>OW284515.1:11652280-12252280 GCA_935413205.1 Polydrusus cervinus | reverse complement strand
GTCTATTTTGTTTTAAATGTGGAGAGCCTAATTTTAAAGCTTCTACATGTCCAAATTGTTCAAAAAACTAGTAGAGAAAGTGTCTCATAGAGGCAGTTTCACTTTTTCTAAAAATAAGGCCTCTTTTAAAAATTTTAATAATGTTAATAATACTAGAATAAAAACAAGAATATTTCAAAATTCTTTAAGTACAAATTCTTCTAATTTAGTTACAAACAATAAGAAAAATTATTTTAATCAAGCTGATTGGAACAAGTGGTTGAGAAAAGTTTCAGAATTTTATAAAAATTATAAAGCTCCTTTTAATAAAGTTTCTTCAAATAATAATAATGATCATATCTCGCCTTTATTTGTTAGTCAAGAGTTTGATAATAGACCTTATATAACTGTTAAGTTGCTTGATGTCGATATTACCGTTTTATTAGATTCTGGTGCAACTACATCTGTCGTTGGTTCACGAGGGGTAGATATTTTAGGTCAATTAGGTCTGAAGATATGTCCAGCTAAAATTAAGAATATTTTTACCGCTGATGGTAAAAAACAAGGTGTACAAGGTACAGTAGATATGCCTATTGTCATTGATGACACTTGTTTGGTAATTAATGCTTTTGTAGTACCTTCGTTACCTCATGCATTTATATTTGGGTGCGACTTTGCGCAGAAATTTAAAATTTTGGTTAATTTTCAAAATAATTCATGGCATGTTCAAGCTATGAACAAAAATTCAGAAATTAATGTTTTGAGAAACGACGTAAGTCAGTCTTTTGGTAGAGTGTACCCGCGATTAAATTCGTTAGATGATCTTTCGGTAGAGCAACGGGTTAAAGCTAGTAAAGTTATAGATTCGTTTAAAGAAATTAGTTGCAAAGATAGATTAGGACGTACTGATAAAATTAGTTTAAAAATTGATACTGGTGACGCAATTCCATTTGTAAAGAGACCATTTGCGATGTCTCCTTATATGTCGAAGATTTTAAATGACGAAATAACAGAAATGCTCAATTTAAAAGTCATCGAACCTTCAACATCGCCTTGGTGTTCTAATGTTTTACTAGTGAAGAAATCAGATGGAACTTATCGCTTATGCTTCGATGGACGAGAACTTAATAATGTTACGGTGCCTGATCGGTATCCGATGCCTAATGTAGATAGAATTTTGACCTCATTACGCAATGCTAAATACATTTCGTCAGTAGATCTTCGAAAAGCATTTTGGCAAATTCCTTTAGAGGAAACTTCAAAGGAAAAAACCGCTTTTGCAGTGGTAGGTCGTGGTCTTTTTCAGTTTGTCACTGTCCCATTTGGATTAAGAAATAGCGCAAATGCTTTAGTAAGGCTAGTCAATTCAATATTTGGACCTCGTTACGAACCAAACGTTTTTACCTACCTAGACGACATTTTGGTGGTATCAGAAGACTTTGAGTCTCATCTAAAATTATTGACTGAAGTCAAAGACAAGCTTAAAGAAGCTGGGTTAACGATTAATCCCGATAAGTGTGATTTTTTTAAGACTTCGTTAAAATTTTTAGGTTATATCGTGGGTTCGAATTCCTTACGTACAGATCCAGAAAAAATTGAGGCCATGATTAATTATTCCAGACCTAGAAATACTACTGAAGTTAAACGTTTTGTTGGTCTTTGTTCGTGGTATCGAAGATTTATAAAAGATTTTTCTACGTTAATGTCACCAATAAATGATCTTTTGAAAGGCAGAAAGAAAGGACAGTCAATTCAGTGGACTGATTCTGCAGAGGATTCATTTGTAAAGATCAAGCAACTGTTAGTATCGGCTCCAGTTCTATCGCAACCCGATTTTTCACAACGTTTCTACATTTCTAGTGATGCATCAAATACAGGTCTGGGTGGTGTGTTAACACAAATTATAGATGGCGAAGAAAAAGTAATTGCTTATGCCAGTAGATCTCTATCCAGAGCTGAGAGAAATTATTCTGTAGTCGAGAGAGAATGTCTTGGAGTACTGTTCAACATTGAGAAATTTCGTGGATTTATTGAAGGTGTTCCTTTTACGGTCATTACCGACCACTATAGTTTGTTATGGTTAAATTCCATTAAAAATCCAAGTGGAAAGTTAGCTCGTTGGGCAATGAGACTTCGACAACATACTTTTGATCTAGTACACAGAAAAGGAGCTCTGAATGTAGTTCCTGATGCTTTATCACGTATTCCTGGAAATGAAAATGTAGAAGATACAACCGAAACTTTAGAAGAAATAGTAGTTGGTACACTTGATGTTGATCGTATCGACCCGTGGTACGATAATTTACGCCAGAAGATTTTGGATTCTCCAGAGAGTTATCCACAATGGAAAGTGGAAAATGATTTCGTGCTTAAATTTATCCCAAACAATCTTCAAATGAAAGTAAATATTCCCGAATGGAAATACTTAGTTCCTAAACCTCAAAGGGAGGAGATTATTGATTCTTGTCATAGTCCTCCAAATTGTGGACATTTTGGTTTTTATAAGACATTTCACCGTCTTCAAGAACAATATTATTGGCCAAAAATGCGTCAGGACATTTTAAGATTTGTCAAATCTTGTCTTGTCTGTGGAGCACAAAAGGCACCAAATACTTCTCCTATGGGACTTATGGGTAAAGAAAAACCAGTAAACTATCCATTTCAAGTTATAGCTGTGGATTTAATAGGTCCTTTACCACGTTCTAAAAAAGGTAATAAATGGCTTTTAGTGATAGCTTGTTGGTTTACTAAATATACGTTGCTATTTCCATTAAGAAGTTCTAAAACTCATTTTATCGAAGATATTTTAGAGAATAAAGTTTTTCAAGTACATGGTTGTCCTGCAACTTTAATTGCAGATAATGGTAGTCAATTTATTTCGAAAACTTTTAAAAAATTATGTAAAACATACGGTGTTAATATTAGATTCAATCCGGTCTATTCTCCTCAATGTAATTTTGTCGAAAGAAATAATCGAACCGTTGGTACGGCCATTAGGTGTTATATAGATTCTCATGATAACTGGGATTTAAATATTTCTAAAATTCAACAAGCAATTAATACGTCTAAGCACGAAGTTACAGGGTTTACGCCAGCATTTTTGGTTTTCGGCAGACATATTCCTTTATCAGGCGATTATTATAAAGATTTGAATGTTGACATCAGTGTTGACGCTGAGATAATTCCTGGTGATAGGAATGTTTATGCTGAAAATTTAAAAGAGTTAAAAGATATTTTTGTAGACGTTAGAAGTAAAATTCATAAAGCGTATGAACGTAACTCGCGAGCGTATAATCTTAGAAAACGAGATATTTCATTTAAAGTGGGAGACCACGTTTGGCGAAAAAATAAAATTCTTTCTAGCGCAGTCGATAAGTTCACCGCAAAGTTAGTACCTAAATATGTGCAATGCATTGTGAAAAAAAGGTTTTCAAATTTAGTGTATGATTTGGAAAATGTTGATGGTTCCAAAGCTGGGAAATGGCATATCAAAGACTTAAAACCTTTTAATACTCCTATTTCAGAAAATTCTGATTCTGAACTTTCAGATGAAGAATAATTTTAGTTATTCCGTGGGAATTATGAGTTTGCTAGAGGGTTATAGACTAATAGTCTTCAATTTTTTTGGTGGGTGACGACCCGTAGTTCAGTTCTATTACAGAGTGGACGATTTTTGCAGTTTTATATTTTTGGATACTGGCCATATCCAGAAAGTTGCCAATGTTGGCGTTGATTTAGTTTTGTAGCAAGTGTAGCTTTTTGCCTATAGAGGTATATATTTAGTTTGGTAGCAAGTGTAGCTTTTTGCCTATAGAGGTATATATTTAGTTTGGTAGCAAGTGTTGCTTTTTGCCTATAGAGGCGTATCTTTTGATTTTTAGCAAGTGTCGCTATTTGCCTTTTAGAGGTATATTTGCTGTTGAGCAGTATTTTGGTAATTGAGTCTAGCAAACTTAAAATTTAGCTTTCTGAAATGAGTGAGTAGTTCTCTGATAAATGTCATATTGTATGCATTATATAGAGTATATTTTGAGATTTTCACGATTATGACTTTTTGATTCTTAGGAATATTTTTGCAGTACTTATCTTTTGGAGATAAGTTTATAGCCTAATACTTTATAAAGTATTAAACCCCACAAGTTCTTTAAGTTTTTTGTTTAGTACAGGCCGTGGAGTGTTGGGTGCTATCAGATTTCGTACAAACGTGCTGGAGTTTACTTTAGCACACCTGTTCGGAAGGGCAAGCATTGGGGGGAATTTGCTTTGGCGTAGTGATCTACCGCGATGCTACACATAGCTGGGCAGTTCTACTGTGTTTTGCCTGAGCTCAGTTCTTGGCTGTGTTGTGCGGAGGGCTGATGGCAGTGTCACCTTACGGAACACCCTATTTTCGGTTTCTTGAACTTGTGGTAATGCTTTATGCATTTTTTTAGTTTGGTATGGACTAGATTATACCTCCTTTTGTTGGTGGACATCTGGGTCACCAATTCTGTTTAGTTTTCCACCTTTCGGACTATCATAGTGAGGGGTGTGTCCCTGGTTTTTTGGGTGTTGGAGAGCTTATTTATTGTGATTCTCTGGGGTGAGGCCAGTAAACGAGGGTTTCTCACGCAACTTGAGAAAACGCAATACGGGCTTGAAGTTCTCTAGTGTTGCCACCTTGGGATCCAATGGGTATTGCTCTCTGCTGCTTGAAATTCTCAGTGGACATTTCGCCTTGTTGTGATGTTCCGGAAAAGCATTGATTGCTTCGAATCTTTTGATTCATTATTTTTTTGTATATAGACTATATCATGTCTGTCTGTAATGTCAGATGATGATATTTTGGGTTATCCTATGTGGATTGGTTATGACTGTGTGTCATGGATTGTTACGACCAAGAAGGTTGTCCTTTAAAAGTGTATATTGATACGACAATCTATAATATTTTTTTTTGGGTTTTAAAAATAGTTCTTGAATTGGAACTTTAGGTCTTCTGACTTGTAAATTTTTAACTATTTGGTTAGTTGGAAGTAAAGTTTTGAATATAGTATTCATGCGTGGAATTAAATTTGTTAGACTTTCACCGATTTTGTACTACTTTGATTTTGTCTTTTTCCTGGATTTGTCTTCCCGATAGTGTCTTCCGCAAGGACGTGTAATACGCGCAGTTATTAATTCAAATTTATTTTCCACAGCATTTCATAGAAAGTTTGATATTTAAAATAGCCTATCGAGCTAGTCTATTTTTTTTCGGAGGGGGGTAAATGTAGCATTCAATATTTCCGAAGCATTTCTCAGGTTAAGATTAAATGAGTACGAATGCTACATAGTAATTTATGCATTATCAATTTAAGTATTAACGCAGTTTGATATAGTTAGGAATTTAAATGCTTAAAAATTACCTTATAAATTTTGAAGATTTAGCTCAGTTTTGTTGATTGTATATTCAGTATATTTTAAGATGGTATTTGGCACTAGATTCCATATCCGGTGTAGTCATGCTCATTTATTTTGTAGAGTTTCCTTTTATCGATGGTTTTCTCCTATGAAAATCCTTTCATTGTTTTGATTACAGGATCTGATATATTTTTGAAAATCAGGTTAGTTTCGATTGAAGTTTATAGCTGTCAAGTAAACCACAGAGTAGTTAAAGGTAGGTAGTTTCAAATTCTTACAGTGCTTTTACGCGCTAAGCCGACAGCCAGATAATTTATGGTGGTGTGTTCGGAAAATGGTGTTGGTCAACGTTGGAAATTGGTTGGTGCCCCGAATTCGGTGTTAAATCGAACATTATGTTGCTAACTTCGGGAAGTAATTAAAGTTCCGTTTCCTGCTGGGAAGCAGCCATTGAGAGAGGGGGACTTAAGCACTTATTCCCCGGCCGTGAAACGCGGTGCAAGCGTTTTTTTAGAGCTAGTGCGGACCTATGAAAGGGGAATCTAAGTCACTATTTTTGAGGGGTGATAGGCCTGGTAATTTCCACTTGCAGGTAAGATTTTGATTTTGCTAAAACTGGGATTTTTATTATACCAGAAATATCTTCATTTGCAGTTTTGAGGTTGGAATTGAGCACGTTTTAGTACAATCACCAGCTTAGACCAGCTTAGAGTAATTTAGCTCACATCAGCTAAGTTTAGCTTAATCTAGCTTAGTTTAGCTCAACTAGCTTATTAAAGTTTGGGAAACCAGTTTATGGAAGTTACACACTTTTGAGTTGGAACTCGATGATCTGTTCTGAGGCTGTTTCTAATTACTTTATGGGCCTTCAGCTGTTTGAGATTTGGATGTGAAAATTCGGGAAATTAGGAGTAACTGGAGGAAGAAGGAGACGATTGTAAATACTACCTCATGGATGGGTGAAGTCAGGATTGACGTTAAGTTGCTGAACCAAATACACTAAACATAAGGTTTATCAGGCCAGTTTTTTTAATTTATATATCATGTAATACCAACTTGGTAAGTCAAATAATTTAATAATTTAACTTCGTACTATAGAAAGGGTAAGGTCTGACAAAGGGTTCTAGAACACTTGAGACGCTAGAAATACTCACCGTTTGGTTACATTACCTCTTTTACACAAACTTTACCAAGTAGCGTAATAATCAAATTACAATAAAATCATATTGCATTACTTTGTCTGGAACCGTATTAAATTTGGTTCTAATGTTTTAATAAACCATCCAGTAATTATTGCAGGTCTGCTACTGCTAACCTAAGAATATATATTTTGATTTCATAACCGGTGTGTTTTATTCCTCTTGATAAGTGTTTTCAGATATGTATCTGTGAAAGACGTCAACAACTTTAGATCCCAAGTGATTTTCTGACTTTCTAGCACTTGGTGAGTATTATACTATTCAAAGAGTCAGTGGTGCCCTCGGGTTGAAAGAGTGAACTGGAACTATGTAGTGAAGAACCCAGGCTAACCGACATAAGAGCTAACCGTTCGCAAATTTAGGTGATAAGCTATCAGTAGTTTGCCACATGTTGTGTTATTGATTTGATTTGTTAAGACACGTCTATACTCAATGACGTCATGTGTTGGACTGATGTGTTATGACTTAGGGTAATAAATAAGTATCAAACTTGCTACGATACCGTCCCTTATTAATATCATTATCTTTAACAATAACTAAAAATCTATACCTATCTTTCCAACATTCTGAACATACACGCTTAAAAGTATCAAAGGACATGTCTGTATTTACATGATCATCGTAGATATGTTTCAGGTTTAAATCATCCTGTTTGAATAATATCAGTACATTAGCATTGTCACGAACCAGCTGTTTCGGAATCTTGGAGTATGTTTGAGAGAGGTAGAATGAATCGATATCATTATGACGCCCCATACAGAAATAATTACGTATTTTATCTTGCTTCTCGCAGGCTACATCGTCAAATATAAACACAGAATGAGGCAGGGCACTGGAAGGATCTAGAACATCATCATTATCGCTATAGCCGAAATATCTAAGACGTGAATGCTGTAAGGCCTTTCGCAGAAATTCGTACTTGTCTTGTTGCAGTGATTTGGAATACACATATACATGCTCAAATCTTAAGCCGTTTTCATCAATTAATAAACTTATCATTACAGCGGTCTTGCCACAATTACTTGAGCCACATATTAAAGCTCTTATGGTGGACGGTAGAAGCCGGCCATGTTTCCTATTTTTCGATTTTTTCTGCATATCAAAATTATGTACTTTAATACAAATGTTCTGTTTCTCTTTCCGCATCTCTATAAGTATAAGTCTGCACTCTTCAATGACATCATTACTAATGCAGACGTCACAGGGTGCAGGTGTGTTAAATAGCGTTATAAGCACATTACCAGTAGAACTCCACCTGCCTAGCTATTCATATTGTGGTCCTGGAACAAAGCTGCAAAAACGATTAGCTCGAGGAGATCGGCCAAAGAATAAATTGGATAGTTATTGCCGCGATCACGACATTGAATACTCAAAGTCCACCGACTTGGAACACAGGCATAAAGCAGATAAAGTACTAGAAAACAAGGCTTGGGAACGTGTCAAGGCCAAGGATTCTAGTTTAGGTGAAAAGACATCAGCTTGGCTAGTAACAAACGCCATGAAGGTCAAACGCAAGTTAGGTGCTGGCAGCAAGAAGACAAAGAGATCTGTATGCTTATCTTCGGTTGTAAGACAGATTAAGAAACAACTTAAACATTCAGGTTCGGGGAATGTTGGTAGAAAGAAGACTTTAAGTAACTTACTAAAGGCAGCACGAGTAACAGTGAAGAAAATTGGCGGCTCCAAAAGAATCAAGGTTCCTCGAGTAATTCCACTACCAAAACAAGGTGGTATTCTACCACTTATTCCGATATTTGCTGGACTTAACGCGCTCGGGGCATTAAGTGGTGGAGCTGCTGGTATTGCCAAGGCAGTTAATGATGCTCAGAGTGCCAAAGACAAACTAAAAGAATCACAACGACACAACGAGACAATGGAGGCTATTGCATTGGGGAAGAAGGGCAGTGGCTTGTATTTGAAAAAACACAAGACAGGCTATGGTTTGTTTTTACGTAAAATGTCAAAAAAACTACCAATAAAGCTACCTGAACGTCCTTTGACCGATCAAGATATTAGATTATATGCGACTCGCTTAAAGATACCTAATTTTCGAGGTGTATTTATGCGAGATACATTACCGAATGCACCCCGAAAAACAGAGTGCGGTGTTGTTAATTTGGATCGAAATACAGGAGACGGCACACATTGGGTAGCCTATAAGAAGAATGGTGATAAAGTTGTTTATTTCGATAGTTTTGGCAACTTGAAACCACCAAAAGAATTTGTCAAGTATATGAAAAAAACGAAAATTTATTTCAACTATGACCAATATCAGGATTATAAAACATCAAATTGCGGTCACTTGGCATTATCATTTCTCTATAATAATAAAACTTTATAAAATATAGGAATGTTATTGTCTCACATCAGTCATGTCTCAAACGTTCACGTTAAAGGGTCGTACTAGTCGGCTTGAATCTTATTTTGTACCTCCAATAGAACTAGATTCGAGATACGATTACTCTTTAGCATTGATTTCGCTAAATACTTGGAATACAATCCCAAATATTGAAGAAGGTCGTAACAAGTTTTATTACAAAGTTAATAAACAAGACGAACGAGTATTGAAAATACCAACTGGATCCTACGAGTTGGAAGATATTGAACAATTTTTGCAGAAACATCTCGCTGATTCTAAGGCAACTGCTCCAGAGCGGAACCTTATTATATCACTCAAACCCAACAACAATACGTTACGGTGTGAGTTGAAGAGCGTATACCACATAAACTTTGAACCAAAGGATAGCATTGCAAAGCTATTGGGATTCTCGCCACAAGTTATAGCAGCTGGCAAGTTGCATGAATCAGATCTACCAGTTGAAATTATACAAGTTGCAACCATCAGAGTAGAGTGTAACATTATTTCCGGTTCGTACTATACAAATAATCCATCGCACACTCTCTACGAATTTTCGCCAACAGTGGATCCTGGTTATAGCATAAATATTGAACCAAGAAACTTAATTTATTTACCAGTGAACCAGAGGAGAATATATAACATTACGTTATCTTTACTGGACCAAGAATCAAACCCAGTTAATTTTAGAGGTGAAGAAGTTGTAATCAGATTAGAACTTAGACGAGATGGGGTTAGTGTTTAATAGTAAAAGTTATTTAAACACCAACGCATCAGCTGGTCAATCAGTCTGCAGTCAGAAGTCAAAGGGATCACTCACGTTTTCAAATATAGCTTATTTACAGTCTATAGGCCCACACTATCGCTATCATGTCAGAAAAACTTCAAATATTTAATCAAGTTAAGAGTGATGAGTCGGTCATTCGCGAAGAATGGCATACTTATCACCCATTCACCACCTCATTTAATAATAATGACGAAATTGAGATTGTTATTAATCAGCAAGATGTGTTTTTGGATATGAGCGAAGCTCAACTCTACATAGAGGGAACATTTAAGGAGGAAACAACAGCTGGTAAAACTGGTGATTGTAACCTAACCAACAATGCTGGAGCATTTTTGTTTGACAACATATCATATGAAGTGAATGGTAAAGAAATTGAAAAGATTCGAGATCCTGGAATAGTTTGTACAGTTAAGAATTTGCTGTGTCTAAACGATCAAGAGAGCCGCGCATTAGATATTGCTGGTTGGAACTGGCCTAGTGTAGCAATCAAGACCTTGGACGAAACCTCCAAAGAGTTTAATTTTCGCATTCCCCTTTCTATGCTGTTTGGAGTGTTTGCCGATTATAAGAATGTTTTAATGGGCAAACAAAAAATTAAACTGGTTCGAGCCAGACATGATGACAACTGCTACAAGTCCAGTGGGGATAAGAAGGCTGAAATTAAATTAAAAACTGTCGAGTTAAAAGTTAAACACATCTATCCTAGTGATGCAGTTAAATTACGTCTTTTGGATGAAATTGCAAAGAACAAATCGATATTTATTCCGTTTAGAAACTGGGAGATACATGAGCTTCCTGCTCTACGAACAACAAAGAGATATATTTGGACTGTTAAGACCATGTCTGAGAGAGCAAGATATGTTATTGTATTTTTTATGAAGAAACGTAAAGACAGCTATAAAGCCGATTGTACTTATTTTGATAATTTAAAGGTGACTGATGTCAAGTTGCATCTTAATTCAGAGGTTTATCCCTACGAAGCGTTAAACTTAAACTTTGAAAACCGCCAATTTACCGAGGCCTATCAGATGTATACGGATTTTCAAAAAACATATTTAGGAAAACAGCAGAGTGAACCACTTTTAGACTTTACTACTTTTGCAAGCAGAGCCCTCTTTGTTATTGATTGCACAAAGCAAAATGAGTCCATCAAGAGTAACACCATTGATGTCAAGTTGGAATTTTAAAGTTCTGAAAACTTTTCTGCGGATTCACGAGCCTTTTGTATTATTGTGCATGATCGTGTTCTTGAGTATCAGGCTTTAACTGGCCAAGTACGAGACATGTTGTAGTCAGTTGTTCTTTAGTCCTAGCAAGATGAAGGTGGTTGTAGTAGATGTTCAAGGATATTGCATCCCAGACTTTTGCGCCAAGGAGCTGGCTATTTATGATGGGAAGCAAATGAAGAGTTATCTGTTTAAACCAGCTAAGCCGTTTTACATGCTGACAGAGGATTGTCAAAAACAAGTATTATTTTTATATGGGAATCATCATGGTCTCTACTACAATTATGGAGAAACCGACTACAGCCAACTTTATACAATTATTCGCAACGACCTGGGAGATGCGGACATTATTTATCTCAAGGGACATGTTAAAGAAGCATTTTTAACAAAGACATTTTTAGATATAGAACATAATTTACCATATATTATTAATTTAGAATTTATTAGAGATAGTGCTAACGTACCCAAATTATCTAGAGGTATTACTGATTGTCCTTATCATAGTTTAGATGTATGTAGCTGTAGTATTAAGAATGCTTATATTTTGTATGACTATATTTATAATTTTTTACCTAAATAAAGATTAAAAATGTATGCATTGTTTTTTATTTATATTAATAAGAGTTCTATGAGAATTTAGTCATTTAATGTCTAGCTCATGGCCAAGACAGTCGATCTTAGAGTTAAACTCCAAGAACATCTGCGAAAAATACGTAGGCTGAAAAAAGATATCAAGTGTTACGATGATCATAAATATTTGGTTAGACAGTTGTTAAAACTTAACCTCTAATACTTATCAATGGCGGCCTCCTCTTCATCATCCGCTTGGGATGAGGTGTTTGAATCTCCTTCTCGATGTCAGCAGGATAATGATGATATTGTACGCAAGATCAAGCCAAGCAGAGTTTATGAAATTGATGATTACATAACAATTATATTTAACACTACAGAAGAAGAGCGTAAACAAGTAATCATAGACACTATTGGATTTATTTTTCTAGTGATGAATTTGAAGAATTCATAAGTACGTTTGATTGTTTCAACACTCACTGGGTTGACATCTTTATGATTATTGGACAGTACACTTTGGTGTTTCATCGTAATGACGAAAAGCGAAGCCTCAAGTTTGAAGATGCCATGACAGACAAATATTTGTTTCGATGGACTGACAAGCTAATTCGTTTATTTGCAAGACATATACCTACATTGTTTAAACTAAACATTGAATATTATACTGTAGAAAAATAAATGTTAAAAATTTACATCTGTTTTTTTTTCCTTAGTAGGGAAGAGGGAGAGGGGGTAAAATAAGACAAAAAATTTGAATACAAAGAAATCCTGTGTTTATTTGTATATATGATACATATTTTAATACAAAAAATTAACATTTTCATCTATGTATATAATAAATAATAATACAATAAATATTAATACAATAAATAATAATAAATAATAATAATACAATAAATAAACAAATTAAGTAATAATAATATAATAAATATCTAGCCTAATATCACAACCCTCTAAAACCATCAGCTATCCAAGAAGATTGAAACAAAGATAGCTATGGTCAGTCTTAGCTTATGGAATTTCCGATGATTCCTTATACAATACTATATCTCTATGACCCCAAGCAAGCGTGTGCTCGAAACCGGGTATAATGAAGCGCTTGTCGTCCGCGTATGACAGCGCTACCTTATTTTTAAGTTCGACATACATATCGTGTTCATGCGAACGGAAAGTGTTCATTCTACGATGAATCTGAGTTCCTTCTACGTCAGCCGCTTCTCTATAATCATCAAGAGTCAGTTCTTTTTGGGTGACGTAGTCAGGAACCCCTTTAGCTTTTTTAGTCAACTTTCCCTCTACATTAACGCAATATGCTTTCGCCCCGGTTCCATAGAAATCCCAAATAATCTTTCCTGCATACTCATCTTTCATTTTACCAAGTATAGATTGGTTTACAGGAACATTATGTGGGTTATCTTGTGAGTAGTTGGAAGTATCGAATCTACTTAAATTTGTCGTCATATCATCATAAAAATTATCTGTTGTTACTTTTAGAATTAGGGAGTCGGTGTCAGTATATAACAATTCCGCGCTGTTGCCATATTTCGGCTTAATGTACCCGTACAAAAAGTCATACATAATTGTTTTGGATATTTCCAAGATTGAAAAACCTACATAAATAGGTTTATTATATACAACTTTTTGTTTTTTCATCTGGATTGCTACCAGGTTTTCGCTATAAATGGTTCGATCTTTAAAATGAGGTTTCGCGATTAACGCTCCGGCCCCCAACCTCCTACCAATATTTTCCCAATGGGTAACGAGCTTTACATCTACCCGTTTCTCCACGTTTTCCATTTTCTTGCCAAACACAGCATTGTTCATAAGTTTAAAAAAGTCTTTTTCAAATTTATTTTTGGCCTGATTTCTCAACGCTGTGTTTAGATCGATGTACTTTTTAAGCCAGGGTGATTGGTCAAAGGATATTACACGATGAATTTTAGTGAGCTTAAGGCCATACTCTAGAACTTGACGCAAATTTTGGTAGTGAATAATATATTTTTCTTTTTTCATGAAATTTGGAATTAATTTTGTTATTTTCGGGAATTTAGACCCTGGCGGTGCAATGGATTCTGGGCAAAAGGGTAGTTCATTGTGCAAAGAATGTAAATCTTCCGGGTAATCTAAATCAACTTCTAATATGTAACCTGTTGGTGAATCTTTCACGATATTTAGGTAATCTAAATTTTGAATTTCGGTTTCGTTTAACCACTTAAAGCTCCCCGTTGGCAAAAATTGAGACATGGCTGCTCCGTATAGATTGGTAGCGTCCAGGTACATGATGTAAGAGGTGGGTTTGGTAGCGTCATAATTAGACATAAATTTATTGTTCGCAAAAGCTTTCCTTATACTACACTGACTGACTCCTCCGCGAATACCGTGTTTAAAGAAGTGCACCATGTCTAGATCGGTCAGAAGCTCAAGATTGATGGATGTCGCTTTAAGGGCGGCCTCCATCGAAAGACCCGGCGCAGTAAAGTACTGCGCAGGATCAAGGCCATAAGTAGCCAGGCACACGTCTCTAAAACTTTCAAAGACATCTGTCAAAATTAATACGTCGGATTTTAAATAAATGTCGGAATATTCGCCTAAAGTTTTACATTCAAATAAATTCCATACTTTCCAAGCACGCTTATAATCATCGGAGGAGATGTCCTCTTTTTTGAGTTGGTTATAAAAGTCTTTATGCGATGGTAACCTGTTTTCGTCTAATTTTGAAAATGAATCTACGTAATTATACGGGAAGACACCCTTCTGTCGAATAAGTTCAAATTTATTCTCTTCCGCAAAATATTTACGCACGGTTTTACATTGCTCTGATTTTAAATTTTGACTTAATTTATCTAGCCCACTAGCCATGAATCTAAAACTATCCAAAAAGCGCAATTTTAAAAATACCTGTCGTTGTTTACCATTCTTGTTTTCGACGTTATCCACCAAGATGTGTTTAGTAAAGGATATATACTTTTCCTTATTTTGGGGAATAACGTCCAACTGTTCTTCATCGCAGGCCAATTCCTTGACAAACAGGTGAGAATCGAAATTAGACATGTTATGGAAAAAGATGGGAATAAAATTGGGAAGTTTGTAATTTAAGTTGCATACAGAGTGACTTGGACTGCGATAGAGCCCCGTTAAATGATCGTGATCATGAACTCTATCGTTTGCTTCTACGTCAAATGGCTTTTCGCAAATATGACAGGTTGGTGCTTGTCGATGCTCATTCTCTTGTTCCACCGTCATAGGTAACATTGGCACCACTTCCTTCATAAAATGGTTGTATATTGATTTACAATCAACATTCAACCGTTTTACAAATTCTTTGTGTGCGTTCTGTCCTCTATAACTTTGATACTTTGAATAGGCATCATCAAAGTCACATTTAATGTAGTAAGCAAATGAATAGGGCACATGTTTATGCGTCCTCATAGTATAGGATGTATCAGGGTCCAATTCATTTTCCTCTGTAGGTATAGGTTCAAGGATTGTCTCGAAATCGGCATAAACAACAAATGGTACCTTTAATTTCTTTTCAAAATTTGTAAATTTCAAAATATTCTCGGGGACCTCTTCTCCGTATTTATTCTTTTTTAAATCAGTTGTCGGTACTTTAGCCAAAACGTGTCCGCAATCATGTTCTTGATGAGCTTTTAATTTTTGCTCTGATTAAAAATATGTTAAACAACCATCACATAAATACTTTGTACCGCATCGTGTAGATAATTGTCTTGAGATCAGTCGAGACATGTTTCTTATTAAACAGTAATGACTATTTTCATAATCATCACTAATTAATAACAAATTTACATGTCTCTCCTTACGAGATGTAGTAAAGTATAAGGGACCTACAACCTCAATACTATTTTTACCATTATCATAAACTTTTTCAAGCCCATAGACATTGATAGAAATATTATTAAGGCGTTCAAATTTAGATATGTCACTAAGTTTAATCGGAAATTCCATACCTGTAAAGTCCAGCTTGTTCTCAAAACGCATATAGTTTGCGACTCTATTTGCGTTTTGAGTATAATGAACCGGATGCAAGGAAGCTAAGACTGCCCATTTGGAGCATTGCAGGTCCGTATTTTGAATGTTTAAGACAGCAAGCTTTGCTTCAATCTCCTTTGGCAGCGGGATGTAGGATGATGCCTTTAGAGGGTTGATTTTATTGATCCCTAATTCTAAGTGTAGGAGCTGCTGAAGAGTCCACCCTGTAACAATAGAAACATTGTTAAGTATTATGTTTTAAGCCATTACAACATTACTTACCACTATCCTTTTCCGAAAACTCTGAATACTTCCGGTCCAGGATGGCAGCAAACTGATTAAACAGCTCCTCTAAGTCTGTCGCGCCATTCACCATAACGTACTTAGCATTGAAGGATTTCACCTCTGACGACTCGCTCGTCTGCAGGAGGAAGCGGCCAAAGAGCTCTACCCCGACTTTCAGTTGGTCATATTTTTGTAGTACGGTTCCCACCAATCTTACGAATTTTTCCTTCAGATGTTCTAGGAACAATAATATGTTGGTGGGGTCCTGTCTTGAAGAAAGTCGGTAGGTAGCAATTCGGCTTCGGAACGATGTTTTTACAAGCTTTACACCTTCCTCCTGCTCCACGCTGCAGTTCTCCCGATGACTTAATGTCCTTAGATGGTTGGACCAACGGGAGACAGACTAACTGACAGGCATTACAATGCCTCTGCTGCGTAGATGAACCTGACGTTGATGGTTCTGGAATAAATTAAAATAATTATTTGCATTGTATATGCATTATATGAATATGTTATTACTCATTTATATAAGTATGATGCAATAACTTACCATCGGACGAAACGAGTCTAGCCCTCTTAGCCATGGATACTTGCGAGGGCGTCGCTTGTCTTTTGGGGGCTCTATGCTGCTTCTCCCGTTGGTGTCGTTTAAGAGCCCACTTTGACGCAAAATTATCCCCGCAAGTGTGACAGACTTGGACTTTAAGTCTGCAATCTCCATGGTCTTTGAGGCTATCTTTCCTGGTGAATGAGCGCTGGCAATGCTCGCAAACAAACATTTTCTGCAAAATTAAAATTATTGCGTTATTTTTTTTTATAGATATACATTATAACAAACAGATTTCTACTATAGATATATATTTAACAATATAGCATAATTTTACAATAGTTTAATAATGTTCTTCGACATAAAAACATCTACTAGTAGCTGCTACCAATGTATAAAAACTCCTTTAGCAACTTCTGTATCCCTCTAATGTTCAATATTCACTTTAAAATAATAATATAAACAATTATTTCAGTATTTTTGCCATTAAATAATTGGCTTATAAACAAACATAACCTCAGTTATTCTGTTTTTAGCGTTGTTCTAACGCAACAATACATTTTAAAAATATGTACCACCGTGTTACCTTATTTGGTACTTAATTTTTGATAGAACCAACAATATTTAAATAATTATTCACTGATATAATATAACAAATAATATCTGTACTTACCAAATAATAACACACACTATACAATAAGGAAAAATTCAAATTCTTTAACCACACCTAGTCTTTATGAACGCTTGGTAACGTCTGAGGAATGATTGTTTCTGCTTGTATTTATATACATAAGATGATGCAATAATGCTGACTATATAAGTTTATTAATTAACATGGCAAGGCTAAGAGAATGTTTCCAAGTAATAAAGATGATGCAATCTTAACAGCGTGTTAGCACATGACATTGAATATTAATCACTGACCACATTCTATTGTATAATAATTACATTAAACATGTCTTAACCTTTAATATTATCCAGTCACTGTATCCGTAAACACAATAACAAGTTGTCTTTGCTATCTAATTTAGATGTATTAAATATATTTAGAAATATTTGCGACTAAGAATGAGATAGCTAAAAGGTTTAATAATATTAATGAATATAAACGCTGTCTATATCGTATTTTCTGTTTTTCACCTAAAAATACCTTAATAGGGTGTTTTTCAAATATACATTTAAAAGGTGCCCTTTGGCATCCGGAGTACCGAAGGTACTTTTTTCGCTATATGCGCATAATATTTCCTCGTATTTAACTCCGAAACACCGATTTTGGCTTCTGCGCATTTCCAAAATGTCTTAATTTTTTTATTGCGGGGTTCTATAGGTATGGCTTAATAATGAATATATTAGGTAAAATTATAAAAATCGGATGTGTCGTTTTGGTAGCTTTAGTGGTTTTGCTAATAATTTGAATACTTGGAACTATTTTGATTATGAGGTTGTATAGGTATAGATTATTAATGCCAATACTGAAAAAATTAGAATTTTTGAATGTGCCGTTTTGGTACTTTGGTGATTTTACTGATGATCCAGTAATATGTAAATATAATTAATGTACGAGGTATATTCCTACTAAGAAATAAACATTACCAATGCTTTGCATGACTTTATCATGTTAAGGCCCTAATGGTTTAATACATCTAGCTCTGTTATTAGTTGAGATATTTGAAAAATTCTTTCACTGTTAGATAGCATATATATGACCCTATCTACAACCAGAATTTCAGCACTCCACTGATAGGTATAAGGGCACTAATCGCAAAAAACTATATCTTCCAAACCAGCTGACCGATCGACTTTGGGTTTTCTCTAAACGACTTATGACGTCATCCTGAATGCGACCCGCGTGTTAGATTTTAATTTTGACATTTGTCAAGTGACAGGTGACCTTGACAGATCTTAATTGACAGGTTACAGCCGTTATCTTTTCCTAAACATAATATGACATCATCATTAACACGAGGTCTATAATGAATACTATTGCCCAAGTAGCTAACGCCCAAGTAGCTAATGCCCAAATAGCTCACGCCCAAGAGTGTGACACGACAGATGACGTATGATAGATGACGCACGCCTGCGCACTGCCTGGGCATGCGCAGAAGGGACCTCCGGAATCTGATGTGAAACATATCTTCTCTCTCTACTTTGCTGATTGCAAGTTGAAGCTTCCTCGACAGATATACTGTTCGATAAGCAAAAAAAATAAGGTAGATATAAGATAAAGATAAGAGAGTGTACTCGAAGAGATCATTCTAAATAAGATATTTGTTCTTGCCAAATCAGGTAGAGTCTCACTTTCGTGCAGATCAAAAATATGAAAAAAAAGAAATTCAATTGAAAATCAGTGGATTCCCGACATGAGCAGAAAGAAAATCGAGATGAGTCCCTCAAAAAGATTTAACGAGATATCTATTGAATAGAAAAAAAGAAGGACTCACCTGTATTCTCCTTAGATCTGCGAGCCACATGTGTCACGTCTGGAATCCTGCCTATTCCAATGAAACATCTAACTCAGTTTCTTCAATTGAATAGTTAGTCGTTGTTCTCCATATATTTGGAAGATTTCTCTGTCATGAATTGACTTGAAGAACTCGAACTCACTATTTATTTATTCTAAAAATATAAAGAAACAGCCAGAAAGATATGTAAACAAAATTTATAAAGAGTTCATGTTGGATAAAGATGAAAATTTAATGAAAATAGATATGTTAAAATTTATAGCGAGAGAAAAGCATAACATTTATAAAAGATTCATTTAGAAAAAGAGGAAAATTTGAAGAAAGTGGATATATTAAAGTTTATGAAAAAAGAAAAATATGATACCTATTTATAAAATTATTACATTTATGACATCTGCATAATTCATTTGACCAGTTTGTCAGAATTCAAGTCGATTGCTTTCGTAAAGACTTACAATTTTGAAAAAATACAACTATTGCGGAAAACAGAAGAATCAATCAGACTGGATTCACCACAAAAAATTCAACAATTCAGAAAGATAGTAGGGATAGATGGTATGTTCTGCATCAATTTTTCACGTCCTTCTGCGCATGCCCCAGCACTGCGCATGCGTGCGTCATCTGTCATACGTCATCTGTCATATGTTAAATGTCGCACTGTTGGGCGTTAGCTACTTTGGCATTAGCTACATGGGCGTTAGCTACTTGGGCAATAGTATTCATTATAGGCCACGTGTTTAGGATGACGTCATATTACGTCTAGGAAAAGATGGCGGCTATCACCTGTCAATTATGACATGTCGAAGTAACCTGTCACTTGTCAAATGTCAAAATTAAAATCTAATACGTGGAACGTGTTTAGGACGACGTCATATCATGTTTAGGAAAAGATGGCGATTGTCACCTGTCAATTATGACATGTCAAGGTCACCTGTCACTTGTCAAATGTCAAAATTAAAATCTATCACGTGGGTCGTGTTCAGGGTGACGTAATAAGTTGTTTCGAGAAAACCCGAACTCGATCGGTCGGCTGGTTCGGGAGATATAGTTTTTTGCGATTAGTGTCCTTATGCCTCGAGACGAAGCGCTGAAATTTTGGTTATAGACAGAGGTATATAGGATCTATCTAGCAGTGAAAGATTTTTTTAAATATCTCAACTAATAACGGTGCTAGATGTATTAAACCATTAAGGCCTTAACACAGCATAGTAGTGCAAAGCACTTGCACTCTTTATTTCTTAGTAGGAATATACCTCGTATATTAATTATATTTACACACCTCGTATAATACAGTATTGTTAATACGCTCTTAAGATTGCGTCATCTTTATCTCCTAGTAACATAATATTCATCTTATACCAGGAATCAATTAACTATTATTTAACGAAATAACACACTCAAGTAATAAAATAATTATTTATTTAGCCATATTATATACAGAGTTTTAGTAATTTTATATAAATTAATTGCTAACAATAAGAAACAGGTGACAGCTATAAATACAATTAAACTATAATTGCTGGTTGAATCATCTAAATCGTCGGTTGATGTAGAGTTGCCACATTGGGAGAGAGTGGTGTTCTTGTATACGCTGATTAAAGTCTTCCAATCTGTTTCGCCAATAGTGTTATCTCGGAATAGAAGCTTAACCTTGTAGCGAAGCAGTTCGTTAGCTATAGATGGGACCGTTATGTAAGAGACAGGAGTAATTTTCTTATCAATCATCTCAAAAGGCATCTTTAACCATGTATTATTAGATGAAAATTCATTGGTTCCAATCATTACTGATACGTTCCGAACGTTAAAGGGAGTGTAGACGTAAAACACATTTTGAACTAGCGCCACCAGGAGCACATATGATGAACTCAACGCAGCCATCGTTGGAATATAAATGATTTAAATTTTTTTCTTAAAGATACTTATAGCTTCATAGCTATTAAACAGGCCAGTTATAAATATCATCAGTAACACTATTAGGTAAAAACCCCTTCGTTTATAGCAGAATGGTTCTAGTTTTTGAATCTTTTTCTCTCTAACAGTCCTGAATGGTTTATTTGCTTTAAGTTGTCTGCATTTCCATAATATTTTAGCCAATTCACAATGTTTAGCGTACTTGTAATGATCTGCTAGGGGGTCATCTTCTTCCTTCCAACCATCAAATTCGCAGTGGCAAAAAGCGCATTTAACCACATCTGAATGTTTTGTAAAATAAAAACCTGCATATGCTAGATCTTCTGGATTAACTTTATTGCGCCACCCAGTAAACGTGATTAATCTGTCTTCAAAATTCCGAATCAGCCCAAGGCCATCATTACTGCAATCTAGACGATCTATACTATCCATTACGTACATGTTTCTATCTAGAGAGTTGTAACTATACTAAGAAATAAAAGATGCATCTGTTTATTTATTCATTTATTAAACATCAGTACACATATATATTTTATCAAAATCATCCATCACCTTTTTCGGATTATAATGCAATAGCTCCAAAATATAATAATTTTGTTCAGACATGTTTAAATTACAAATATTTTTAACAACATCAATAATGGTGTTATCTATATTAACATAATAACCAGCATATCTTAATAAATCATCATAAGCGGTTCTAAAGTCTAAGTTTTTTACTAATTCTAACCTATAATTAACTAAATGTCTAATACTTAAAATATCATGCATGTCATTACAGCAAAAACATAATGTAACATTATCACATTTAAGATTAATTATTTTTTCTCCCAACAGAACTGCTGTGGACATGGTAAAATTTTCAGTTTCAGATACGGTGGTTGCTACGGTTTCACTGGGTCCATTATCTTCAAGCATCTTGGAAGCCATTTCAAGAAATTCGTACCAGTCAAAGTTAGCCAGAGAGATTGAAACTTGTTGTTCAGGTAGATTCAAAAGTGTATTTATTAACTTTACACTTGGCAGCATTCCTCTGGCGACACTAAGTCCTACCACTACTTTGAAATGTCCAGCAGGATAATAAACTTCATTTAAAAACTTTTTTTCACTTCTAATCTCTTCCTTGCTTCTTAAAACCATACTATCAAGATACTTCCAGTACGGTGTCGAACTTCCAGAGGCATCATCATCATCTTCAATTTCACTAAAGTCTGTAGTGTAGTCGGGAGTAGCGATATAACTAGCATCGTCAAACATGGTTGAAATTAAACTGAGATTGTTAAGTATAAAGCTGTTTATATTATGTCTCCCACTCCTTGATTGAATTTATTTATGTTGAGTTCTAGAAACATCAGTTTGGATAAAGCCCAACCGCTACCCACCTCCTTAAATTCTGAAGCTTTGGTTAATAAAATATTCTGATAAAGAGTATAAAAATCTTCCAAATTAGTGTGTTGATTAATAATGTCACGATAGGGAATCATAAGATCATAACATTTCATAAATCAATATATTTTCCATTTTAATATTTTAATCATTATTCGCGTTTACCGCCGGCCATTCAAGGCAACATGAAACCGGCGACGAGTTTATCAAACAAATCTAAAAAGTTGCAATTATGAAATGCTATATGTATATCCCGAGCTAGCAATTATGGTGGCGTCGTCAAGTCGGCAGAACCAAGGTATACGACCTAAACCCGTGGTCTTACAAAAGGGGGAAAATCGCTGACTTGACGAAAACGACACATGGTTGCTAGAGAAACGATCGGCGGGCACTAGTGTTCGAGTCCGTGACGCATCCACGTTGAAATATGTGAATTTTTGTTGGTCCCAAATCTCAGCGATGAGTCCAAATTTAAGTAAGTATAATTTTATTGTCAACTGTTTTATAAAGGTCTAAATCCAAGTTTATTATTTTGATTTTCTTGTAAACCCTTCAGGTCATAATTATTTGTTCAATAAACTTGTTTTCAAAACCGCTTTGTTTTTCTGATAGTCGCCAAGGTCTCGCGCTACCTTACGTCCCTCGTCATACCCTAAAATCTGGGCGTGACATATTTTTTGGTTAAAATTGTATTGAGGCGCGACTGTACCGACGCCACTGCTTTGAGAAAGAAAAAATTTTTTGAATTAGAAATATGTGTTTTCATATCGTAGTAGTTTACATATACCAAAATGTATTATAATATCTTAGGTGGTTTTCGAGATTTTTGATAAAAATCCATCAGAAATCGACCCAAAGTACAAAATTTTTTAGGGGTACGAATTAATGAATATTTAGACTGGGCTTTCCATATCAAAGGTCTTTCACAAAAGTTAACTGCTATTTTACGATATTCTTTTAAAAAAATGTTTGGAAATGTTTTGGTAAATATTATAATTAATGTTGTTATAAATAATATATTTTTCAAAATTTCGTTATCCCACATCTTCAAAAAAAAACTTCGCTAATATTTACATAGATATACTTAAACGCTTTCTTTATTTGTAATTTAACTCTTCTATAATTTTAACAAATACCTACTATATTATTATTAGATACACGAAAAACTCTAAAAATATTGTAATTTGCTAACTTTGAATCCTGTATGTAATCATTTTTTGGGGAAAGGATTGTCAAATTCAAAATATTTTTGTAATTCAAAATCGATTAGTTAGAATAATTAAAAATTAGATTGTAATGAAACATACCGATCTGTCTTTAAAAATACACTTTGTGTTTGTAAAATTGAAATTAAAATATGTAAAATTGACTGAATAAAAGAAATTAAGTAAATGAGTTTAACTTTGATAACTTGGTCTTAAATTTTGATAAAAAACTTTCTGGAAATACAAAATTTTTTGGTGGTAGGTCCGTGATTGACAGTAATGATAGGTGGTGATTGACTAGTGCTCTTATTTTGCTTAATTTCAAGACCAAGGGTTTTTAAAGATAAGTAATTAAGTAATATATTTCGTAATATGCTAAAAGAAGGCGAATATGCGAAACAATAAGTAAACAATAAGTAAATAAGTATTTCCCTGAAAAAAAAAACCTAAATCTTCACCACAAATAAATATTTTAACCACAGAGGAAGGACCCAGTATGGCATCGGCTGTCTACGCAGTAGGCCTTGGCACCAACATCGACGATGCATTCCGTCGATAGAGCACCCACAGCTACGGCGTGCTTCAACCATTCGGCCAATGGACCCAACCGCGCGTTGGCCCACCATCTAACCATTGACGACACGACAGGACCGTACCCAGGCATGGACTTTATTTTGGTGTAGTGACCAAGTGCAAGCGAAAAGTGTTTAGGGACAATTAAGATGTTTCATTTTATATAAAGTTTGTTTGTTTTGTTGTTGTTTGATATTCAATGATATTTTTTTCTTTATAAATTTAATACATTTATTCATAAAAGAAGGGAAGTGGAGCCAACTTTTGAGTCAATATTAGAATTTTTTTTTCATACACTTCAATTTTTTAAAGTAAATAATGTAACCTCTACTTCCTTTCTGCCATCGCTGGGGGCCAGCTCTTTTAAGACCGGGGGATGTGTCACGATAGGGAATCATAAGATCATAACATTTCATAAATCAATATATTTTCCATTTTAATATTTTAATCATTATTCGCGTTTACCGCCGGCCATTCAAGGCAACATGAAACCGGCGACGAGTTTATCAAACAAATCTAAAAAGTTGCAATTATGAAATGCTATATGTATATCCCGAGCTAGCAATTATGGTGGCGTCGTCAAGTCGGCAGAACCAAGGTATACGACCTAAACCCGTGGTCTTACAAAAGGGGGAAAATCGCTGACTTGACGAAAACGACACATGGTTGCTAGAGAAACGATCGGCGGGCACTAGTGTTCGAGTCCGTGACGCATCCACGTTGAAATATGTGAATTTTTGTTGGTCCCAAATCTCAGCGATGAGTCCAAATTTAAGTAAGTATAATTTTATTGTCAACTGTTTTATAAAGGTCTAAATCCAAGTTTATTATTTTGATTTTCTTGTAAACCCTTCAGGTCATAATTATTTGTTCAATAAACTTGTTTTCAAAACCGCTTTGTTTTTCTGATAGTCGCCAAGGTCTCGCGCTACCTTACGTCCCTCGTCATACCCTAAAATCTGGGCGTGACAATAACACTATACTTGGAGTTAAAAGATTTGGTTTCCTGTTCTTTTGTTGAACTCAACAGATAACGTCCATATAGCTCCATATTGACTTTTATGTATTCATTTGTATTCAAAACCTGTTTTAACAATGAAATAATTTTATCTTTCAATGTTTCTAAATAAAGCTCGACATCGGTCGAGTGTGAGTCACTTGATACATGATAAGTAACAAGTCGGTCCTTAAAAGCTGTTTGAACAAGTTTTACATCAGAGTCAAAGTCCACACAACAATTCTGTTTGTGTTTTATCGTACGATTATGGCTACTAAGCGATACGACTTCGCTGCTGCAGACGTAACAAAACGACATAATGTTCTCAAATGATAAGATTATACAAAAGACGTTGTATTTATTTTAAATGTTTGAATAAGCAACTCTGGGTCTCCGAAATTAGATGAGTAATTTTTATTTACAACATCAAGCACAATACACCATTCTCCATCGATACTTTCAAATGGTTTAATACATCCATGTATATGCGGAATAAAGCCCTCCACTTCTATAATTTTCTGCGTTGCAATTTCTATAGTTTGAAATTGGGTTGGGAGAATATTAGACTGTAACAATTGTGTTTGTAGCCATGTACCCAACGGTTTTAACATACTAAGCATGTCTCAGCATCCATAAAATGATATATTATCAAGAAAAAATTCTTTGAAACGAGCGCTCTCGTAATCACTACATGTGACGCGTTTGCCATCAACAAATAATGACTTGTGTAATAGACAGATGCTGCAGCGGGAGTATTTCGCAACAGATAGATCTCGTCCTTCTTTTTCATAAGCTTGGCTTGCTACTAGGTAAGCATTGTTAGCCCATATGAGTAAATATTTATGTTCAAGTAAATAGCGCAAGTGTTGTCCTTCCAACTTAGTTTTATCATCTCTAGGTATTTCCGTTAGATAAATGGATAAAATTCCTCCAATATATGAATCTTCAAACTTATAAGCACATTCAGAATCAGAAACATAAATTTTTACATCGGTGTTTTGCAAATAATTCAAGAGTTTTTTAAATTTCGGATGTACTGCTAGATACAACACTTTTTTTCTTCTTGATGCATCTCTTATTCGGAGTGACATGTAAGCAGCAAAAATTATTTCCATATACAGAGTATCATGTAATGTCACATCTCTTTTATAATGACGGCCATGCATCAGGATACAAAGGTCTGTAGATGAGGTTTGACTTCCTTCATTATTCTCTTCCAATGAAAATTGAAGTGGATCTTGAAAACACTTGAGTAATTGATCTCTTTTTGTATGATGTTTAAGCTTTCTGTTCAACCATGGTTTCACAAATTTTACCTTGCTGATAAAGTACAGGAACGCAGGAAGAAACGTAAATGCTTCATTTAACCTTTCGCAATTTATAACTTGATCCCAATTTATGTACATATCAAACTTTTTCAACAGCATAACAGATACATCTACTGCAAGAGCTTCTTCGGTGATGGCACGCATTGCCGCCTCCGATGAGAGGACAAACTCACACTTTTTAGTCACTTTAGACGACATACTGTGTTAGTTGATTTGTAACTGAAGAAACAACAGAGGGAAACGGTATTTATAGATATATTTAACCAATCAGTAACGAGAACAAGCAAACCTGTCGAAACCTGTTTATTCTAAGAAAAACGTGACATGAATAAATTTAAACAACATCCTTAGACATATCAATCCAACTGTTGTGAGATTTATCAAAACCAAGCCATTTAACATACATTTTCTTGCCTTTTTTGCGTAAAATTTGTTCTATAAGAAATACATCAGGTTGTTTAGTCTTTTGCAATTCGTATTCGTAGAAGCCACCACTTATAGGCTGTCCTTGCATATCTTCTATTAAATACGTCGTTGGATTGGTAATCTGTACTTTGATAATTTTAAACAACTCAGTAGTCCAGTTAGGTACATATCCTTTTTCAAAAACATGTTTAGCTTTACTTATACGAACAACATCGCCGACTTTAAATTTCTGTTTCCCCACAACCTTGAGATTATTATAAAAAGAATTTAATAATTCTGACTCATTGTTTTTACCCACATCTTTAGGCTTCATACCAATAGTGCGATGCTTTGTATTATTATAAGTATCTGTAACTTGTTCCAACAAGTCGATCCATTTATGATTGCCATTCAAGGTAAACAACTTAAACAACTTTTCCTTTATTGTTCGAATAACACGTTCGGCAATGGAAGCCTTTAAAATGCTAAAGGTGCTATAATGATGTATATTATGTTTCTTTAAAAGATTCTGAAAATTAGAGTTGTAATATTCTTTCCCATTATCGGTGACTAATTTTTTCGGTACCCTCTTTGAATGTTTAAGTATATGTTCCATAGCAGTAGCTACCTCCTGAGCAGTTTTGGACTTGAGAGGGCGTGTCCACAAAAATTTCGAAAAACAGTCAATTACAACCAATATGTACTTAAACCCCCGGTTTTCTTGAGCATACTGATCGAGTTGCGCAAGATCGGATGCAAAAGTATCATCTAATCCATACTGTAGAAATCTGCGACGTTTAAATTTAGTTCTAGCCGGTCTATGTAACTCATTAACAACCTGCTCCCTCGCTTTGGTAATGCTCTTTGCCATTTTTTCAAACATAATAAGTATATTTTACTGTGTAGCTAAATATATATTAAATAATATTATTTGAACAAATCGACACGCTGCTTTAATTTCGATACATTAATACTAGTAGTTTGCACCTCTTCAACAACGGGTTTAAGGGCATTTTTAAGGGCCATATCTATATACCCCTTCAAGAGATTTTCTAGGATATCAAATTGTACAGATAACCGTTCTACAGCTTGCTGATGAGTAGATTTTATTTCCTTTAGCTGTTTTTTAACTTGATTGTCTAATATTAAAATTCTATCTTTTAACTTGTCATCAGCAAGCTTAAGTGAATCATTATGATTAGACAGTTCTTTATTTAAAATCGTCATATGTTCTCGCATTTGCTTAACTACAGATTCAGAATACTCCTTGTTTGTATTAGTAAAATTATCCATTTGCTTCTGTGTTTGTATGATGCAATCACTCCTAGATATATCAATATTAGCTGAAAGTGAAGTCACCAAATCATCTACAAATTTTTTATTTACAGCATCAGAGACATCTGTTGGTGATTTAACGTTACAAAGTCGATGATCTGAAAAATTATAATCGCCATCCCCAGTAACAGCAATTAGGTTTGGTGCTTGTAGCACTCGAATCCTTTTTTGCTGAGATGAGGAGGGTAACGAACGTCCGAACTTATTCATGGTTAGTACTATAATGACGTTGTATACATAAACTGCTTTATTAATAAAATTCAATTACTCCAAGTCGTTCCAATTCGTGTAATATACTAAAGATCTCGTTTCTGTTATTATTATTGCCAACTACCTCAGCAGCTTCTAACTTTTTCAATCTTTCAACCAACTCGTTCACATCATCGTAGTATACAAACTCCTTAGGTTTTTCATTATATTGCATTAATGAGGACCCCGATTTATTTCCTCTCTCTGATTTGGATCTTGTGCTTATTCGCCTGGTTGCTGTTGTATTGGGCGAAGGCAACTTAGATGCTGGTAGCAAAAGCGGTCTAACAATAGATGTATATTTATTAGATCTATTACCCTTAAGATGGCCAGAATCAGTCATGTATAGATTGGTGCGTTTAAGAATATCTCCATAGTATTGTTCATCGGCTCTAGTGTGAAATTTAGGATCTTTTAAAAACAACAAGTCATATAAGCCTAAGGTTCCCTTATACTTGATGTTACCTACTTGAATATTTCCATCTGCTAAAAAGTTTACAGGCTCTGATCCTATTTGCCAAGAATCATTTTCAGCATTGTATGTTATTCCCTTTGCATCTATTTCAGGAGAGCTATGCCAATATTTCTCTACATATTCACGAGTGATCTCAGGATATTGCTCGATAAACTTATGAAACACTTCCGGATTTCGAAGAGAAGTTTCAAAAGCATCTTTAATACTTTGCAACGATATTTCTGAAGGGTCTTGAGTGGCTTCTTCAAACACATCATCAGAATGATCAGCATCACCATACTGTGCCTCATCAGCTAGAAATTGCACTTGTGGTTTTGTTTCGATTTTTTTTAAGGGAGGAGGTTTGACATCATCAAAAGTTTCGATTTTTATTTTACGTTTTTAGTTTTTCTTATCAATCGATGCTTCAACCAGTTTATTTAATGGGGTTAAGAATCTATTAAGCGCATCATCCTCCTCACCACGCTCCAACTTTAGCGCTAAATATTTCTTTCGTATGGTATTACCCGCCTGAATAATTCTCCGCTTAACATCCTTATCGAAATTTTTCAAATAAGAAGCCATAACTGCTAAACAGATCTGTTTAAGACCCTCTAAAAACAGCTAAAAACCCTCTAAAAACAGCTAAAAAACCGGTAGTGGTTTCTAAAAAACCGGTAGTGGTTTTTAAAAAACAGCTAAAAAACCGCTAAAACCCCTAAAAACAGCTAAAAAACCGGTAGTGGTTTCTAAAAAACCGGTAGTGGTTTCTAAAAAACCGGTAGTGGTTTTTAAAAAACAGCTAAACAGGTATGTTGTGTGGTTGATTCGATTTTACAAGACACGTCTATACTCAATGACGTCATGTGTCGGACTGATGTGCAAGGACTTAGGGTAATAAATAAGTATCAAACTTGCTACGATACCGACCCTTATTAATATCATTATCTTTAACAATGACTAAAAATCCATACCTATCTTTCCAACATTCCGAACAAACACTCTTAAACTTATCAAAGGACATGTCTGTATTTACATGATCATCGTAGATATGCTTCAAGTTTAAATCATCCTGTTTGAATAATATCAGTACATTAGCATTGTCACGAACCAACTGTTTTGGAATCTTGGAGTATGTTTGAGAGAGATAGAATGAATCAATATCATTGTGGCGTCCCATACAGAAATAATTGCGTATTTTATCTTGCTTCTCACAGGCTACATCGTCAAATATGAACACAGAATGAGGTAGAGCACTGGAGGGATCTAGAACATCATCATTATCGCTATAGCCAAAATATCTAAGACGTGAATGTTGTAACGCCTTTCGCAGAAATTCGTACTTGTCTTGCTGCAAGGATTTAGAATACACATATACATGTTCGAATCTTAAACCGTTTTCGTCAATTAATAAACTTATCATTACAGCGGTCTTTCCACAATTACTTGGACCACATATTAAAGCCCTTATGGTGGATGGTAGAAGCCGACCATGTTTCCTATTTTCTGATTTCTTCTGCATATCAAAATTATGGACCTTAATAGAAATGTTTTGTTTCTTTTTCCGCATCTCTATAAGTATAAGTCTGCACTCTTCGACGACATCATTACTAATGCAGACGTCACAAGGTGCAGGTGTGCTAAATAGTGTAATCAGCTCATTACCAGTAGAACTTCACCTGCCTGGCTATTCATATTGTGGTCCTGGTACAAAGCTTCAAAAACGATTAGCTAGAGGCGATCGACCAAAGAATAAATTGGATAGTTATTGTCGCGATCACGACATTGAATACTCAAAGTTTGCAGACTTGGAACACAGGCATAAAGCAGATAAAGTACTAGAAAACAAGGCTTGGGAACGTGTCAAGGCTAAGGATTCTAGTTTCGGTGAAAAGACATCAGCTTGGCTAATAACAAACGCTATGAAGGTCAAACGCAAGTTAGGTGCTGGTAGCAAGAAGACCAAGAGATCTGTATGCTTGTCTTCGGTTGTAAGACAAATTAAGAAACAACTTAAACATACAGGTTCGGGGAATGTTGGTAGAAAGAAGACTTTAAGTAACTTACTAAAGGCAGCACGAGTAACAGTGAAGAAGATTGGTGGTTCCAAAAGAATCAGGGTTCCTCGAGTTATTCCACTACCAAAACAAGGTGGTATTCTACCACTTATACCGATATTTGCCGGACTTAGTGCGCTAGGAGCATTAAGTGGTGGAGCTGCTGGTATAGCCAAGGCAGTTAATGATGCTCAGAGTGCTAAAGACAAACTAAAAGAATCACAACGACACAACGAGACCATGGAAGCCATTGCCTTGGGAAAGAAGGGTAGTGGCTTGTATTTGAAAAAACATAAGACAGGTTATGGTTTGTTTTTACGTAAAATGTCAAAAAACTACCAATAAAGCTACCTGAACGTCCTTTGACCGATCAAGATATTAGATTATATGCATCTCGCTTAAAGATACCTAATTTTCGAGGTGTATTTATGCGAGATACATTACCGAACGCACCCCGAAAAACAGAATGTGGTGTTGTTAATTTGGATCGAAATATAGGAGACGGCACACATTGGGTAGCTTATAAGAAGAATGATGACAAAGTTGTTTATTTTGATAGTTTTGGCAACTTGAAGCCACCAAAAGAATTTGTCAAGTATATGAAAAAATCTAAAATTTATTTCAACTATGACCAATATCAGGATTATAAAACATCAAATTGCGGTCACTTGGCATTATCATTTCTCTATAATAATAAAACTTTATAAAATACAGTAATGTTATTGTCTGACATCAGTCATGTCTCAAACGTTCACATTAAAGGGTCGTACTAGTCGTCTTGAATCTTATTTTGTACCTCCAATAGAATTAGATTCGAGATACGATTACTCTTTAGCATTGATTTCGCTGAATACTTGGAATACAATCCCGAATATTGAAGAAGGCCGTAACAAGTTTTATTACAAAGTTAATAAACAAGAAGAACGAGTAGTAGAAATACCAACTGGATCCTACGAGTTGGAAGATATTGAACAATTTCTGCAGAAACATCTCGCTGATTCTAAGGCAACTGCTCCAGAGCGGAATCTTATTATATCACTCAAACCCAACAACAATACGCCACGGTGTGAGTTGAAGAGTATACACCACATAAACTTTGAGCCAAAGGATAGTATTGCAAAGTTATTGGGATTCTCACCACAAGTTCTATCAGCAGGCAAGCTGTATGAGTCAGATCTACCAGTTGAAATTATACAAGTTGCTACCATCAGAGTAGAGTGCAACATTATTTCCGGTTCGTACTATACAAATAATCCATCGCACACTCTATACGAATTTTCACCGACAGTGGATCCTGGGTATAGCATAAATATTGAGCCAAGAAACTTAATTTATTTGCCAGTGAACCAGAGGAGCATCTATAACATTACGTTATCTTTACTAGACCAAGAATCAAACCCAGTTAATTTTAGAGGTGAAGAAATTGTAATTAGATTAGAACTTAGACGAGATGGGGTTAGTGTTTAATAGTAAAAGTTATTTAAACACCAACGCATCAGCTGGTCAATCAGTCTGTAGTCAGAAGTCGAAGGGATCACTCACGTTTTCAAATATAGCTTATTTGCAGTCTAGAAGCCAACACTATAGCTATCATGTCAGAAAAACTTCAAATATTTAATCAAGTAAAGAGTGATGAGTCGGTCATTCGTGAAGAATGGCATACTTATCACCCATTCACCACCTCTTTTAATAATAATGACGAAATTGAGATTGTTATTAATCAGCAAGATGTGTTTTTGGATATGAGCGAAGCTCAACTCTACATAGAGGGAACATTTAAGGAGGAAACAACAGCTGGCAAGACTGGTTCTTGTGCCCTAACTAACAATGCTGGAGCATTTCTGTTTGACATCATATCATATGAAGTGAATGGTAAAGAATTTGAAAAGATTCGAGATCCTGGAATAGTTTGCACGGTTAAGAATTTGCTGTGTCTAAACGATCAAGAGAGTCGCGCATTAGATATTGCTGGTTGGAACTGGCCTAGTGCAACAATCAAGACCTTGGACGAAACCTCTAAAGAGTTTAATTTTCGAATCTCGCTTTCTATGCTGTTTGGGGTGTTTGCCGATTATAAGAATGTTTTAATGGGTAAACAAAAAATTAAACTGGTTCGAGCCAGACATGATGACAACTGTTACAAGTCCAGTGGAGATAAGAAGGCGGAAATTAAATTGAAAACTGTTGAGCTGAAAGTTAAACACATCTATCGTAGTGACGCAGTAAAATTACGCCTTTTGGATGAAATTGCCAAGAACAAATCGATATTTATTCCGTTTAGAAACTGGGAGATACATGAGTTGCCTGCTCTGCGAACAACAAAGAGAGATATTTGGACGGTAAAGACTATGTCTGAGAGAGCAAGATATGTTATTGTATTTTTTATGAAGAATCGTAAAGACAACTATAAATCTGATTGTACTTATTTCGATAATTTAAATGTTACTGATGTCAAGTTGCATCTCAATTCAGAGGTTTATCCCTACGAAGCGTTAAACTTAAACTTTGAAAACCGTCAATTCACTGAGGTCTATCAGATGTATACGGATTTTCAAAAATCATATTTAGGAAAACAACAGAGTGAACCACTTTTAGACTTTATGGCTTTTGCAAGTGGAGCTCTGTTTGTTATTGATTGCACAAAGCAAAATGAGTCCATCAAGAGCAATACCATTGATGTCAAGTTGGAATTTCAAAGCTCTGAAAACTTTTCTGCGGATTCACGAGCCTTTTGTATTATTATACATGATCGTGTTCTTGAGTATCAGGCTTTAACTGGTCAAGTACGAGACATGTTGTAGACAGTTGTTCTTTAGCCCTAGCAAGATGAAGGTGGTTGTAGTAGATGTTCAAGGATTTTGCATCCCAGACTTTTGCGCCAATGAGCTGGCTATTTATGATGGGAAGCTAATGAAGAGTTATCTGTTTAAACCAGCTAAGCCGTTTTACATGTTGACAGAGGACTGTCAAAAACAAGTATTATTTTTATATGGGAATCATCATGGGCTCTACTACAATTATGGAGAAACCGACTACGACCAACTTTATACAATTATTCGCAAGGACCTGGGAGATGCAGACATTATTTATGTCAAGGGGCATGTTAAAGAGGCATTTTTAACAAAGACATAATTTACCATATATTATAAATTTAGAATTTATTGGAGATAGTGTTAACGTACCAAAATTATCTAGAGCTATTACTGATTGTCCTTATCATAGTTTAGATGTATCTAGTTGTAGTATTAAGAATGCTTATATTTTGTATAACTATATTTATAATTTTTTACCTAAATAAAGATTAAAAATGTATATGCATTGTTTTTTATTTATATTAATAAGAGTTCTATTAGAATTTAATCATTCAGTCTCCAGCTCATGGCAAAGACAGTCGATCTTAGAGCTAAACTCCAAGAACATCTGCGAAAAATACGTAGGCTGAAAAGAGATATAAAATACTACGAAGATCATAAATTTTTGGTTAGAAAGCTGTTAAAACTTAACCTCTAATACTTATCAATGGCGGCCTCCTCGTCATCTTCCGCTTGGGATAAGGTGTTTGAATCTCCTTCTCGATGTCAGCAGGATGATGTACGCAAGATCAAACCAAGCAGAGTTCAGCTTTTAAGGACCGACTTGTTACTTATCATGTATCAAGTGACTCACACTCGACCGATGTCGAGCTTTATTTAGAAACATTGAAAGATAAAATTATTTCATTGTTAAAACAGGTTTTGAATACAAATGAATACATAAAAGTCAATATGGAGCTATATGGACGTTATCTGTTGAGTTCAACAAAAGAACAGGAAACCAAATCTTTTAACTCCAAGTATAGTGTTATTAATCAACACACTAATTTGGAAGATTTTTATACTCTTTATCAGAATATTTTATTAACCAAAGCTTCAGAATTTAAGGAGGTGGGTAGCGGTTGGGCTTTATCCAAACTGATGTTTCTAGAACTCAACATAAATAAATTCAATCAAGGAGTGGGAGACATAATATAAACAGCTTTATACTTAACAATCTCAGTTTAATATCAACCATGTTTGACGATGCTAGTTATATCGCTACTCCCGACTACACTACAGACTTTAGTGAAATTGAAGATGATGATGATGCCTCTGGAAGTTCGACACCGTACTGGAAGTATCTTGATAGTATGGTTTTAAGAAGCAAGGAAGAGATTAGAAGTGAAAAAAAGTTTTTAAATGAAGTTTATTATCCTGCTGGACATTTCAAAGTAGTGGTAGGACTTAGTGTCGCCAGAGGAATGCTGCCAAGTGTAAAGTTAATAAATACACTTTTGAATCTACCTGAACAACAAGTTTCAATCTCTCTGGCTAACTTTGACTGGTACGAATTTCTTGAAATGGCTTCCAAGATGCTTGAAGATAATGGACCCAGTGAAACCGTAGCAACCACCGTATCTGAAACTGAAAATTTTACCATGTCCACAGCAGTTCTGTTGGGAGAAAAAATACTTAATCTTAAATGTGATAATGGTACATTATGTTTTTGCTGTAATGACATGCATGATATTTTAAGTATTAGACATTTAGTTAATTATAGGTTAGAATTAGTAAAAAACTTAGACTTTAGAACCGCTTATGATGATTTATTAAGATATGCTGGTTATTATGTTAATATAGATAACACCATTATTGATGTTGTTAAAAATATTTGTAATTTAAACATGTCTGAACAAAATTATTATATTTTGGAGCTATTGCATTATAATCCGAAAAAGGTGATGGATGATTTTGATAAAATATATATGTGTACTGATGTTTAATAAATGAATAAATAAACAGATGCATGTTTTATTTCTTAGTATAGTTACAACTCTCTAGATAGAAACATGTACGTAATGGATAGTATAGATCGTCTAGATTGCAGTAATGATGGCCTTGGGCTGATTCGGAATTTTGAAGACAGATTAATCACGTTTACTGGGTGGCGCAATAAAGTTAATCCAGAAGATCTAGCATATGCAGGTTTTTATTTTACAAAACATTCAGATGTGGTTAAATGCGCTTTTTGCCACTGCGAATTTGATGGTTGGAAGGAAGGAGATGACCCCCTAGCAGATCATTACAAGTACGCTAAACATTGTGAATTGGCTAAAATATTATGGAAATGCAGACAACTTAAAGCAAATAAACCATTCAGGACTGTTAGAGAGAAAAAGATTCAAAAACTAGAACCATTCTGCTATAAACGAAGGGGTTTTTACCTAATAGTGTTACTGATGATATTTATAACTGGCCTGTTTAATAGCTATGAAGCTATGAGTATCTTTAAGAAGAAAATTTAAATCATTTATATTCCAACCATGGCTGCGTTGAGTTCATCATATGTGCTCCTTTTACACTCCCTTTAACGTTCGGAACGTATCAGTAATGATTGGAACCAATGAATTTTCATCTAATAATACATGGTTAAAGATGCCTTTTGAGATGATTGATAAGAAAATTACTCCTGTCTCTTACATAACGGTCCCATCTATAGCTAACGAACTGCTTCGCTACAAGGTTAAGCTTCTATTCCGAGATAACACTATTGGCGAAACAGATTGGAAGAATCAGCGTATACAAGAACACCACTCTCTCCCAATGTGGCAACTCTACATCAACCGACGATTTAGATGATTCAACCAGCAATTATAGTTTAATTGTATTTATAGCTGTAACCTGTTTCTTATTGTTAGCAATTAATTTATATAAAATTACTAAAACTCTGTATATAATATGGCTAAATAAATAATTATTTTATTACTTGAGTGTGTTATTTCGTTAAATAATAGTTAATTGATTCCTGGTATAAGATGAATATTATTTTACTAGGAGATAAAGATGACGCAATCTTAAGAGCGTATTAACAATACTGTATTATACGAGGTGTGTAAATATAATTAATATACGAGGTATATTCCTACTAAGAAATAAAGAGTGCAAGTGCTTTGCACTACTATGCTGTGTTAAGGCCTTAATGGTTTAATACATCTAGCACCGTTATTAGTTGAGATATTTAAAAAAATCTTTCACTGCTAGATAGATCCTATATACCTCTGTCTATAACCAAAATTTCAGCGCTTCGTCTCGAGGCATAAGGACACTAATCGCAAAAAACTATATCTCCCGAACCAGCCGACCGATCGAGTTCGGGTTTTCTCGAAACAACTTATTACGTCACCCTGAACACGACCCACGTGATAGATTTCAATTTTGACATTTGACAAGTGACAGGTGACCTTGACATGTCATAATTGACAGGTGACAATCGCCATCTTTTCCTAAACATGATATGACGTCGTCCTAAACACGTTCCACGTATTAGATTTTAATTTTGACATTTGACAAGTGACAGGTTACTTCGACATGTCATAATTGACAGGTGATAGCCGCCATCTTTTCCTAGACGTAATATGACGTCATCCTAAACACGTGGCCTATAATGAATACTATTGCCCAAGTAGCTAACGCCCATGTAGCTAATGCCAAAGTAGCTAACGCCCAACAGTGCGACATTTGACATATGACAGATGACGTATGACAGATGACGCACGCATGCGCAATGCTGGGGCATGCATTGATTCAAGTTAAGGTTATTTTAAATAAAATTATTATATAATGACATTTTAGTAATTATGATATGAAATTAGAAAAGCACATGAAACCAAATGTCTCTTAATTAAAATGTGATTATCACAATGTAATACTCATAAGAGATGATGAAAAAGAAAGATTCGGATATAAATTTACATTTTAAAAATGAAAGTTTGATCTGAGAAAGTTCTTGACTCACCTGATGCACGAACCTTATCGGAATCCTCCATTAAAAATCATCCCAGTTACCTTTACACCTTTTCCTTCCCCCTCCAATAGAAATGCGCATTCACAGAATCCACGGACTTGAGGCGAATTAAAACGAAAGGCAATACGGAACCAGCTATCTATTACCACTATTGGACCGGATCGAAGTATCAACTTTAAGGTCATAGATGGCGTCATAAAAATCGTGAATTTATACAGGTATTATAGAGGTACTATATACCTATAAGTGAAGACAAAATCGATATTTTCGCCAAAATATACATCATTATTATAGACGTATTGTAGATTACCTACAGATGGCGTTAATGGTACCTAAATTAATTTTATACTTAAACTATAAAATAAAACCTGTAATGAATAACTTATTTATTCGTTACAACATGTTCTACAATAATCCATTTATAAAGCAATTTTTATTTAGTATGATTTCTTTTCTTTCCTTGAGGTTCATTAGAATTTTTAATTTTTCTTTTCTTAGCTGGAGGACTATCTTCTAATTTTTCATCACAATATAGTGATTTTTCTAATGTTAATTTATTTAATGATTCATGAAGCTTGATTGAGTTTTCACAGAAGCAGAAAAACATATTACAAATATAACAAGGTTGTGTACCTTCCATTTATATAAAATTATTTTATAAAAAAGTTTTATAGAATTATTTAATAAAAGAAGTTTTATTAGTTCCACAAATTTTAAATTTTGATTTTAAAATATTTCTATTATTTTTAGTTTTTTCTTTATGAGGATTAACATTATTAGTTTTCTTTTTACATTTGACACAATACGATTTTGATTCCATTTATAGAGAAAAAATTTATTATGTGGGTTAATATATTCACCTACATTATGATATTATAAATTATTCTATTTTTATTAAATATTTATATAAATATATACCGGGTGTTGCATCGTCGAGCGGGACATAGGAAATCCCATGTAATTTTAAATGGGGTCAATTATTAGCTTGCCTAATTGTTTTAGAGAAAAATTCTATTTAGGTTTATTAAAGAGCACTAAAACCCACATTCAAAAGAAGACCTTTGGATATTTTTGACGAGCCCGTTTACGGGTTATCGCCGATTTCTTTTTAACTATTTCTCCTTTTTATGGCCCCGTATTTGCGGGTACCAGTCAAGGTAAAAGATGACTGTCAAATAAAGTTATCATTTTGAAATGTGTGTTTTATTGTTATAAAAACTCGTACATCGAAAATATTAGCCATGAATTACACTAAAATATTGATGATTAAATTGTATTATCAAGGAAATAGTTATCAGAATGAGTCAGACATGTTTGCTGCTCTGTATCCGAATAGACCGATACCTGCAAAATCTACAGTCGAAAGGACTATCAAGAAATTTGAGACAATAGGCACTGTAATAAATAACTGCAGATGTGAAGAAAGGCAGGAACAAAGAAGAGATGCAAGAAATGATAGGGACTTGCAAAGGCAGGAACAAAGAACAGATGCAAGAAATGATAGGGACTTGCAAGTTTTATTGTGCGTGGAAGAAAATGATGGGAAGATCAGCACAAGGAAACTGGAGGATGACATAGGATTAGATCACACAACAGCATTACGAGCTTTGAAACGACATAAATATTATTCATACAAATATGAAAAGCACCAAGAGCTAAGAGATAGGGACGAAATACGACGACAGGAGTTTTGTTTTGGTATGATTGAAAGAGCAAACATGGATAGAGAATTTTTTAAAAACATTTGTTTCACTGACGAATGCACATTTACCTTAAACAATGAACCCAATGTTCAAAATTATCGATATTGGAGCAAAGGAAACCAACACAGGTTTGTCGAAACAAGGACGCAATATCCACAAAAAGTTAATGTTTGGGCTGGGATTTTAGCAGAATATATTATCGGGCCATTATTTCTTACACGAAATTTAAATGCAGAATATTTTTTGGAACTACTTGAAGATCATATTTTACCTACTTTACATGATGCCGCCAGGGAAAATCAGGAAGTTTGGTACCAAATGGATGGCTGCCCGGCACATAGTACCCTGGCTGCTGGAATATTTAAACCGTGCTTTTAATGGAAATGTTATTGGCTTAAATCATACAGTAAATTGGCCAGCCAGGTCTCCTGATTTATCGCCAAATGATTTCTTTCTCTGGGGCCATTTAAAAAAGAGGATATACAAAGATAAAAAATGCCCAAATCTAGACGAGTTAAAAAATTCTATTTCTACCGAATGCAATAGAATTTTAGTTTACCAACTAGCGAATGTAAGAAGAGAATTTTATGATCGCCTCGGTTATTGTCTAGCAGTCAATGGAGGAATATTTAAACATCTTCTTAAATCCTAAAGTTCTAACAATTTAATAGTACCTACCTATTAATTAGTAAAATATTAAAACATGTAAAATGTCATAATTAACCTTGTAATTTGATACTTTATTTTAGTTTTATTCAGATTAATTTGTACTCATAAATACACCTTTAATATTTTTGATGTACGAGTTTTTATAACAATAAAGCACACATTTCAAAATGACAACTTTATTTGACAGTCATCTTTTACCTTGACTGGTGCCCGCAAATACAGGGCCATAAAAAGGAGAAATAGTTAAAAAGAAATCGGCGATAACCCGTAAACGGGCTCATCATAAATATCTAAAGTTATTCTTTTGAATGTGGGTTTTAGTGCTCTTTAATAAACCTAAATAGAATTTTTCTCTAAAATAATTAGGGAAGCCAATAATTGACCCCATTTAAAATTACATAGGATTTCCTATGTCCCGCTTGACGATGCAACACCCGGTATATAAAATTTTAAATTAATGTTATAAAAAAAAATTTATAATGTGGGTTTATATATTCACCTACATTGTGATATTATAATTTATTTTATTTTTAATAAATATTTATAGAAATATAAATAAAAATTTAAATTAATGCCATAAAAAAAATTATAATGTGGGTTTATATATTCACCTACATTGTGATATTATAATTTATTCTATTTTTAATAAATATTTATAGAAATATATATAAAAATTTAAATTAATGCCATAAAAAAAAATTTATAATGTGGGTTTATATATTCACCTACATTGTGATATTATAATTTATTCTATTTTTAATAAATATTTATAGAAATATATATAAAATTTTAAATTAATGTTATAAAAAAAAATTTATAATGTGGGTTTATACAGGGTGTTACAAATTCGATGTTCACCATTGGGATCTCATAAACGGTAAGAGATACGAGAAAGTTTAAATTGGGGCAAAGTTGCGCAATTCATAGCCGACCAATATGCCAAGAAGAAATCAGGAAAATTCCGAGTACTTCCGAAGATATACGTAAAAAACCGAAAATCGCCGTTTTGGTTTTTAATTTTTCCTGGCTTTATTTAAAGAGATAATGGAAAATAAATTTCACACTTTCATAGCCACTTTTCATCTTCTATAAAGCAGTGTTCTTAGATTTCATGTCCGACGTTTTGTTTTTCGGATGCCATCGTCAGGTTTGTTTTTTTAAATACGGATCTGTATTTTTTATTGCATTTATCTAAACTTTATATGCGACGTAATCTTAATACAAAATTACTTTGATTGAATATCAACGTTTCTACCCTATAAAAACATTTTCAGGAATATTTTATTTAAAAAACTTTTGGATTAGGTATTAAAGATCATTTTTTTAACAGTATTTTCGGAAACACAAGAAAATCTATAACTAAAACAATAACAAATATGACAAAACGATAATTACAGTACGTTTAGGTACTAAAATATTCAAAATTATCTATTATTTACATTTTTTATAAATTAAAATTATTTAAACCCAGAAGAGGTAGAAACTAATGAAAAATGTTTATCTCAGATGCTCAAAAAGATTTCCATTTTGATTTATACATTTTTCAATTTTGACGCGAACTTTTTGAGTAGCTCTGTGTACCGACCTTCTTCGAATTGATACAAAAGCATTTATGCAACAAACTCTAAGCTCTTCTATTACGTTAATGGGCTGCTTATACACTTTGTTTTTTATGGCTCTCAAAAAAAAGAAATCTAGTGGTGTAAGGTCTGGGGACCTTGCCGGCCACTGAATAAAACCACGATTTCCAATCCATCTGCCTGAAAATTAAGCATGTAAGAAGGTTGTAACATCTCTCGTGCCATGAGCGGGTGCTCCATCTTGCTGAAACCAAATTTGTTGCAGCCGTGCAAGCGGGATTTCAGATAAAAAATCTTGGAATGTATTATTTAAAAATACTAGATAATACTCCCCTGTTAGTCGTTGTGGTAAAAAAACACAGGACCAAAAATTCTATCGCCTAATATCCCTGCCCAAACATTCAGAGAAAAGCGTACTTGCTTGCGTACTTCTCTATTTTTCTGGGATTTTCTCTTGCTCAAATATGTTCATTGTTTCTATTAAAAACACCACAATTTGTAAATGTAGCCTCATCACTCCAAGGAATATTGCTTAAAAAATTGCGATTTTGGTTATCTTGATCTAGTAGCCAATTACAAAAAGTTAGCCTTCTCTCAGCGTCTCCTTCTCGCAATGCATGTGATATATGAATTTTGTAGGGTCTCAAACCGGCATTTTTTAGAACTTTCCATGCCTTAACATGGTTTAAGGATGGCAAATTGGATTCCGCTTCAATTTGCCTACTGGATATAGTTGCATCATTGTCCACCTACAATAACGTGAAACATCATAAGATTTCAGGATATTGTATGTATACAATGTTAACTTATTTTGTAAAAAAACAATTTTTGTGAAGTTTCATGTTACATACCTGGCCTAAAACGTTCTGAATTTCGTCTTCTGTAATACGGTTACCATATTTTTGTCGAAGCTTTCCAATCTGGCCATAATCGCTTAAATTTCTATCAAGTCTTTGAAAAATGTTTTGTGCTGGCTGCTCCCTTTCCGGATACTCCTCAAAATATCTTTGTAAAGCTGTCATAGAATTTCTATTGCTACTGTAATAAATTCTTAACATATCCCTTTTTTCTTCAGAAGAAAATTTCATTTTTAGATAAGACCGAATTTATCACCGCGTAATTGAAATTTAGATTACTTATGTCAAACTTTTTATTGTTTCTACGTTCCATGGCGAACTATGATACTTTAAACAATGAATCCTCTAATTGTAACAAACTCGAAAGCCTTTTCAAAATTATCTGCAAAAGCCATCTCGATTAGGGTTTTTAGAAAGAGAAAAATCGTTTTGTCTCTGTTATACATTATCAGATACGGCTTTGATCTGCAATAATCCAAAAGTTTTTTAAATAAAATATTCCTGAAAATGTTTTTATAGGGTAGAAACGTTGATATTCAATCAAAGTAATTTTGTATTAAGATTACATTGCATATAAAGTTTAGATAAATGCAATAAAAAATACAGGTCCGTATTTAAAAAAACAAACCTGACGATGGCATCCGAAAAACAAAACGTCGGACATGAAATCTAAGAACACTGCTTTATAGAAGATGAAAAGTGGCAATAAAAGTGTGAAATTTATTTTCCATTATCTCTTTAAATAAAGCCAGGAAAAATTAAAAACCAAAACGGCGATTTTCGGTTTTTCACGTATATCTTCGGAAGTATTCGGAATTTTTCTAATTTCTTCTTGGCATATTGGTCGGCTATGAATTGCACAACTTTGCCCTAATTTATACTTCCTCGTATCTCTTACCGTTTATGAGATCCCAATGGTGAACATCGAATTTGTAACACCCTGTATGGGTGATATGGTGACATGGACATGGTGATATTATAATTTATTCTATTTTTAATAAATATTTATAGAAATATATATAAAATTAATGTTATAAAAAAAATTTTATAATGTGAGTTTATATATTCACCTGCATTGTGATATTATAATAATTTATTCTATTTTTAATAAATATTTATAGTAATATATAAAAAAATTTAAATTAATGCCATAAACAAAATTTATAATGTGGGTTTATATATTCACCTACATGGTGATATTATAATTTATTCTATTTTTAATAAATATTTATAGAAATATATATAAAATTAATGTTACAAAAAAAATTTTATAATGTGAGTTTATATATTCACCTGCATTGTGATATTATAACTTATTCTATTTTTAATAAATATTTATAGTAATATATATAAAAATTTAAATTAATGCCATAAAAAAAATTTATAATGTGGGTTTATATATTCACCTACATGGTGATATTATAATTTATTCTATTTTTAATAAATATTTATAGAAATATATATAAAATTAATGTTACAAAAAAAATTTTATAATGTGAGTTTATATATTCACCTGCATTGTGATATTATAACTTATTCTATTTTTAATAAATATTTATAGTAATATATATAAAAATTTAAATTAATGCCATAAAAAAAAATTTATAATGTGGGTTTATATATTCACCTACATTGTGATATTATAATTTATTCTATTTTTAATAAATATTTATAGAAATATATATACAATTTTAAATTAATGTTATAAAAAAAAATTTATAATGTGGGTTTATATATTCACCTACATTGTGATATTATAATTTATTCTATTTTTAATAAATATTTATAGAAATATATATGTTAGCTTTGGAGCGCCTTCGCCACTGCGAGAGTGATGTCATCGCCTTCACCTCGGCTCGGTCCAGATAAGCTTTTCGGCTGTGACGGAAAAAGTGGTAGTTGAAGAGAGACAGTCGTCGAACGCGAGTTGAAAATAATTGTCTTTCACGTTTTGTAAAGTGAACTTGGAATTAATAAAAGTATTTTTGTCGTTTTGGTGTGCAATATTTTCGCGAATCTATCATCAGAAGTGGGAGACCTCCCTTGTATTTTTATCAAAGGAGGAAAGACCCAAAATTAAAACTTTTTTTTTCTCCAAAAATGGCGGACCGTAGGAGAAGCGCACCTAGCCTTGTTAGTGACTACAGTGACAGTGACAGTGAGCCTGAAAAAGAAGAAGCTAAGTGTGTTGATAATATGGACCAGAAAATGATAACAATGTTGGAACTTCAGCATAAGAGCAACATTCAGCTTTAAAAACAAATGATTCAGGTTTTAACAACAATGGCTACCCAAAACGTTCCTGCAGAAGCCGCCTCGCCCAGTTCTAATCAGCTCGCGCATGCGCATGACAACATTAAAGCGGCATCGGCGCAAATTAGGTTGTCCAGTTTTGATCCTGATGACACACCTTTTACCATGATTGAATGGATGGATGATGTCACCCGTATTCAGCAAGAAATTGGCATGACTGATACGTTGATTGTTTTAAAAGTCGGTGACGCATTGAGAGGTAGAGCGGCTAGATTTTATAAACATTGGAAACCGATAGTGCGCGATTGGATTTCGTTTCGGCGCGATTCTGAAGTGGCTTTCCCGGAACAGGGAACTCCAGCTACCAGAGTGCGTGAATGTCTGGCCATTAAGAGTTCCAATTTTTGGAGTATGGCAACGCGAAACTTGCTGCGATAAAACGCTTTTACTCTAATTTCCCATGGGACATTATTTTAAATCTTCTGGAATACGACGTGCAGGATTCTGAAGTCAAAAATAGGATCTGTCTGCAAGCACCCTCGTGTGAAACGGATTTGTTAAAATTACTTGCAGCATGTGATGCCCGAAATATTACGGAAGGAAAAATGTCAACCGAAAACTATAGTGAAACTCGAGATCGCTCAAGAAAACGAAGCCATAACTCCCATTCGCAGAGTAGATTATCAGTTTTCCCTGGGAAGTGTCGAAAATGTAACAAATATGGACACAAACAAGCTGATTGTAGACATTGGTCAAAGGATGTGTTTAACCAAGGTGAAGCAGGACCTTCTGGAGTAAGACCAAATGTTCCATCGACAGATATGAAGTATAAAAGTAAGGTGTGCAATTATTGTAAGAAAATAGGACATACAGAAGAAGTATGTTACCGCAAGCAAGGTGCTAAAAACCGTGTGTTGTTAACTCAGAAGACGCGTTTCATAAGATCGTTCCCCACTGCTACAATAGCGAACAATAAAAATATTCTGTCAATTTCTTATCTAGTTGATACCGCTGCAGACGTATCGATAATTCATACGAATGTAGCTAAAAGTTTACAACTAAAAATCTGTCCAAACGATTCTCAGTGTTTAACAGGAATAGGAAACAGTGTTACTCGTTCTATCGGTACATGCAGTACAGTGATGGTGACACCAAAAATAACATTAGAAATTGATTTTATCGTAGTTCCAGATGGATCTATTCCCGGAGGTGATATCGATGCTCTGATTGGACTTGACGTATTACAAAGGCCCGAAATCAAAGTGGAGATTAATACAAACGGTGTTTACATAGTTCACGATTTGTTACATCGGAACCGTTTTTTAAGTCTGCGTAGTTTGGACCCTAACGATGTAAATGTGTCAGGATTGGACAAGCAAGTAGCTGTTACAGTGAAGGAAATCGTAGAAAATGCCTGGATACATACGCCGCTTGCCGTGACAACTAGAAAATTACAAATTTCACTACGAGATCCACAACCGATCGCTTATCGTCCGCGCCATCATATGCTGAGCGTTTACAAGTAAAACAGATAATTGATAAACAATTAAAAGACGGCATAATCCGAGAAAGTGAATCTGCTTACGCTAGTCCGATCGTGTTAGTTAAAAAACTAAACGGTGACGTAAGACTGTGTGTAGATTTTCGCGGTGTTAATAAACGTGTATTTAATATAAACTATCCAATTCCGAGAATTCAAGACCAAATAGATGTTTTGTCAAAGTGTGCTCAATAAAACATGCAATGAGCCAGATTACTTAGTTCAAAATGACACCGTTTTTTTGAGAAGTACCCATGATGGACAAAGCCGCTGTTTTGTTCCGGTATCGGCACGAATGCATGTTTTGCAAATATACCACGACAAATCATCACACATTGGGTCCGATAAAATGTTAGTCAAACTACGAGAGGAGTTGACTTGGCCTCGTATGGGAAAAACAGTCAGGAAATACGTTTTAAATTGTCGCTCTTGCATTTTGGGTAAATCTCCTAGCGGCAAGAAGAAAGGACTTTATCAGCAAGATATTAAACCAAGCGCCAAAATGCAAACATGGCATATTGACCACGCTGGACCTCTGGTCAAATCAAACAAATGAACACAAATTTTAGTGATTATCGACGCGTTTACTAAATATGTTCAATTTTGTCCGATTAGACAGAAAACTGCTGATTGCAGCATCCATGCGTTAGACACTGTGTTTACTAAATTGGGCGTGCCTGCTCGTATAATAGCCGATCGAGGAACTGCTTTTCAATCGAACAAATTTAAACCGTTTATAGCTGATCAATCAATTGAGCTACACCTTATTGCAACTGGAGTTCCCAGAGGAAATGGTCAAGTTGAACGTGTCATGAGGTCATTATTTAATGCCATGCGTGCTATTTTAAATGATAAGGACGAAAAGAAATGGACCCAAATACTCTCCGCCATCGAAGAAGATTTCAATGTGACAGTCAGCAAATCCACGGGTGTGTCACCACATGAGCTAATGTTTGGGTTATCTCGTCGTTTAACAGGCTGCGATCAGCTGTTAAGAGAACTGCCGATTCAACACAAGGTCGTTGATGGTAATATGATGCAAGAACAGGTGACGAAGCGTCTACAAGAGATTAGAAAAAAAACAATGGCAGAGTTTAATAGGAAGAGAACTGAGGCAATGCCATATACAGTAGGCGACAAGGTCGCCGTGCAAGATAGTCAGTTTGCTTCAGGGGGTAAACTGAAGCCAAGGTTTCAAGGACCATTTGAGGTGACTCACTGCCTGCCAAATGAGAGATATGCCTTAAGACGTTTAAGTGGACGTCGCTGGGAAACTGTAGCCGCACATGAACAATTGCGTACATGGCCTCAATAAGGTATCTCTGTATAAATTTTTTTAAATTTTAGTAACAAATATTAGCTGGTTTTCTGTACCTTTTTCATTTATTGCAGTTTGAACTTAACTATAGTAAAGAAACCGATAGCTAACGATGTAAGCAACGGCTAGTACCTTCAGTACGGAACCGGTAGCTAAGGATAATTCAAGCAACGCCTAGTACCTTCAGTACGGAACCGGTAGCTAAGTATAATTTAAGCAACGGCTAGTAGTAGTCATTCCGCCACTTGAGCCAGACAGTGATGTCATAGACTATGGCGCCAGCCTCTGCGCATGCGTCTGCCAGCTGTCATCTGTCATACGTCATCTGTCAAACTTCATACTCTTGGGCGATAGCTATTTAGGCATTAGCTACTTAGGCGTTAGCTACTTGGGCCGTAGCTACTTGGGCGTTAGCTACTTGGGCAATAGTATCATTGGCACTAGTTGTCATTGGGTAAACGTCATCCATCATCTGTGATACGCCATCTATTACATGTCACCTGAACCTCACCTACTTAGGTATTCATATTTGGGGGACCCAAACCTACAAGTCGAGGCTCCGCTAAAAGCCCTACCTCCTCGCCTACCTCCAAGAATCGATACCCCAATGACGTTACAAACGATTGAAATTATTATTTAACAGAAAAAAAGTTTACATTTTCACCAAGACTCGAACCACCGACCTATGGATTGGAAGCCAGCGCCTTAGCACACCACACCAGCATGCCATTTACTATATTTCGCTTTTAAGTTGAAGGCTATCTAGGTATACGGTTGTCCCGCCCCACAAGAGTCATGCTAACTATAATTAAATTTGGTAATACCTGCAGTATTTATTTACAGCAATGTTTAAAGAACGTGCAATAAACAACTAAACCCTGCTGACCAGGTTAATCAACATATAATAAACAACTAAAACATCTAAAAAACGTATATTTAACAGGTCCGAACAGGTAAAATTAAGAAAAATAAATAAAATTTACATAAAGAGAGGATATAGATAACATAAATTCTACTAATATCTATACAATATTGTTTTAATATACCTAAGAAACAACTAAAACCTCTTTGAACTCTTCTTGATCGTGTAGAAACCTAAAATAAATAAGGGTAGGTACAACCCCTGTACTAATACTTCTTGGTATCAAATTAAAGGTAAAAATGTCAATAACAGATGTTTAAGGGTTATATTTCTAACTGAAGTACCGTTTAGAACTCAATAAATTGAGAATGTTTTATGTTTTAAACTAAAATTACGAGCATTCAAGTAAATTGCGGTTAATGCAGCGTTCCAACGGTACTTATATAGAAGGTCAACTGCTTATTGAATTTGCAATTTTAGCACAAATAACAAGGTGTATTATATAGAAAAGACTCGTTGTAACAAAAACAGCTGTAGGTAGGTACTGAGTTGGAGGTCTAAAACCATTAAGGTATTTGCATTATTCATAGGTATTAAGTTTAAATTATGGTAAATACGATACCTATGGCTACAGATCGCCTGTAACCGACAAACAGCTCCAAAAGTTCATTTTTGCTAGTAAATGAGAGAAAAATAGGTAAAAATAGCCTAAACATCGCGTATACACAACCCCAATTTTGCTAATATCTATGTACGGTTTAAAGATACGTAATAAACAAATAAAAACTTCTCTAAATTGAGTTGCTAAAACATCTAAAAAATCACTAAAGTACCAAAAACGGCCCTTGAACCCATAAAATGGGGTAAAATTATTACATTATCAATATCCAACGAATGATAAAAATACAGGTAAGTCGAAGATGTCATTTTTTTTATTAACACAAAGTGTTTAAAACTTCTAAAAGCACGGTAGAATTGTGTAATAGACGACGAAGGATAAACCGATAAATAGCATTGCAAATTGAAAACGTTATATTGCGTAATATATTTAGAATGTTGCATGTACAGAGGTAATTTAATACTACAGGGTGGTCTGGGTTAGACTTGAAAACACAAATACCTGAATATCGTTTGTGTGGAGGGATAGGTATAAATGTAGTCACTTGGTAATTATATCCACCAAAAATGTCTAATCACTTATCTCAGGTAAGGTTGGGTCTACCATAATAATATAGTAGGTATATGGCCGCGACTGAATCGGCACTAACTAGCATAGTAAACAGCACGTTATACTAGGAAGCATTATCAAAGAATTGGATTCATCATATTATCACTAGGATGTGTGGGTTCTTTATAGTCATTAGACAACACATTCTCAATATTACTAATATATTCCTAACTAAGACAACAACCACCATTGTAGAGTGGGATTACCGATGACTAGCTGGTACTCTCTTACTATAATGCAAGCCCTGGCGTAATCTGAGAATTCGTCAACCCTTGCCGCGAACGACTACCATCTATACTAGTGTTAATCTGATAAATGCACGTATTACAAACATTCAACAAATTGAAACATTGCGGTTAGTGCCCATATAACTATAGACAAAGAGGTAAGATGTGGTAAAAGGGTAGAGGTTAACAAGTTCTAGCGAGCAGTGAAAAATTATTTCAAAGCCTTAAAAGGTATTGGAGCCATATGTATTAAACCATTAAGGCACTAATGATAGAGAATACTGAAATATTGTAATAGACAAATATTAAAAAGACCTTTCAATCGGTGAAAAAATGAACCAAAAATGTTAAGTTATAACAGTGCAAGAACTGTAAAATGATTTGGTCGTTTTGGTGAATGCGCTAGGCAAGCTTAAATATATATATAAACTTAAATATTGTCGTATGTTAAGTACATGCCATTACAAGCTAAGGTGGTATAATGGAACGTAAGGCAGTTAGTTAGCCATGGTTTAAGAAATACGGCACGCCTAAGAATTCTACGGGTATTTTTGTAAATACGAGAGTTATAAAAACTCTGCTTGTTTTAATCAACTTCATTATTAATATCGCAAGAAGGAAAAATCGAAGGTATTATTGTTTTTTCTTACACTAAAACGTCTCAAAATGTTGTAAAATATCACTTTATTTGCATAATAAAAGCAATAAAACAGGGATGTGTTAATTATAGAAATAAAAGATCCGAGCTCAAAATTAGTTCCACACTGTATATTGCTACAAGCATCTGCAAATAATAATTATCGACGATAAATATTGAGATAAAACAACGCTTCAGTCATTTAGACAAGGTTCTGTGTGTCAGTGCGTACTTGTGACCAGATTTTGTAACCAGAAAGGTAAGTAACTTTTTAATTTTGGTGTGGTAAAATATTATAGCAACGCCTTCTTGACAAAGACACATTTACTTAATTGTCATCAAAATAAATACTTCACACTAGGGCATTATTCCGCTAGGTAACTTGAGTTCACATAACATATCTATGAATTATTTGACAGGGGGTCAAAAAGCTATCAATTCGCGGGGGGTAAAAATACTATAAAGCCTTATTAAGTTGGTTCTGTTTTACCCTGCAGCTGATCGGGAGTAGGTCCGTCTAGAATTTTTGAACCAGAAAGTTTCAGTGGAGACTACGCAGAAGGGTCAATAGTTTTTGTTTTGTGAGAATCACATGTATAGTACATTTTTCGTGGTGTTTAAGATCTCGGAGAAAATACAAAAAAAAAAGTAGGCGCTAAAAAACAATAGAACGATCATTCCAGTTGTTTTGGTGAAATGATTTCGGGCTCGCAATATCCAAAAGTTCACTGTCAAATTTTAAAAGCGCGCGGGTACTTTTAAATTTAAAGGCACGTTTTAGCAAATGTAAATAAATCTTTCACGCCATTTTAAAAATACAGAGTACTCCAAAGGAGGAATGGTAAAAATATATTTTAAATGTATGCAAATGTTTTGATAAATTATACAATATATATTAGGCATTATTTCGGTATACGGGGTGTTTTAGGGAGCTTATTAGAATAACAGGGCAACGCTAAAGTTTTAAAACTTGCCACATGTCAAATCTAAAATTATATAAGTTGGCATGGGTGACGTAATAAGTCGATCGGCCAGTTGGTTTGAAAGATATAGTTTTTTGCGATTAGTGCCCATATGCCTTGAGACGAAGCGTCGAAATTCTGTTTGTAGACAGAGGTATATAGGATCTATCTATCAGTAAAAGATTTTTAAATATTTCAAGTACTAACGGCGCTAGATGTATTAAACCATTAAGGCCTTAACACAGCACAGTCGTGGAAAGCATTGGTAATGTTTATTTCTTAGTAGGAATATACCCTATATATTAATTATATTTACATAATACTGTTTCACCAGTAAAATCGTCAAAGTGCCAAAACGGCACATCTAAAAATTTTAATTTTTCAGTATTTGCATTAATAATCCATACCTATACAACCGCATAATCAAAATACTTCCAAGTCTTCAAATTATCAGTAAAACCATAATAACTGTCAAAACGACGCCTCAGATTTTTATAATTTTATCTAATATATCCATTATTAAGCCATACCTATAGAACCCCGCATTAAAAAAATAAGGACATTTTGGAAATGCGCAGAAGCCAAAATCGGTGTTTCGGTGTTAAATAGTAGGAAATATTATGCGCACATAGCGAAAAAAGTACCTTCGGTACTCCGGATGTCAAAGGGCGCCTTTTAAGAATATATTTGAAAAACATCCTATAAAGGTCTTTTTGGGTTTGTTAAGTGGAAAAACACAATGTGGTACATGCACCGAAATGTATAGAAAACATAGATAGTTGCTTAAAACAGACTGTTTCATGTCTCAACACGAAAAAAGTGATAATTAATATGCAAGGCGTATGTTTGCGGTTTAAATAATATTAAATGTCACGGATTTATGCATTGCGTCATCTTGGAAGGAATATATCCTTTACACTCATAGTCCATTAATATTCAAGATAATTATTATTAACGACCAGGGGTATTATGAAGCGGAAAATGTGTAATTATTGTCCATATCGACGGTAACTGATTATGATTAATATTCAACGTCATACCCATTTCTATCAATAGGTTGGTGTTTAGTTAACATGTAAATTATAAAAATAAAACTCAAGAGTTCTACAAATTATTTATTTAACAATAATATTGTACATTGACTTTTAGCAATCTTATAACTACACACGTTTGTAACTTCTGGTATTTAAGGTCAGTGAGGCACCGAAATAACATAAAAATATCAATGAAGACAACGATACAGGATGTATTAAGTACAAAATAATTAAAAAAGGTCTAATTATAATAATATTAAAAAGGTATATGGCAGGCATTAAAATAATACAAGAAAGAATGCAAGTAATAATCAAAACAATTTACAAATATGCACATTTAATAAATAAAACAGATATTACATGTTAAATAAAAACTTATCATTGTGATAGGTCCAGTATATTCTTACAACTTTTTCACTAAAATTGGCAAAACTTTTTGCTTAAACCATTCTGTAGATTCAGTGTCAATGAAAAGCTCCTGTATCGGTATATTGGCATACATGCGAATAGTTCCAGATAAGAATATCGCTGAAAATTTTGGTTTTACCTATTTTTAGTAATGAAAACAAGTGAAAGATTTTGTGAATGTATACGTCACTTAATTTATGTCAGCGCTGTTAAGTTATCTAGCAGTGCAGCGATTGTTGTATATTTTCGGTAAAGACTTATACTTAAAAGTCTATGCAGCGCATTGAAAATTATAGCTTAATTGCCTCAAGAGTTTTTAATTAGTTTTAGAATCAAGTATAGAAACGCAATAGGGTCATGGTGTTAGTAAATATTTTTAGTTAAAATAATAGACATTGGGTTTTATTTAAAAAGAGGGGATCCTTATAAAAATTAATTCATGTATCAGATAAAGATAACGAGTAGTAGAAAAACTGCTTATCCGGGTTACGTTGTACACCAGATCACACTGTTTTAGGGAGTTAAAGCAAGTCTGCTGGTACTTTTATTTTATTGCTTTACCTATATTTTCACTACTGCTGTCTGTCTATATGCGACGACCTATTTATTATAATAGCTGATTTCTAGGGTGTTTTCCCTATATTAACACATTAATTATCAGTTCATACTGTGTTATACCCTTGTCGAATGCAGTAGATGCTTCGAGTGTTTTAATTAGCAACTGGAATCAACAACAAATATGGTGCTTTTGTATGCTATTTATATATATAAAACTGCGTTTGCAATATGATAAATTATGATAATAATTATTTAGTAGCAAATAAAACACAGTTATTTTATAATATATTTATTTATAAAATTCTATTACACCTATTCTTTCAAGTTCTCTAAGAATTGTCCTTATTTCACCACTATAGCAGTTATTTATATCACGTTCCTCTAAATATCTAAGCCTGTCAACCAGCTCATTTACATCTCCATACTCCATTATTAGTTTAGCGGAACCATCTAACTCAGCTTTTTTACACCCATCATCTTCTTCGTCTGAACTATGGCTACCACTCGTATCACTCATGTTTTGCAGAGTAGCATTTGGCCTTTGTGCATTCTGTTTAACATGTTTTTGATGTACATAGCTTCTTTTAGGTGGAAATAATTTTGATAGTATATTTTTATATTTCCAACAGTTTAATGACAAAACGTTCTTATCTATACAGAATCCTTGCTTGTGTGCACTCGTTTTAAGTAGAATTTCTTTGTATTTACTCAGATCTTCATTTGTATACCCGACAGGATGATTTGTAGTCAATAAATTAACTAGGCCATCGGTTAATGGAAATTCATTGGTATCAACTCTAAGCGTATTGTTCTTTACCTTAACAGACTTACTACCAATGAACATATTAGAACCCTCTTTTCGAATACCATATTTAACATTGGGCGTTTCCAGGAGAAGATACTTTATCTTGCTTGCATACATCCTATTGCAATGATGTTAAAAACTAAACTAACTTTATTAACAAGTGCAATTATTTTTATAGAGCAGCAATAGAGCAGCTATAGAACAGCTATAGAGCGTTCATAGAGCAGCTATAGAGCGTTCATAGAGCGTTTATAGAGCAGCTATAGAGCGTTCATAGAGCAGGCATAGAACACTTATAGAGCATGCATAGAAGTTATTAGAACTGTAACTAATATCAAATAAAGCATTCAATGTTGTATAGTATTTTTCAAAAGAACCATATAAAATAGTTACCTTATACCCTATGTTCCACTATTATTTAAAGTAGATAATTATATATTTCCGTTTAACCTGATGCATTACAGTTTAATTATAGAAGCCTGTTATTACATTATTTAATGTTGTTTATTAATCTTTTAGAAATAATCAATTAGTACATTATGGTTATTAATTATTTTTATCTTGGTAAATGAAAATGTTATCTATTCAAACTAGATGGCATTAGGAACGGAAACAGTTTTGAAATTATGTTTGTATACTTCCAGCCAGAACTTGATTTAATATGTGCATTTTTTCTGAACTTTGGTTTATGTAAATTTGTAAGTAATATTAATTCTTTGTACAACTTTAAGTCTTTCTGGGAATATGCTTTAGGATACATACTCGTTAATAAATCCAACAAACCGTCAGATAGTGTGTATGTTTCATTATCAAACACCAATTGGTCATTTTGAAAGTCAACAGGCACATTTCCCAGTGTAATAAAACGTAGAAAAACTATTTACATCAATGCCACACGACCAAAGGCTCACGAAATTTTGTAAAAATTTTGGGAGAAACATACACACTATCTGACGGTTTGTTGGATTTATTAACGAGTATGTATCCTAAAGCATATTCCCAGAAAGACTTAAAGTTGTACAAAGAATTAATATTACTTACAAATTTACATAAACCAAAGTTCAGAAAAAATGCACATATTAAATCAAGTTCTGGCTGGAAGTATACAAACATAATTTCAAAACTGTTTCCGTTCCTAATGCCATCTAGTTTGAATAGATAACATTTTCATTTACCAAGATAAAAATAATTAATAACCATAATGTACTAATTGATTATTTCTAAAAGATTAATAAACAACATTAAATAATGTAATAACAGGCTTCTATAATTAAACTGTAATGCATCAGGTTAAACGGAAATATATAATTATCTACTTTAAATAATAGTGGAACATAGGGTATAAGGTAACTATTTTATATGGTTCTTTTGAAAAATACTATACAACATTGAATGCTTTATTTGATATTAGTTACAGTTCTAATAACTTCTATGCATGCTCTATAAGTGTTCTATGCCTGCTCTATGAACGCTCTATAGCTGCTCTATAAACGCTCTATGAACGCTCTATAGCTGCTCTATGAACGCTCTATAGCTGTTCTATAGCTGCTCTATTGCTGCTCTATAAAAATAATTGCACTTGTTAATAAAGTTAGTTTAGTTTTTAACATCATTGCAATAGGATGTATGCACGCAAGATAAAGTATCTTCTCCTGGAAACGCCCAATGTTAAATATGGTATTCGAAAAGAGGGTTCTAATATGTTCATTGGTAGTAAGTCTGTTAAGGTAAAGAACAATACGCTTAGAGTTGATACCAATGAATTTCCATTAACCGATGGCCTAGTTAATTTATTGACTACAAATCATCCTGTCGGGTATACAAATGAAGATCTGAGTAAATACAAAGAAATTCTACTTAAAACGAGTGCACACAAGCAAGGATTCTGTATAGATAAGAACGTTTTGTCATTAAACTGTTGGAAATATAAAAATATACTATCAAAATTATTTCCACCTAAAAGAAGCTATGTACATCAAAAACATGTTAAACAGAATGCACAAAGGCCAATGCTACTCTGCGAAACATGAGTGATACGAGTGGTAGCCATAGTTCAGACGAAGAAGATGATGGGTGTAAAAAAGCTGAGTTAGATGGTTCCGCTAAACTAATAATGGAGTATGAAGATGTAAATGAGCTGGTTGACAGGCTTAGATATTTAGAGGAACGTGATATAAATAACTGCTATAGTGGTGAAATAAGGACAATTCTTAGAGAACTTGAAAGAATAGGTGTAATAGAATTTTATAAATAAATATATTATAAAATAACTGTGTTTTATTTGCTACTAAATAATTATTATCATAATTTATCATATTGCAAACGCAGTTTTATATATATAAATAGCATACAAAAGCACCATATTTGTTGTTGATTCCAGTTGCTAATTAAAACACTCGAAGCATCTACTGCATTCGACAAGGGTATAACACAGTATGAACTGATAATTAATGTGTTAATATAGGGAAAACACCCTAGAAATCAGCTATTATAATAAATAGGTCGTCGCATATAGACAGACAGCAGTAGTGAAAATATAGGTAAAGCAATAAAATAAAAGTACCAGCAGACTTGCTTTAACTCCCTAAAACAGTGTGATCTGGTGTACAACGTAACCCGGATAAGCAGTTTTTCTACTACTCGTTCTGATACATGAATTAATTTTTATAAGGATCCCCTCTTTTTAAATAAAACCCAATGTCTATTATTTTAACTAAAAATATTTACTAACACCATGACCCTATTGCGTTTCTATACTTGATTCTAAAACTAATTAAAAACTCTTGAGGCAATTAAGCTATAATTTTCAATGCGCTGCATAGACTTTTAAGTATAAGTATTTACCGAAAATATACAACAATCGCTGCACTGCTAGATAACTTAACAGCGCTGACATAAATTAAGTGACGTATACATTCACAAAATCTTTCACTTGTTTTCATTACTAAAAATAGGTAAAACCAAAATTTTCAGCGATATTCTTATCTGGAACTATTCGCATGTATGCCAATATACCGATACAGGAGCTTTTCATTGACACTGAATCTACAGAATGGTTTAAGCAAAAAGTTTTGCCAATTTTAGTGAAAAAGTTGTAAGAATATACTGGACCTATCACAATGATAAGTTTTTATTTAACATGTAATATCTGTTTTATTTATTAAATGTGCATATTTGTAAATTGTTTTGATTATTACTTGCATTCTTTCTTGTATTATTTTAATGCCTGCCATATACCTTTTTAATATTATTATAATTAGACCTTTTTTAATTATTTTGTACTTAATACATCCTGTATCGTTGTCTTCATTGATATTTTTATGTTATTTCGGTGCCTCACTGACCTTAAATACCAGAAGTTACAAACGTGTGTAGTTATAAGATTGCTAAAAGTCAATGTACAATATTATTGTTAAATAAATAATTTGTAGAACTCTTGAGTTTTATTTTTATAATTTACATGTTAACTAAACACCAACCTATTGATAGAAATGGGTATGACGTTGAATATTAATCATAATCAGTTACCGTCGATATGGACAATAATTACACATTTTCCGCTTCATAATACCCCTGGTCGTTAATAATAATTATCTTGAATATTAATGGACTATGAGTGTAAAGGATATATTCCTTCCAAGATGACGCAATGCATAAATCCGTGACATTTAATATTATTTAAACCGCAAACATACGCCTTGCATATTAATTATCACTTTTTTCGTGTTGAGACATGAAACAGTCTGTTTTAAGCAACTATCTATGTTTTCTATACATTTCGGTGCATGTACCACATTGTGTTTTTCCACTTAACAAACCCAAAAAGACCTTTATAGGATGTTTTTCAAATATATTCTTAAAAGGCGCCCTTTGACATCCGGAGTACCGAAGGTACTTTTTTCGCTATGTGCGCATAATATTTCCTACTATTTAACACCGAAACACCGATTTTGGCTTCTGCGCATTTCCAAAATGTCCTTATTTTTTTAATGCGGGGTTCTATAGGTATGGCTTAATAATGGATATATTAGATAAAATTATAAAAATCTGAGGCGTCGTTTTGACAGTTATTATGGTTTTACTGATAATTTGAAGACTTGGAAGTATTTTGATTATGCGGTTGTATAGGTATGGATTATTAATGCAAATACTGAAAAATTAAAATTTTTAGATGTGCCGTTTTGGCACTTTGACGATTTTACTGGTGAAACAGTATTATGTAAATATAATTAATATATAGGGTATATTCCTACTAAGAAATAAACATTACCAATGCTTTCCACGACTGTGCTGTGTTAAGGCCTTAATGGTTTAATACATCTAGCGCCGTTAGTACTTGAAATATTTAAAAATCTTTTACTGATAGATAGATCCTATATACCTCTGTCTACAAACAGAATTTCGACGCTTCGTCTCAAGGCATATGGGCACTAATCGCAAAAAACTATATCTTTCAAACCAACTGGCCGATCGACTTATTACGTCACCCATGCCAACTTATATAATTTTAGATTTGACATGTGGCAAGTTTTAAAACTTTAGCGTTGCCCTGTTATTCTAATAAGCTCCCTAAAACACCCCGTATACCGAAATAATGCCTAATATATATTGTATAATTTATCAAAACATTTGCATACATTTAAAATATATTTTTACCATTCCTCCTTTGGAGTACTCTGTATTTTTAAAATGGCGTGACAGATTTATTTACATTTGCTAAAACGTGCCTTTAAATTTAAAAGTACCCGCGCGCTTTTAAAATTTGACAGTGAACTTTTGGATATTGCGAGCCCGAAATCATTTCACCAAAACAACTGGAATGATCGTTCTATTGTTTTTTAGCGCCTACTTTTTTTTTTGTATTTTCTCCGAGATCTTAAACACCACGAAAAATGTACTATACATGTGATTCTCACAAAACAAAAACTATTGACCCTTCTGCGTAGTCTCCACTGAAACTTTTTGGTTCAAAAATTCTAGACGGACCTACTCCCGATCAGCTGCAGGGTAAAACAGAACCAACTTAATAAGGCTTTATAGTATTTTTACCCCCCGCGAATTGATAGCTTTTTGACCCCCTGTCAAATAATTCATAGATATGTTATGTGAACTCAAGTTACCTAGCGGAATAATGCCCTAGTGTGAAGTATTTATTTTGATGACAATTAAGTAAATGTGTCTTTGTCAAGAAGGCGTTGCTATAATATTTTACCACACCAAAATTAAAAAGTTACTTACCTTTCTGGTTACAAAATCTGGTCACAAGTACGCACTGACACACAGAACCTTGTCTAAATGACTGAAGCGTTGTTTTATCTCAATATTTATCGTCGATAATTATTATTTGCAGATGCTTGTAGCAATATACAGTGTGGAACTAATTTTGAGCTCGGATCTTTTATTTCTATAATTAACACATCCCTGTTTTATTGCTTTTATTATGCAAATAAAGTGATATTTTACAACATTTTGAGACGTTTTAGTGTAAGAAAAAACAATAATACCTTCGATTTTTCCTTCTTGCGATATTAATAATGAAGTTGATTAAAACAAGCAGAGTTTTTATAACTCTCGTATTTACAAAAATACCCGTAGAATTCTTAGGCGTGCCGTATTTCTTAAACCATGGCTAACTAACTGCCTTACGTTCCATTATACCACCTTAGCTTGTAATGGCATGTACTTAACATACGACAATATTTAAGTTTATATATATATTTAAGCTTGCCTAGCGCATTCACCAAAACGACCAAATCATTTTACAGTTCTTGCACTGTTATAACTTAACATTTTTGGTTCATTTTTTCACCGATTGAAAGGTCTTTTTAATATTTGTCTATTACAATATTTCAGTATTCTCTATCATTAGTGCCTTAATGGTTTAATACATATGGCTCCAATACCTTTTAAGGCTTTGAAATAATTTTTCACTGCTCGCTAGAACTTGTTAACCTCTACCCTTTTACCACATCTTACCTCTTTGTCTATAGTTATATGGGCACTAACCGCAATGTTTTAATTTGTTGAATGTTTGTAATACGTGCATTTATCAGATTAACACTAGTATAGATGGTAGTCGTTCGCGGCAAGGGTTGACGAATTCTCAGATTACGCCAGGGCTTGCATTATAGTAAGAGAGTACCAGCTAGTCATCGGTAATCCCACTTTACAACGGTGGTTGTTGTCTTAGTTAGGAATATATTAGTAATATTGAGAATGTGTTGTCTAATGACTATAAAGAACCCACACATCCTAGTGATAATATGATGAATCCAATTCTTTGATAATGCTTCCTAGTATAACGTGCTGTTTACTATGCTAGTTAGTGCCGATTCAGTCGCGGCCATATACCTACTATATTATTATGGTAGACCCAACCTTACCTGAGATAAGTGATTAGACATTTTTGGTGGATATAATTACCAAGTGACTACATTTATACCTATCCCTCCACACAAACGATATTCAGGTATTTTTGTTTTCAAGTCTAACCCAGACCACCCTGTAGTATTAAATTACCTCTGTACATGCAACATTCTAAATATATTACGCAATATAACGTTTTCAATTTGCAATGCTATTTATCGGTTTATCCTTCGTCGTCTATTACACAATTCTACCGTGCTTTTAGAAGTTTTAAACACTTTGTGTTAATAAAAAAAATGACATCTTCGACTTACCTGTATTTTTATCATTCGTTGGATATTGATAATGTAATAATTTTACCCCATTTTATGGGTTCAAGGGCCGTTTTTGGTACTTTAGTGATTTTTTAGATGTTTTAGCAACTCAATTTAGAGAAGTTTTTATTTGTTTATTACGTATCTTTAAACCGTACATAGATATTAGCAAAATTGGGGTTGTGTATACGCGATGTTTAGGCTATTTTTACCTATTTTTCTCTCATTTACTAGCAAAAATGAACTTTTGGAGCTGTTTGTCGGTTACAGGCGATCTGTAGCCATAGGTATCGTATTTACCATAATTTAAACTTAATACCTATGAATAATGCAAATACCTTAATGGTTTTAGACCTCCAACTCAGTACCTACCTACAGCTGTTTTTGTTACAACGAGTCTTTTCTATATAATACACCTTGTTATTTGTGCTAAAATTGCAAATTCAATAAGCAGTTGACCTTCTATATAAGTACCGTTGGAACGCTGCATTAACCGCAATTTACTTGAATGCTCGTAATTTTAGTTTAAAACATAAAACATTATCAATTTATTGAGTTCTAAACGGTACTTCAGTTAGAAATATAACCCTTAAACATCTGTTATTGACATTTTTACCTTTAATTTGATACCAAGAAGTATTAGTACAGGGGTTGTACCTACCCTTATTTATTTTAGGTTTCTACACGATCAAGAAGAGTTCAAAGAGGTTTTAGTTGTTTCTTAGGTATATTAAAACAATATTGTATAGATATTAGTAGAATTTATGTTATCTATATCCTCTCTTTATGTAAATTTTATTTATTTTTCTTAATTTTACCTGTTCGGACCTGTTAAATATACGTTTTTTAGATGTTTTAGTTGTTTATTATATGTTGATTAACCTGGTCAGCAGGGTTTAGTTGTTTATTGCACGTTCTTTAAACATTGCTGTAAATAAATACTGCAGGTATTACCAAATTTAATTATAGTTAGCATGACTCTTGTGGGGCGGGACAACCGTATACCTAGATAGCCTTCAACTTAAAAGCGAAATATAGTAAATGGCATGCTGGTGTGGTGTGCTAAGGCGCTGGCTTCCAATCCATAGGTCGGTGGTTCGAGTCTTGGTGAAAATGTAAACTTTTTTTCTGTTAAATAATAATTTCAATCGTTTGTAACGTCATTGGGGTATCGATTCTTGGAGGTAGGCGAGGAGGTAGGGCTTTTAGCGGAGCCTCGACTTGTAGGTTTGGGTCCCCCAAATATGAATACCTAAGTAGGTGAGGTTCAGGTGACATGTAATAGATGGCGTATCACAGATGATGGATGACGTTTACCCAATGACAACTAGTGCCAATGATACTATTGCCCAAGTAGCTAACGCCCAAGTAGCTACGGCCCAAGTAGCTAACGCCTAAGTAGCTAATGCCTAAATGGCTATCGCCCAAGAGTATGAAGTTTGACAGATGACGTATGACAGATGACAGCTGGCAGACGCATGCGCAGAGGCTGGCGCCATAGTCTATGACATCACTGTCTGGCTCAAGTGGCGGAATGACTACTGCTAGTACCTTCAGTACGGAACCGGTAGCTAAGGATAATTCAAGCAACGGCTAGTACCTTCAGTACGGAACCGGTAGCTAAGTATAATTTAAGCAACGGCTAGTACCTTCAGTACGGAACCGGTAGCTAAGGATAATTCAAGCAACGGCTAGTACCTTCAGTACGGAACCGGTAGCTAAGGATAACATAAGCAACGTTTAGTACCCTCAGTATGGAACCGGTAGCTTGAGTAGTTTATTATATTAAAATGCTTGTAACCAGTATAAGTAATTATTTTACCCCGTGGTATGATGTGTAATGAAAGAAAATATATTTTTCTCATAACTACATTATTTTTACTGATTTAGTTTTGTTTCTACCCACAGTTAAACCATGTATTGGTGCGAGGACGCCCCCGAGTCAGGAAGGCCGTGTTAGCTTTGGAGCGCCTTCGCCACTGCGAGAGTGATGTCATCGCCTTCACCTCGGCTCGGTCCAGATAAGCTTTTCGGCTGTGACGGAAAAAGTGGTAGTTGAAGAGAGACAGTCGTCGAACGCGAGTTAAAAATAATTGTCTTTCACGTTTTGTAAACTTGGAATTAATAAAAGTATTTTTGTCGTTTTGGTGTGCAATATTTTCGCGAATCTATCATATATAAAAATTTAAATTAATGACATAAAAAAAAATTTATAATGTGGGTTTATATATTCACCTACATTGTGATATTATAATGTATTCTATTTTTAATAAATATTTATAGAAATATATATAAAAATTTAAATTAATGCCATAAAAAAAAATTTATAATGTGGGTTTATATATTTACCTACATGGTGATATTATAATTTATTCTATTTTTAATAAATATTTATAGAAATATATATAAAAATTTAAATTATTGCTATAAAAAAAATTTTGTAATATGGGTTTATATATTCACCTACATGGTGATATTATAATTTATTCTATTTTTAATAAATATTTATAGAAATATATATAAAATTTTAAATTATTGTTATAAAAAAAATTTTATAATGTGGGATTATATATTCACCTACATTGTGATATTATAATTTATTCTATTTTTAATAAATATTTATAGAAATATATATAAAATTTTAATTTATTGTTATAAAAAAATTTTTATAATGTGGGATTATATATTCACCTACATTGTGATATTATAATTTATTCTATTTTTAATAAATATTTATAGCAATATATTTAAAAATTTAAATTAATGCCATAAAAAAAAATTTATAATGTGGGTTTATATATTCACCTACATTGTGATATTATAATTTATTCTATTTTTAATAAATATTTATAGAAATATATATATAAAAATTTAAATTAATGCCATAAAAAAAAATTTATAATGTGGGTTTATATATTCACCTGCATTGTGATATTATAATTTATTCTATTTTTAATAAATATTAATAGAAATATATATAAAATTTTAAATTATTGTTATAAAAAAATTTTTATGTGGGATTATATATTCACCTACATTGTGATATTATAATTTATTCTATTTTTAATAAATATTTATAGAAATATATATATAAAAATTTAAATTAATGACAAAAAAAATTTTATAATGTGGGATTATATATTCACCTACATTGTGATATTATAATTTATTCTATTTTTAATAAATATTTATAGAAATATATATAAAAATTTAAATTAATGCCATAAAAAAAAATTTATAATGTGGGTTTATATATTCACCTACATTGTGATATTATAATTTATTCTATTTTTAATAAATATTTATAGAAATATATATAAAAATTTAAATTAATGCCATAAAAAAATTTTTATAATGTGGGATTATATATTCACCTACATTGTGATATTATAATTTATTCTATTTTTAATAAATATTTATAGAAATATATATATATAAATTTAAATTAATGCCATAAAAAAAAAATTATAATGTGGGTTTATATATTCACCTGCATTGTGATATTATAATTTATTCTATTTTTAATAAATATTTATAGAAATATATATAAAATTTTAAATTATTGTTATAAAAAATTTTTTATAATGTGGGATTATATATTCACCTACATTGTGATATTATAATTTATTCTATTTTTAATAAATATTTATAGAAATATATATAAAAATTTAAATTAATGCCATAAAAAAATTTTTATAATGTGGGATTATATATTCACCTACATTGTGATATTATAATTTATTCTATTTTGAATAAATATTTATAGAAATATATATAAAAATTTAAATTAATGCCATAAAAAAATTTTAATAATGTGGGATTATATATTCACCTACATTGTGATATTATAATTTATTCTATTTTTAATAAATATTTATAGAAATATATATAAAAATTTAAATTAATGCCATAAAAAAATTTTTATAATGTGGGATTATATATTCACCTACATTGTGATATTATAATTTATTCTATTTTTAATAAATATTTATAGAAATATATATAAAATTTTAAATTATTATAAAAAAAATTTTATAATGTGGGTTTATACATTCACCTGCATTGTGATATTATAATTTATTCTATTTTTAATAAATATTTATAGAAATATATAAAATTTTAAATTATTGTTAAAAAAAAAATTTTATAATGTGGGATTATATATTCACCTACATTGTGATATTATAATTTATTCTATTTTTAATAAATATTTATAGAAATATATATAAAAATTTAAATTAATGCCATAAAAAAATTTTTATAATGTGGGATTATATATTCACCTACATTGTGATATTATAATTTATTCTATTTTTAATAAATATTTATAGAAATATATATAAAAGTTTAAATTAATGCCATAAAAAAATTTTTATAATGTGGGATTATATGTTCACCTACATTGTGATATTATAATTTATTCTATTTTTAATAAATATTTATAGAAATATATATAAAAATTTAAATTAATGCCATAAAAAAATTTTTATAATGTGGGATTATATGTTCACCTACATTGTGATATTATAATTTATTCTATTTTTAATAAATATTTATAGAAATATATTCATCCAACTAGCTTCTGGGCGTCCGTACATTAACGATTTGCTATTTTCCAAGCGTCCGGCTTCAACAGAGCGTCCGTATACGGACGCTCTGTTGAATCGCCGTAGAATCTGTGCCCACGTGATCATAGCACTCCACAGATTCGAAATCTTTTGGACGCCCGGGAAATAGTAAACGCTACTGTTTTGAATATTATTGGTATATTATTAGTAGCACGGGTCGGCCGGTAGAGGTGCTAGGCGCAACCTTTGTATATTCTTTAGGGATATATTCTACTTTCAGTGCGTCGATTACCAAGAGTCCTTGGTGACATCGCCTTGTGGCAACGCTGTAGGTCTATTTTTAGAATTCTTGTAAGCTGGCGTCTTTGATAAATCATTTGATTTGAACGTCGTATTTTTTAATTTTCATTAAATTCTATATATTATTTTGCTCTCTACCTCCAGCGGCGTGCATTAAAAAGGTTTTTTTTTAATTAAGCAAATTGAGATACAATAATAATAAACGTAATATGCAATTGGCAGTAGCGTATCAAATTTTTTGGCGAACTTTTTTTTGAGGCTCCCTATGTCACTATTCTATTTTCCAAAAATAACCCATTATAGTAAATATTTATACACAATATTATTATCTAATAGTCAAAAACACAGCGAATTTTCGAAACTAAATTTATTTCTATAAATTATTATATGTTATTATAATATAGGAGGGATGATTGAAAAGTTCTAAAGAAAATGTTCTTCTAATACAAGGAAAACATACAACAAATATTTAACTAATAAGTACAAAGATATAGAATTAAATATGCATTATTTTAAAAACTACTTATAAAATACCCTAACGTTTGTACCTTAACGAAAGGAACTTGTCAACTATTTTGTCTAAATCTACATCTTACGCTCGTTCATTTTCTACTGAGATTATGGCCAATGAGCTAAGGCGTGTTGTACCATACTAAATCTCCTAAAGCTTTTTATTAGCTTCAACTTTGAAAAAGTCCTTTCTGGTTGAGTCGGTGCTACTATTTCAGACCTTATGAAGCATTTTCAGACCTAATTCAGACCAAAAATTTCGACTCGGGTATTGGGGGCCCGGGGGCCCCCAATATACCGGGGCCACCCCCGCGCGGCGGGGTCTGCGGGGCCGTTTGACACTCGCCTGGCAATTGACTATTTTCTAAAGACCATCTGGAATATTTTCGTTGTATAAATTTACCATTTTTACAGTTTTTGGTGCGTTGAAGCTAGATGGTCTTCCTTTTATATCAATCGCTTTACGCAAGCTACGTCAAAAGCGTATCTTGCGTCTTTTGCCTTCTGGATCTAATGTTAGTAACGGTGTTAATAGTCCAATAAAATTTTCTGTTGATGTTTTTTCTAATCGCTTTAGCTGTAACGTCCATAATATAGTTCATATGAATACTAATTTTTTTTTTATAAAACGGCACATCCTTTTTCCTTATGGTGTCCATGCCCAATCTTATACAATTGAGAATGTCTCGTTTATGAGCAAGGAAGTCTTGAAATTGTACACTAACGGAAGCTTTGAATCTCTTGGTATTTTTGATGATAAACATTTTAATGTTTCAATCAATTTATATTAGCGTTGCTGCTCCGAATCGCGTAAATGCTCTAATGAATAAGCAGCTACGGAAACACGGATGATAATAATAAATCAGTTGTATTTGGCATCGGTACTTGTCACTTTTATTACTAACGTAAGATCAAAAAAGTCTACCTCCTTTAAAGGCTTTAAAATTTTTCAGCTAGTCCTTAAGTATCTTGATTACTTTTTCCTTGTGAAATATTCTTAGAGCTTACTGAAAGATCATTTTTTTAATTTACTTTATTTCATAAATTCTCCTTTATGTCTATTTGTTTTAAATTTTTAAGTGGCACGTGATTTATTGCTAAAGAAACAAAATGAATAACGTGATTTTCACAAAATTGTTCAAAAGGCGATAATTTTAGAACATAGCAAGTGTATGCGTCATCCCATGGTGGTGGCTGGAATGTATAGGAAAATTAATACAATATTCTACAAATTTTTTCCTAAGAATTGTCACAATACGAATCTTTTCATTTTTCTTTGCAGAAAATTTGTAACTCGTAGATATTCAACTCGAATCATTCAAAACAATAAATATAGAAAGTTAACATTTAAAAGTCAATAAAACTTTTATTCTGTAACATCTTAGTTAAGTCCCCATATTTAAAGCGCATAAATTGTTGTAATTATTAAAAACATTGCCTAATCGAAAACTACCATACCATTCAATTTCAATATATCTAGCCTGCTCCGTGATTCACCGATAAAGAATGTTATTACGGTTGGGGGGTAGGAGGAAAAGGTTATTCGGACGGGCTTAAATCTGGCAACAATGCCAGACGCTCCATAATCGACTGAATAAAAGTCAAATATACGAATGGGACGCTAGGTGGCGGAAATTTAAACGTTTTTAGTATATTTTGGACGCTTTCGAGTGGTTTTATAAAAGGACGCCGAGATATCGGTGATATAGATCTTTAAAAAATATTTCCCGGCAAATTTAATTTTAATGACCCGTGATGACATCTACATTTGAAGTTTAAAATATATTCATTTGGAAAAGTAGGAATTCCTTGAGAAATTTGTGGTGGACGCTCAGAGGAGGAGTTATGAAAGGACGCCCAGAAGATAGCGGGATGTATATATATATATATAAAAATTTAAATTAATGCCATAAAAAAAATTTTATAATGTGGGATTATATATTCACCTACATTGTGATATTATAATTTATTCTATTTTTAATAAATATTTATAGAAATATATATAAAAATTTAAATTAATGCCATAAAAAAAATTTTATAATGTGGGATTATATATTCACCTACATTATGATATTATAATTTATTCTATTTTTATTAAATATTTATAGAAATATATATAAAATTTTAAATTATTGTTATAAAAAAATTTTTATAATGTGGGATTATATATTCACCTACATAGTGATATTATAATTTATTCTATTTTTAATAAATATTTATAGAAATATATATAAAAATTTAAATTAATGCCATAAAAAAATTTTTATAATGTGGGATTATATATTTACCTACATTGTGATATTATAATTTATTCTATTTTTAATAAATATTTATAGAAATATATATAAAAATTTAAATTAATGCCATAAAAAAAATTTTATAATGTGGGATTATATGTTCACCTACATTGTGATATTATAATTTATTCTATTTTTAATAAATATTTATAGAAATATATATAAAAATTTAAATTAATGCTATAAAAAAAATTTTATAATGTGGGATTATATATTCACCTACATTGTGATATTATAATTTATTCTATTTTTAATAAATATTTATAGAAATATATATAAAAATTTAAATTAATGCCATAAAAAATTTTTTATAATGTGGGATTATATATTCACCTACATGGTGATATTATAATTTATTCTATTTTTAATAAATATTTATAGAAATATATATAAAAATTTAAATTAATGCCATAAAAAAAATTTTATAATGTGGGTTTATATATTCACCTACATTGTGATATTATAATTTATTCTATTTTTAATAAATATTTATAGAAATATATATAAAAATTTAAATTAATGCCATAAAAAAAAATTTATAATGTGGGTTTATATATTCACCTACATTGTGATATTATAATTTATTCTATTTTTAATAAATATTTATAGAAATATATATATAAAATTTTAAATTAATGTTATAAAAAAAATTTATAATGTGGGTTTATATTGTTACGGAATCCCATATTCTCTCAAGTATAAAGTTAGATTTTTTGTCAATAGAGGGCGCCACGCATAGTAAGTCGCCATCTAAATGTTATAATGTTGAATCTTAAGAACGCGTTTTGAATGTATCTGGGAGTCGGCCCGTATACGGCCGATGAGATGAGAGCCGAGAGATACTAGCTCCTAAATCCGACTCCGTCAATTCTTGACCATAGATTGATGGTAACTTATTAAGCGGATGAGTTAGATATCTGATAAATAATATTGAGATCCAAACTAGCAAGATCTCGCCGACTCCAAAAGAAATTCGTCTCTTATAAAAGAAATTCGTTAAAACATTGGAAACCTGTTACACCGAAAACAAGATAGAATAATTGTTTCATTTTTAAAGCTTGCCTACATTTCAGGACGCCAAGTAACCGGCCGCTGCTTAACCGCAGGCAGCCGGTTTACTTTTAAATACCCATATAAGAAGATAGACGATTTCGTCAAGAACCAACATTTGTGGACATTTCAAGAAATTTTTATTTTTTCTTCTTTACTTCGAAAGGAGAGGTCGGCCCTCGAAACCACAAGAGGACAAAGTTGAAGGGAATTATATTCCCTAACTCTGGGCACAGGAATCAAGTCCCTAAGTGGTCGGCCTCCAAAGTTAGCCGGATACGACAAAACATAAGTTTTGGTGTTTTTTAACTCTAAAAAACTCCTGGCGCCTAAAACACGACAAAAGACGTTCGTCCCGAGGAAGAGGTCGAGGGATATTATGAAATGCCGTTAATTAAGCATTCACCGGAAAAACCCGTACAGCCGATAACATCAGGATCAATAGAGTATATAAATCCTGAGGAGATAATGGATGCAAGTTTACGCACAGATACGACCGGCCCGGCTAATAATAGCACAACTCAGTATAGACGGGAAAAACCTTTACTGCATCGAGACGCGGAGTCTAATCTGCTCCCTGAGTATATCAGCCGAGGCATAGATGGGCTAGAGCCCGAGAATGCAGATAAAGGGCCCAAGAAGGGAACCCAGTCTATCATGACGCCCAACGAAAGGGGCATGTCTTTAAGACACCAGGTCGAGCTGGAGAACCTAGCCCATGATAGCCAGACAGCGAGCTATCATCAAAATCAAAATAACGACAACGACGTGTTAAGCCAAGGGCCGGCATACAACACGAGGTCACGAAGGACAGAAGTGTATGAAAAACCGAATGAGACAATAACCAGCATGGAAAACCGGAAAGATAAAACGATGACATTCGAATTAAGAGCTCCTCTACGTGAGACACAAAGAATGCGACATTCACAGTACGAATTTGAAAAAATAAGAAGCCCGGAGATATATATCAATACTAGTCAAATAAGGGACAAAAAATTAATACAGGAAAAGACAATGATAGAAATAGAAAGGAAAAGAGATTATAATAATACCGAGTGTTTACCACGAATTGAAGTGGAAATAAAAGGAAGAATATTTAATGCACTTCTGGATACGGGGGCAGCAAAAAATTTAATAAGAACATCAGTAGTACCAATGAATATAAAAAGGGGAAATGAACAAATTACGTTAAAAACAGCCTGTGGAAGAAAAGGATTCAGTACTCGGGGGGAGTGTCAAATTACAATACGAATAAAGGAAACAAGTTTCGAGGAAATCTTCGCAGCTACGGACGAACTAAATGAAGACATAATATTGGGCATGCCGTGGTTTAGAAGAAATGCTGTATTATTTGATACGGAACGATCATGTGTGCATTTTGGGGAGGGACCTAGGATAACAATATATTGGGGGAAAACGACGGAAGGAAAAAAACCAGCCCCACCTACAATGGAGTTCCCGGAAATGCCAATACAATTTAAAAATAAATATATGAAAATCCTAATTGACTTTCAAGGATTATTCGCGGAAGGGTTGAGACAGCCGACGACCAAAGCGGCCCAACATAGAATTCGATTGAAGGAAAGGGTGGCTCAATTCAAGTTAAGACCATATCCACTGTCCGAGGAGAAGAAGCAAATAGTGAACGATCAAATCGAAGAAATGTTAAGCGCTGGAGTAATTGCACCAAGTAACTCGAATTACTCATCACCAATCGTGATAGTTAAGAAAAAAGATGGGACACCTAGATTCTGTGTGGATTACCGGCGCTTGAATGAGATAACAATGGATGAAATAGCACAACTACCCTCAATAACAGATACGTTAAAGGAGTTAGGCCAGGCCCGAGTTTTTACCACAGTGGACCTAAAAGCCGGTTATTGGCAAGTACCCGTCCATCCGGAATCACAACCACTTACAGCTTTTAGTACGCCTGATGGCCGTCAGTATGAGTTTAAGGTTATGCCATTTGGTTTAAAGAACGCTCCAGCTTCATTCCAGAAGTTAATGACGCAAGTACTATCGGGTGAACTTCACAAGTTCGCTAAGGTCTATTTAGACGATGTCATTATTTATTCACCGAATCACGAGATGCATGTGGAACATCTGAAGAAAGTACTGGAAAAGTTGCAGGCATATGGCCTGAGGTGTTCATTAAAAAAATGTGAATTTGCCCGATCTGAATTGGACTTTCTGGGCCATCGGGTCTGTCAAGACCAAACGCAACCCCAACAGAAACATCTGATCCAAATTGAGAAGTTCGAAACACCCCGCACTCGTAAAGAATTACAAAGTCTATTAGGAACTATCAATTGGTTAAGAGAGTATATCGACCATGCAGCCGAATTGTTAAAGCCATTATCTGATCTGTTGCAGACCAAGAAACCATATCATTGGGGAGCTGTAGAACAAAAAGCATTTGATCGCCTGAAGGAGGTGATGAGGAAACCATTAAGCCTGAGTCGCCCCACCCCGGGAAGACGCTGGTACCTACAGACAGATGCATGCAAGACCGGCATTGCAGCCGCCCTATATCAAGTCGATAATACGGGAGAAAGGAAAATTATATCGTACGCGTCAGCCAAGTTGTCCCCGACCGAGCAAAAATATCATATTAACGAGCAAGAATGCTTGGCGATCGTCTGGGCCATCCGTAGGTTCCGACCATACTTGGAAGACCAACCATTTACGCTCCGAACGGACTCCCAGGCTGTTACGTGGTTGAATAAGATGAAGGACGAAAAAGCTAAATTAACTCGGTGGGCACTGTTATTGCAAGAATTCACTTTCACTATTGAACATTGTAAAGGAAGCGAAAATCAGCTCGCAGATTTCTTATCGAGAAACCCAAGCGATGAGACCGTGCCATCGGAAGACATTACCAACGAAGAAAGACTGATACCACCTGTGACACCAAAGGAAAAGAACATCATGGTCGCCCCGACATACATTGTAGACACTACAGAATTAATCGACAGGGTCAAGCAAACCCAAACTACCGATGAGGAGATCCAGGACCAAATTCGCTTGTGGCAACATCTGGCAGAGGCCCCGCCCGACCGACGAGGAGTATGGTGGTTCCATTACCTCCTCGAAGATGGTTTCTTATATAAGACCTCTACGGAAGGACCCCGGCTGGTAGTGCCAGCAGTTAATTGCCCCGGGGTCATAGCGACATATCATGATCATGAGGAGGCTCTACATCCAGGTGCGCCGGAAACAGTCAGAAGTATCAAGCGAACCTTCTACTGGAGTAATATTGATCGTGATGTAAGAACTTATGTCCAACAGTGTGAAATATGCGCCCAAACAAAGCGGGGCCAGAAACAGGACCCCGCACCTTTACGTAAAATCCAGGCGCCACGACCTTTTTATGCATGGTCCATCGATATCATGGGCCCATATTGCGAGACTCCTCGGAAGAATCGCTATATTGTTCTGTTGATGGACTTATACACCCGATACGTCAAAGCCCAGTGCTATCCAAAGGTCAATGGCCCCGTGATAACTAAGTTCCTTAAAGAAGAAGTAATGCCTGACTGGGGCACGCCAGCGCGAATATATTCCGACTGTGGGGGACAGTTCAGAGGAGAAACTTTCGATCGATTCTGCCGAAAAAATAATATCGAGTGGACCTCGTCCGCTATTTATCATCAGCGCGCAAATCCAGTAGAACGACGCTGGCAGGAAGCAAAGAAGGCCTTCCGAGCAGCAATATTATATGAACCGGATGCCACTTGGGATTTACACCTTCCTAAAGTGTTGTATGCTCTTCGCACGCGACGGAACGAAGCCACCGAAGAAACACCGGCCAAACTACTTTATGGTCAGGAGCTACGACGGCCCGGGGAATGGTTAAGAGAGGAACCTGAACAAGCGGCGGAGGCTCGACAAGAAGAAATGGAACAAATACGACAGGAAGCCAATCAACGACAGCGACGTTATCGTCTAAAGTACGCTGCGCCACCTCGACGCCCCGTCGTCCAATTCCAAGAAAATGACGAAGTTTGGGTAAGGAATTTTACTCAAAAAAGAGACCTGTTCGCCCCTACTTGGACCGGCCCCCACCGAGTACTCACAATCGTGGGACCAACCACCTACTTAATAGACAAAGACGGAACCCATGCTAAATGCCATCTAGATGACTTACGACCAGTCCATCAAAGGCGAAGGCCCCGTCGCAGTGAATCCAGTAGCACGGAAGACCGGGACGACGATTTAGAAAGGAATCCAGCTACCTCTGATACCTCTAGTGATGACGGCAACCATGGGCCCACCCAAATCATCACTACCCAAGCAGATGTCCACCCAGAACCAAGGCCGACGACCCAAGTAGGCTGTATGATGATTCCCGAAGGCAGCGGATCACGAACTATGCCAAGTAGTCAGGACCTAGCGTGTCTAGCCCGGACACAACAGCAAGTGGAAGCCTTATCCGTGTGTCTAGCCCGGACACAGCAGCAAGTAAAAGCTCTAACTGTGTGTTTAGCCCAGACACAGCAACAAATCAAAGCCATAAGTTCCCGAGAAAGTAAACAACTCCCCGAAGATCTAGTCCCGGTAGAGGCATTTATACAGAGTCCACCCAGAAGCCCACGACTTAGGACGTTATTGGAAAGCATTGTAGAAGATTATTATGAAAAGGAAGAATGGTTGTATAGACTAGCGTAGGGGGTAGTAATAAGTTGTAAATAGTTCTGTAAATAGTATAGTTAAGTTAATCTGTAAAGGTGCTAGGTACATGAAATGTATGAAATGTTATTTAAGAAAATTTAGTTTTAAGTGAAATATTTAAGTTAAGTTAAGGAGGTAAGTAAAGGTAATGCGCTTACCTCGGCCGCTGCCTAACCAGCTGGCAGCCGATGGTAAATAGGGGATTCATCAGAAAGTTGTCAGTTAGGTTAGGGCAGTAGGGAATTAGTAAGTTTAGGAATGTTAGGAATTTAGTAAGTTTAGAAATGTTAGGTATCCATGGTTTTTTGTGGTAGGTTGGGAGGGCATACCCATAGATGCAACGGCATCTATGGTTTGTTAGTGGTAGGTTGGGAGGGCATACCCATGAGTGCATTCGGCATTCATGGTTTTTAGTTTCAGTGGTAAATAGTAGTGATAGGTTAGGAATCGGCCTTTATGGCATGTTTTGAAAGTAAAGTAGGAGGATATAATTTTAGGTTGATTAGAAGGTTCAAAATCAGGGGAATGAATAATATGGCACCCAGTATAAGGGATAATAAAGTTAACCGTATCATGATGTCCAGCTTAAGGGGCAATGAAGTAATTCATATCATGGCGTCCAGCTTAAGGGGCAATAAAGTTAATTGTTTACTAGTCAGGGCAGGAATAAGGGGTTTTAAAGAAATTTTGGATTTTTTATTGAGAAAATTCTGGCGCTCAATATTTGATTAGAAATTTTAGTAAGTTTTGCATAAGATTCATAACATGGCGTTCAGTTTAAGGGGCAAGAATAAGGTTTATCATGGTATCCAATCTAAGGGGCATTATAGTTAATTGTTTATTAGTCAGGGCAGTAATAAGGAATGTTAAAGTATAATATGGTACCCAGCATAAGGGGTAATAAAATTAATCGTATCATGGCGTCCAGCTTAAGGGGCAATGAAATAAATTGTTTACTAGTCAGGGCAGGAATAAGGAATTTTAAAAGGAAGTTTTGGATTTTTTTTTGTTAAAAAATTCTGGCGCTCAATGTTCATTGGGAAATTTTTAATAGGATCTGAATGAGATTCGGTTGAAATTATTTTGGAGGTTTCATATGTAGGGAATTTTCAAATTAGGCATGGGTAATAAATTAAGGGAAAGCTGATTAAGGTTTTACTAGTCAGGAAGTTAAGAAGTTAGGAGAATTAATAGAAGCTCTGGGAGTTTGAGAATTAGGAAGGTTCTGGGAACCTAGGAATATGACTCTGGGAGTCATGACCCTAGACCAAGGAAGGTCTGAGGAAGAGTCGACTAGACCAAGGAAGGTCTGATGGAGAGTTGACTAGATAATTAAAAGTTCAGGGAACTTTAGGAATTTGAGGATCTGGGATCCTGTGTAGGTAGTAGGGAAGTCAGGGACTTCGAGGAGTTGAATTTAGGAAATCCCGAAAGTTCATAAAACTCAGACCAAGGAAGGTCTGGGGAAAGTTGTAAGACCAAGGAAGGTCTACGAGACAACGATTTGAATTTAGGGATTCTGAAAATTTAGAAATAGGGGATAGGCCAAAGAGGGTCTGATAGTAAGTTGAATTTAGGAGTTCAGGGAATTCAAATAGTAAGGGGAATTTTAATCAGTAAAGTTAGGTAGAGAGTCTTAGGGAAGTTACCCATGTCAAATTGAGGATCTAGTTAAAGTAAGATTAAAGTTTTAAATTTGGGAAATTATTTCGAGAAGTATTATTGGTAATAGAAGTAAGGGGAATAAATGTCTGAATTTAAGAATTCCGAAGATTCATAAAACTCAGACCAAGGAAGGTCTGGGGGGAAGTTGTAAGACCAAGGAAGGTCTATGAAACAACGATTTGAGTTTAGGAGTTCTGAAAGTTCGGGCATATATTTTGTCAAGTAAGGGAAATTATAGTGTTTAAAGAAATTAAAATTTTGTGGATATGGATATCATAGGATTCAGGGGAATATAAGGATTTAATGTAAAATTTTGGGGAAAGATTCAGGATACAGGGATTTAGAATTAAGATCAATTGGATAGCCTAGTTAGATATAACCTTCTAGTTAAGTTAAGTCGAAATATCTTAAGTTGATTAATCTTAGGTTTTGAAGTTTGTACTGAAGTTTGTAATAATATTTTAACTTTGAGTTTATAAATAAAGAAGGGCGAAAGAGGTATCCAATGAGAAGGGGAGATAGGTATTCGATCATATGGGATCCCGATTTTTGTTATCGATTCCCCTCCGGTCTTGTTTTACAAGGCCGAAGTGTAATCTAGGGGGGGAAGTGTTACGGAATCCCATATTCTCTCAAGTATAAAGTTAGATTTTTTGTCAATAGAGGGCGCCACGCATAGTAAGTCGCCATCTAAATGTTATAATGTTGAATCTTAAGAACGCGTTTTGAATGTATCTGGGAGTCGGCCCGTATACGGCCGATGAGATGAGAGCCGAGAGATACTAGCTCCTAAATCCGACTCCGTCAATTCTTGACCATAGATTGATGGTAACTTATTAAGCGGATGAGTTAGATATCTGATAAATAATATTGAGATCCAAACTAGCAAGATCTCGCCGACTCCAAAAGAAATTCGTCTCTTATAAAAGAAATTCGTTAAAACATTGGAAACCTGTTACACCGAAAACAAGATAGAATAATTGTTTCATTTTTAAAGCTTGCCTACATTTCAGGACGCCAAGTAACCGGCCGCTGCTTAACCGCAGGCAGCCGGTTTACTTTTAAATACCCATATAAGAAGATAGACGATTTCGTCAAGAACCAACATTTGTGGACATTTCAAGAAATTTTTATTTTTTCTTCTTTACTTCGAAAGGAGAGGTCGGCCCTCGAAACCACAAGAGGACAAAGTTGAAGGGAATTATATTCCCTAACTCTGGGCACAGGAATCAAGTCCCTAAGTGGTCGGCCTCCAAAGTTAGCCGGATACGACAAAACATAAGTTTTGGTGTTTTTTAACTCTAAAAAACTCCTGGCGCCTAAAACACGACAAAAGACGTTCGTCCCGAGGAAGAGGTCGAGGGATATTATGAAATGCCGTTAATTAAGCATTCACCGGAAAAACCCGTACAGCCGATAACATCAGGATCAATAGAGTATATAAATCCTGAGGAGATAATGGATGCAAGTTTACGCACAGATACGACCGGCCCGGCTAATAATAGCACAACTCAGTATAGACGGGAAAAACCTTTACTGCATCGAGACGCGGAGTCTAATCTGCTCCCTGAGTATATCAGCCGAGGCATAGATGGGCTAGAGCCCGAGAATGCAGATAAAGGGCCCAAGAAGGGAACCCAGTCTATCAATATATTCACCAACATTGTGATATTATAATTTCTTCTATTTTTAATAAATATTTATAGAAATATATATAAAAATTTAAATTATTGCTATAAAAAAAATTTTATAATGTGGGTTTATATATTCACCTACATTGTGATATTATACGTTATTCTATTTTTAATAAATATTTATAGAAATATATATAAAAATGTAAATTAATGCCATAAAAAAAATTTTATAATGTGGGTTTATATGTTCACCTACATTGTGATATTATAATTTATTCTATTTTTAATAAATATTTATAGAAATATATATTAAATTTTAAATTAATGTTATTAAAAAAAATTTATAATGTGGGTTTATATATTCACCTACATTATGATATTATAATTTATTATATTTTTAATAAATATTTATAGAAATATTCATTAGAGAATTTCAAGATAAGGTTGATTGGAGTAATATTTTTTATTATCAAATATTATCAAAAGACTTCAAAAAAGAATTTTAATACAGAAACACTACTTAATTTCTAAAATAACAGTAATATCAGCTACACCAAAATCTATTAATTTATTATCTTGATCACAAATCTTAACTTCTATATTATTTAAAGAACTATGTTGAACTGGGAAAAAAATTATATTTTTAGGTTCATAAATTATTGGTTGTTTGAATTGTGATGTTATCTTAAAACATGATATAATATCAGTGTCATACATCCCTACTATTATTCCATTTGCTTTATTACAATGAATGTTTATAGTTTCTACAGGATATAATTTTCTTGGTCTATATAACACTTCATTAGATAAGTTAAATGTATTTGTTACTTTATTTAATTCTAAATCTTTGACCACTTTCTTAAGATTGTTAAATGTGTATTGTCCAGGTGGAATAGTTATATCACCAATTTTATTATTTTCATCTGTAAAATTAGGTATCAAATATGTACTATAGAAAAGTTGAATGTTGTTCTAAACAAACTGAAATAGAAAAATATGAGACAAATTATGACGAAATTAATAATAAAATAAAAGAATTATCAGGTTTTGAAAATAGTATTCTTGGTCATGTAAATACCAACAATCAAAATACTGTTGCTCAAATAAATTCCAACTTAAAAAAGTTAAGGGATGAGCTTTCTGAATTTATTACTCAGAATATAGATGGAAATATTAATAAAATGGTTAATAGGGATGAAATAAAAAAATTAAAAATTACTTTCTTCGGAAAAATTGATATCGAGCTTAAAAAGTTTGATAGCCAACTAAGAAAAGAGATAATTACCAAGAATAAGTTCTCTAGAGGAAAAAATTAATGATCTTGTAACAAAATCTCAGTTAGATAAAAACATTCAGAAACGATCCATTGATGATGATATGACTCAAAACAAAATTAAAGAAATCGAAGACAAATTAAATGTTTTTACTATTAAAGATTATTTTATTTCTGTAAATAATAAAAGAATTACGGGTGTAATTAATGGTGCAGATGAAAATGATGCTACCACAATAAGAGAGTCATATTTATTATTAGATATGTTAGAAAATAAACTAAATGAATTCGAACACAAATTAAATGTTTTTAATATTACAGATGATTATATTTCTATAAATAATAGAAGAATTGTTGATGTAAAACGCAGCGACATGATAATGATGTTGTCATTGCTGAACAAGTAAATTTATTATCAGATATGTTAGAAAATAGAATAAATCAAAATAAAAAACAATTAAACACGATATTACGTATAGTAGAAAAAAATGCGGCTATGTTCAGAAATAAAAATAAAACGAAATGAAAAACAAATAAACATGATATCGTATGGAGTAGAACTATATAACGATATTTTAAAGAAAATTACATCTTATTAAATGGAGGAATATCTAGAAAAAAAATTATATGTCTTTAGAAAAAGTTATAATTTTTATTATAAAATTAGCCTTATAATTTTAATTTTAAAGGTACTATTTAGTGTTTCAGGCATTTCTGGATATTATTATTTACCTTTATCTTTTTTATCTCTAATATCTGGAGTAATTGAAGTAATAGAAAAATCTATGAAGCAAAATGAAAGAATAGTAGAATATAAATTAACCTATAAATTTTATAATTCTTTGTTAAATCTTTACCTAGCTGAAAAAATAACATTAGAAGAAATTAAGTTACGTGAAAACAATTTCATGAAAAATATTCAGTTTTTCCCCAGAGAAAAGTATATAAAACAAGCAAAATTAAATGGTTATAACTTTTTATCTATATAAATGAATAAAAAATATTAAATCACGCCATTTGAATTTGGAGATGAAGAATCAAAATCTATATTTCCTTTACTTTTGAGATGTTTAATTCTAGGAAAATCAGGATCAGGAAAAACAACTGTATTATGGAATATTATTACTAAGTATTGGATACCTTATAAAAATTTATATATTTTTACAAAATCAATAGACCAACCAATTTATGTTAGATTAAAGAAAATTTTTCAAGGTATAGATGATGCTGAAACCCATTTTTATGATAATTGTGATGATATAATTTCTGTAGATGAATGTAAACCAAATAGTTAAGTGGTTTTTGATGACTGTTTATTAGAAAACAAAAGAATATTAAAGACTATTTTGTAAGATCAAGACCAAAAAATATTTCTTGTATATATTTATGTCAAAATTATAATTTGGTTGATTTACAAGTTATCAGAACAAATTTAAATTATTTAATTATGTTTGAGCAAAGCTCCCATTATATTAAAAAAAATTGGCAAGATCTTATGGGTAGTGATAAAACACTGGAAGAGTTTAAAGAATTGTGTAATAAATGTTGGAAAAATAAATATGGATTTTTATCGATTAATTTAAAAAATAGACGTTATTTCAACATGTTAAATGTCTAACGTGACCCACATCTAACATAACATCTAACGTAACATACATCTAACGCACGTCTCACGTAACGTACATCTAACGTACGTCTCACGTAACGTACATCTAACGTACGTCTCACGTAACATATGTCTAACGTAACGATGTATGTTGAACGTCTTAGTAAAATTTTTTCCTAATAAATGGATGATAAAAAAATTCATAAATACTTGAAAAAAGAGATTGCTAAGGATCAAAAAATGAAGAAAGATTCACAAGAAAACGTTATTAAAAAAGTGGATGTTAAAATAATAAATAGGCCCAAAAAATAAAAAAAGATTTAGAAAAAACTTTTTCTGAGAAAAAAATTCAAAAAAATGATGTAAAAAAAGTTATTGAAAATGATGATGTTGAAAATAATAGTTATCCTAAGAAAAGAAAATTTACTAATGAAGAACTTAAAAACTTAAAAAATATCAAAACAAATATACGAAAAACATTTAGAAAATCAATGATAAACGAAATTTCAGGTGAACATAATAGAGAAATACAATTTAAACCAATTACAGATGCTTTAAAACATGTTGAATCTGCAGTTAAAGAAGGTCAAGAATAAATTTTTCAAGATATTAAAGCATTAGTTCCTTTTTCAACTAGAAAATCTAAAATTCCTATTGGTTTATCTCCATTAGTAATAGATTCTACACCAAATACTCAAGAATCTGGAACTCAAACGCCACCCGTTACTAGTTTTGGAGAGATTGCTACTGCATTTTTACCTAGAAAATTTGAAAAATCTTTCGGTATCTATTATGATACTGATAAAAAACGTTATAAAATTGGAAAATATATTATAAAAATTGAAGGTGATGATATATTTATAAATGGAAGATGGATAACTGGAACAAAAGGTTTATGGAATTTAATAACATCATCTAGTTCAGAGCCTCCAGAAAAAGATCTGTATACAGATGAAGATTTAAGATGATATCATAATATCTTACTTGAATCTGAAGCGATTTATTAAAATAACGATAAAAGCACAGTCAACCAAAAATATACAGTTTTAATAAAACCTTTATGGAATGAAATCAAATATGTAACTAATTCTACTAACGTAATTAGTCGAAAAATTTCAGATATTCAACAACAATCAACTCCAGACAAAACTTTAGAATGGGATAATGGATATTTAAATCCCCATTCATCATTTAGATGCCCAAAATGGAACAGAATATTTAATTTCGTTTATATCTAGATTACCTAAAAAAGTTGTTGGATCTGGATTAATGAATGATTTTATAAATAAATTAAATTTTGAAATGCATTGGCCTAATTACAATTATTTAGGGCCTGGTACAAAATTAGATGAAAGATTAAAAAGAGGAGATAAACCTATAAATAAATTAGATGAAGCTGCTCAAGAACATGATATATTTTATAAAAATCACAAAGATACAAAAACTAAAAATAAAGCTGATGAAGTTTTAGAATATAAAGCTTGGGATAAAGTTTTAGATCCTAATGCAAATTTAGGTGAAAAAATACCAGCTTGGGTCACTACAACTGCTATGAAAATGAAAAGAAAATTAGGTATGGGTTTAAAATAACTTTTTTTATAATTTTTTTTATGTAATAAATGGAGTATCAAATTAATCTTTCAGATAATCATAAAAATAAGATTAAAACTGGTTATAAAAAGAAAACACCAGTTACTATTCAATTAAAAACAGATCAAAAAGGAAATGATAAAATATTATTAACTCAAAGACAAATTAATAAAATTGAAAAATGTAAAAAAGAAAATAAAGGTTGTAGAATTACATTAAATTATTATCAACTTTAAAAAACCATTCTGGTGGATTTCTACCATTACTTTTTGCTGGATTAGGAGCTTTAGAAGCTATGATAGGTGGTGCTAGCCAAATAGTCAATGCAGTGAACAATAAACAAGCAAAAGATAAAGAATTAAACGAACAAAAGAGACATAATAAAGTTATCGAAGGAAAGGGTTTAAAAAAAGCCAAAAAACCAAAAAAATAATTCCACGAACTATGATATCGAAAAATTTAGTAAAAACATTAAAAATTTTAGAGGTTGTTTTATGAAAGATGAATTACCTAATAAACCTAATAAAAATGAATGTGGAGTTCTAAATTTAGAAAATTCTTATCAAGATGGTTCTCATTGGGTCTGTTGGATTAAAAATAATAATTTAAAATTTTATTTTGATTCTTATGGAGATGTTAATCCACCTAAAGAGTTAGTAAAATATTTCGGGAAAGACAATCTTTACTATAATGAGAATGGGATTCAAAATTATAACGACCCTCCTATATGTGGTCATTTGTGTTTAAAACTTTTAAAAAATGTAGATAAAATGAAGAAAATAGACCAATTTTTACCCCTCATTAATAATGTGGAAATTAAGTTTTTAATACATTTTCATCTATTAAATGGAGAACGTTTTCGAGAAATATTCACACGCAATCCAAAGATCTGAGTATAAGAGTTATTTACCTGATTCTTAGATAAATTTTAATGTTGTTAATAAGAAAACAGTTTTTAAAATTGATGAAAGTGAGAATTTTTTATCTGTAAAAAACTCAAAATATGTTATCTCTGGCAAGTATATTCATGCTGATGATAATAACAAATTTGGCGAAAATTCTAATGTAAAATTAATTGACAATTTTGTGGGTTATTTATTTACCCAAATTGAAGTAAAAATGAATAATAAGCTTATAGATGCCATTGATTGTGTTGGTCAAGCTAGTACCATAAAAAGTACTGTTAGTTTTTCTTTAGATAATAATGGTCCATCATATAATTCAGGATTTCAATCACAATTTACAGGTGGTGGTAATTTTCAAGTTATAGGTAATTTATCCAACCTTGGATTAGGTTTTTTAAAGATATTAAGACTCCTCTATGTAGAAGTAGTTTTGAAATTTCTTTTACTAGAAATAAAGATAATGATGCTTTGTATAGATGGGCTACAAAGAAAGCTGATGGTACTTTTGATGAAGGAACTATACCACATGAGGGAAAAATTATAATTGACGATTTCATAATTAAAATTCCAATTATTGAGTATAATGACCTCGATAAATTATCATTAATAAATGAATTAACAGCTTTATCTCAACAAAACCAATATAAATTTGTTTTTAAATCTTGGAAATGTGAACATCGGAATATATCTGAGAAGAAATTAAGTTTGGACCTTACCAACGCTTCTGTAAATGGTACGATTCCCTTATTTGGAATAGTAGCCTTTCAAACAAATAAATTAGATAGTCAAAAAGAGGATCCAAGTCTATTTGATTATTGTAATGTGAGAAACATTTGGTCCAACCTTAATAATGAAAGATATCCTGAGGAGGCAGAGGATTTAGATTGGGATAATGGAAAATTTTCATCTGCATACGATATGTATATGGACTATAAAAGATTGTTTTATAAATCACATCTAGAAGTACCTTTAACATATTTGAATCCTATGCAATTTAAAAATGCTAGACCTATTTATGTAATCGATCTATCTAGACATCCTGATAAATTAGGCGGTGAAAAAAATACCCTAAGTTTAAATGTTTAGTAATAGGTTGGGAGACAGCTATAGAGGAAACACAGTCTTGTTGAGTGCGCATTAGACTTAACTGTGACCGCTTTAGTTTATCCTGATTTGTGGGCTCATATTACGTTTACAATTCCATAGGTTCTGCTTAATTTTCACAATGTAACAATATGTCTGCATTCATTTGTGGACTGATTCATAGGGAGCTATCTGAAATCTCTTCTCTATAAACGAGAACGGTAGATGTTAAGGATGCTGTTACAAGAAAATTAGGTTTGAGACGTCCTTCTGAGTGGAAGACGGGAGGGGTGGAATGTTTTTGATTTTTTTTCCTTATAAATGGAGGTTTATGAAATTAAAGAAATTTTTTATCTTAAACTTGGTGGAACTAAAAATTATCTTCCTGTGATTATTAATACTCCAGATGGAAAAATTAAAAAACTTACTTTGATAGGACATTTCGGGTTTATAATTAAACATGAAGCAGACAATCGATTTGTTCAATTACCCCGTTTATTCTTATGGTTAGAGACAAAAAATGGTGATGAATGGGTAGTTGATAAACAATCAATTGGGGATTATGGTTTAACTCAAATTGATTATCAAAGATTTACCTATTTCGCCTTAATTAATGGTGCTAAAGAAATTAGAATTGGAATAAAATCTGATCAAGATTACTATGCTTCTTCAATATATTTTAAATTTCTAGCTGGTGATGTATTATTACCAAGTATTAGTAATAATAATGCTGCCTTAAGTAGCTTCGAGATCCCTTTTCTTTTCGTCGGATCCTAGCTCTACTGATGAGTCATGATATGACGAAACGCGTCTAGAGATGGATCTGGCGAAATGAAAAGGAAAATCTTCGTCTTTATTAGTATTTTTGTTGAGAATACCCCTGAAATAGTAAAAATGACTGAGGAGGATATTTCTAAAAATAGGGGTGATGTGTGGTAAAATAATAATTTTTAGCTTTGGTGTATTTTAAAATAAATTTTAAATTTTTTCTTAATCTTTTCAATATATTCGCGCACGTGTGCAAGTTCCATTGTTGATTTTTTGACTTTGGATTAATAGCTTATTTTTTGGTTTTATGAATAATTTGGGGGTCATTTGTTTGATATTTAAGGGAATATTTGTAGGAATGTTAAATTTAAAAAATGTGATCTAGAACCGGGGCATTATATACTACGGGTATTATGGTTTAACCCATAGTAATTAAAAAAGAGTTACTTATTTTACATTAATTAATGGCGCTTAAGAAATTAGAATTTGGGTAAAGTGTGAAGATAATATATATGTTTCCTACATACAATTTCGTTCTATAAACTCAGGCCATGTAGTACGTGATGATGTTGATGAAAAATCACCTGGTATTAAATTTTGTTGAAAATACCAGCTTAATAACAAAAAATGAGGAGAATAGTTCTAGAAATAGGGGTGATAACATTGTAAATATACCTGATATATAAATTTTTTTCTCTAGAAATTTTAGTGATAATATGCCGGTTCTAGCGCACTTATACTAAACATCAAATTTTCATTCAAAAATGCTTAAAAAATGCAACTTAAAAAAAAAATTTTAAAATGAACGTTTTTTGTTAAAAATTTTTTTCTATATAAATAGCTGATCTATTGAGCAAACTAAATATATATACTTCTTCTGAAGTAAAAAAGTCATATAAAAATATAAAAGAATTTGATATTGATCATCCCTATAAAATTTTAAATTTTGAAAAAACAATAGGTAAATATGGTCCTGCAATTCGTGTGGACCTTGAAGAGTTTTATACATATTTACCTAAAGTTTTTGTAAATAAAATGGATGAAAAAAAAGATTTCTGAAGCCAATAATATGGATTTATCTTTGATATTTAAAGGTCTTAACGAGGCTGATGATGTTATAGTTGATTTTATAAAAAATTAAGAGTTCAGTTTAGATGAGTCTTCAGATTCTTAGTATTTTTTAATCAGCCTCAGTTAGTTATTTTTGAACCTTTTTTAGCTTTTTGAGTCTAGTTTTATAGTTTTTGTCTAGTTTTTTCAGATTTTATTTCAGATTTTTAGCTTTTTTTAGTCTATTTTACTCTAGTAGAGGGATGAGGACGGTTAGTTTTTGGTCTATTTTAGTCTAGTAGAGGGCTTTTAGTCTATTCAGCTCTAGAAGAGGGATTGCGCCAGGACCGGCCCCCTCCCTCTACTAAGGACTCACAGATTTTTAATTCTTTAGGCACATTATCATAATTTTCTGTAATCGAGATGTATCGAAAAACTACAGAAAGTCGGTCAATTTTTGACAAGTCTTGTGTTGTATCCAGAATTATTGTCAGAAATGGCGCTTTTTTAATTTCTGAGATAATATTGTTCCTAACTGTAGTACCAAGCAAATTAATAATTTCATTTTGAATCGTAGAGCTTAAATAATTTACGTTGCCTTTTGGTTTTAGAAAAAGTTCTTTTAAAGTTGCATCATAATTAGATAGCAAACGTAAGATTGCCATAAAATTTCCAGAATCAGAATCATGGCCTCTTAAAGGTAGATTACAAGATGCTAAAGTAATTATAACATTAATTATACGATGCAATACATCTCTCCAGAATGTAATTTTACTATTGATTTCACTTTGCAATAGAGTATCGATGGTATTTTCTTGTAACCAATTATTGTAAGATAGGAATGCATTAATATGCTGCTGTGACTTTTCATGGTCAAGTATAGCTTGCTTAAAATTGCTTCTAACGGAAACACCTTTAACCCATGCAGAGGAGTACGATTTGCTTTGACGATCTGCTAATAACCAACAGAAGTGGCAATACGGTTTGTTTAAAACATTAGAATAACATAACCATGGTCTTGGAATTTTTATGCCTGCCCCATTGAAATATGAATAATAATAGGCCGAAAAAGGTCGGTTACTTTCTGAATCTTTTGGAAACGGTCCTTGTGGTTTAAATGGACCCAATTTAAAAATTATTTTTCGTTCGCATTCAGTTGGACTGTCACCAAAATTTCCTTTATCTGATGAAACTATATTACAATCTTCAGATACCCCAGAATCGTCGATTTGGGTTGCTTCTATTTCCGGATGGACATCCGATGGATAATGTGTTTGGGTTTCTTCTATTTTCAGATGGACATCTGATGCAGAATGTGCTTCAGAAGAATCTGAAAATATAATTGTTAAAAAATAACAGCGAATGTTTTGATAAATTTCAAAAATATATGTTAAATAAATTACAGAAATTACTATACATAAGGTTACGGTTAGAGAGTGTTCAGACGTACGCAGGCTCTACGCGGGTTGTGGGCGTGTTAGTACGAAATCACCTGCGCGCAGCCCATGCGTTACACCCGCGTGCGATCACTGAAATCCAAACATGGCGCGTGGCCATACGAACGAACACAACCCCAGCCCGCGTACGTCTGAACACGCAATTTACGATACGGACTGATAGACAAACAGACAACTAATTCATCCTATAGGTAAGTAATTTTGGGCACTTTTTTTATGAACTCCTCCCTTTTCTGTTTACTTTTTCTTTTCGTAGCTCCGCTGGGATAATCTCTTTTTCTTTCACTCATTGTTTTTTACAAATCGCTACTACTAATACTACTAAACCAGAAGAACAATTTTTGTTTGTATTGTATTACAATGTAATGCACAATTAAAAACACTGCGCTGCTCTCCGTGGTTTATCATCGTATAATTCATATAAGTCGGATTTTTGGTCGCTGATCGAATTCGGCTTCTTTGTTTCACACAAAAAAGGATAAAAATAAAGACATCGGTTGGTAAAACCTAAGCCGCCGTCGCGCGGCACCTTTGTGCATAAAGGAGCCGCGCGACTGCGGTATTATGACAATGGAATGGAATTTGGTACTTATAAATAAAATAAACATACAAAAATACAAAGAGAAAAGCCAAATTCGATCAGACACCAAAAATACATCGATTATGTGTGTTTGTGCCCGGGGGCCCCGTATAATTGATACAGCATATACGGTGGTAGCTACGCCCCTGCCCCTGAGCAAACTAGCCGAGGCGAAAATATTTTGGAGCACGAGGACGCAGGTCGAGGGCTGCAAAGCGGAACCCCGGTCATCAGTACCTACAACAAATTTCATATAGCTTTTATATTTTAAATAGAAAGTCCAGGGGATATTTTTTGTGTTTTTTTAATAATCGCAGTTGCAGATAAGGAAATTTAAAGAACATTCAGTTCTATAGCAAATGAACAACCCAAAAGGTTGATTAAAATAAGTAAAAAATCTAGCGTTTCTGTTTTGTATTGCATAAGTATGAATTATAAAAAACATGAGAGAACAAGGACATTGGAAATAATTTTTTTAAAGAAACCATAATATCCCTGATAATTTATTCATATTACCTATAGAGTAGTAATATCAAGGAATTTTTTTATTTAAATGGGGACTCTAGGAAGTAACATTTTTCGTTACTAAGTATAAATTACCTACAATATGAAATTTTTTTTTTAGAAATGAAACAGATTTTTTTAAAGTTATTTCTATCAAATCAACTTGCTAATTTTACCATGCGTTATAAGCAGTTCATTTAAACTTTCTAATGTGCAACTGCAATGACAAAAATATAAAATGTTTACTTATTTATGATTCAACTTCTTTCTTACAATTAGAAAGTACAGAAAAAAGATAATAAACACAATGTTGTGACTACATACGTGATTGTTACTCTATGAAAATTTCAAGTTTGACCCATATAAATGATTGCTTTGGCAATATTTGTAACATTAACAAAAATTATACCTAGTTCCTTGAAATTTTTTTTTCAATTTTCCACATTTACACATTAGTTGTGACAACTAATAGGTATGGTTTAAAAGCGGGAGTAAAATGTTGTTGTGACAACTAAAATTTGTAGGTTGGGTTGGTTTATGTTATTAATGAGTTCAACAGTTCAATAACGACAACTTTTTTTGGTTGTACAAACTAATTTTTGGGTTGAGTCCGATTTCACGAAAATAAATAGTTGTCAAAACCAAATTTTAGTAATCCATACCATGTTATTTTTAAGAGTGCGCTTTAAAAGTTCCTGAAAACTTCCGATTTTATTAAAAAAAAACCGAAATTTTGCAAAATCGTTTTTATTTTTTCCTGAGCTCATTTGACTAGCTATTTAAAAATAAATGACACTTTGTCATTGTCACTTTTTTTTCTCTACAAAATGACGTTACTAAACTGAAGATCCGCGGTTTTTTTTTGTTTCATTGCATGTATAAAAAAAGCTCATTAATAGTTAACAATTTTTTGCTTTTTATTTTTATCCTGGCCAAGTAATTCGTTTTGTTTTTTTTTATATTCTGTATTTTCTGCTTAATTGTTTTTGTTTTGTTATTGAAAATAATATAAAGATGGTATGGATGGTATTAATAACTGTGCCATCACCTGCAAGGGGAGAGGTACTAGCATACAAACATAGACATACTTCAATGCGATTTAGGCAAAACTTCTCCCTTTGTCTCATAGTGAAAGGAATTTTAGAATTTGTTACTACTTTAAATTATTATTAATCCATTTTGATTAAACGTGTATTTAACTGAATTTGTAAACACAACTTATTCGTATTTTTATTTTGCAAAAAACGTTTTGTTGATAAATAATAATAAATATTTTATTTTACATACTGTTTTTTTTATTTATTTTAATATAATAGTAGAAATAATAGTCAAGGAGCATATTATAATGAAGGCTAGTTGCAAGGGGGAAGTAAAGTGGTGATATTTGAGATATTTGTGAAAAAATTGTTTAGATATAAATTAAAAATTATTTTTGGTGGAATAATAATACAGGAATTAACGGTTAGCTTTTTGATTGGTAATTTGAACGTTCTTTAAAAATAAAATATTTAAATTACAACATAGAAATTCGTTTTTTGTCATAACCTTTTTCTGTTTAACAGTATTTTTATAAAAATGCGTATTATAAAGTCTACACTTTTATTTAGTTGACACAAGCACAATATAATATTTATATCGAAGCTTTTGGAAAAACATCGAAAATATAACCATTATATTTTTAAAAGAAAATGCGGAGATGTGTTGGAGTTGCGAAAACAACAAGACGATTTTACATGGCAACATAATCCATTTATTAGACCCAGGCGATTATAAAGGTGGTACAAAATATAAAAATTGCATCATTTGAATAGTCTGGCAGTACGACTATAAAGGTTAAAAGAAAATAAAGGAGGGTCTGTGTTTGCATAATACCAGATGAGCGCCATATAAGAATTAATGAACCTGTGTTTGGATATGGAAAAATAATTTGACGTGCCGGTATAATTTTTTAATTTAATTAAAACAATAGGTATTAATCAAGTCCTAATTATTTACTGGTAGTAGTGGATAATATGTCTATTGTTATATATTGGCCGTTCAGCAATTGAAAATTGTTTTTGGTGGCATATACAAAAGGTACAGGAGTTATTCTACGTTTAGCTTCTTGATTGGTAAATTTGTATATTCTTTAAGAATAAAATACTTTAATTATACCGTATTTGTTTTATTATTTATTAAGTGCTTTAACACTGATGGATATGAGATAAACATTTTTAACGAGGCGGTATGTACCTATACTTTTTAAATTTTATTGAAAGGTAGGAGTCAAGTGTTAGTTTATTTACTGGTAGTAAAATGCATAATATTATTATATCTTTCATAATTAAGAAAATAGTTGGATATATTATTATATAGTTGTAGACAACATTTTTAATTTGCTACTATACACTGAGATAGGTAGCAGAAATTAGCCCTTTCCAAAGGTATTTATTTGGGGTCTAGTGGTTATAGTGGTCAAAAAGTCTACGGTGTCATTAGATTTTTTAAATATAATGGAAAAAGCAATATTACTTTACACATATACACTTATGATAGCCTGATAATAAACCCTGTATTGTTTACCCATTTCTCTAAATACCTAAATGGCATTTTAAACCTGAAATGTAATACCAGTTATCCTAGAACCAGGTTCATCTCAAATAAATTTATTTTTGAAACGTTCTGTGGAGCAATCTCTGTAAAGTGTATCGAACCTTCATAATGTTTATATATTTTCAGGACTACAATGTCGCATATCTAATACTTAAGCTGCACAGACCGGGAGGGCCTTACGGACCATCTAACCGAGGCCTAAGACCAGAAAAATATTTATATATAGTCCGCATCATATGGGAAATTTTTTTATTCGTAGCTTTATTCGAAATTTGACTTTGGCATCAGTTTCTGCTTTAATCGAGATGAAAATTTAACCAAAAAATAGTAGTCACGTGATTCGCATTATAGGTCAAATTTTAATTTTTTTACAAAAAAATTTAAAAAGTGGGGTTATTTGTCAAAATATTGAAAGAAGTTATTTGAAAAAGTTTTTCTAAATACAATTTTTAGCCCATATGCAAAATTTCAAAAGGTATCCAGGAAAAAATGTGCAACAATCTACTGTGAGTAGGATTATGGTAAAATTTAAATCAACTGGATCGGTGGAAAATTTATTTAAAAAGCCTCACAATCCTATAAAACATACTGAGGAAGTCCAATTAAATGTGTGCCTAGATGTTGTGGAACATGCTCAAACTAGTGTTAGACATGTCTCTTGCAGAACTGACGTTCTAAGAGAGAGTGTAAGGAAAATTTTGAAGAAAAATAAATTTAAACCTTATAAACCAAAATTTATAAATACTCTTAAGGAACAAGATTATGACATACGTTTGGGATTCTCTTTTTGGTACCAGGGAGAAAAAGAAGAAAATGCGTCTTTTCCCTTTCACGTTTTATGGACCGACGAGGCCACTTTCACTTCAAACGGCGTTGTTAGCTCTCAAAATTGTAGATGGTGGTCTCAAGAAAATCCCAATTTTATAATAGAATGCAGGGACCAGTATTCCTTTAAAACAAATGTGTGGTGCGGTATTTTAAACGACCAAGTTGTTGGGCCCTATTTTTTTCGAGGTAATTTAAACTCTGAAGAATTCCTACGCTTCCTTAATACCGAGATCGTTGAAGTTTTGGACAATATGCCTATTAAAATAAGGCATAATTTGTGGTTTCAGTGTGACGGTGCTCCCATCCATCATGCAAGACAGGTTAAAGAACGTCTCTTGGAAATGTTTAGGGGCAAGGTAATTGGGCGTAATATGGAGCAATACTGGCCGCCTAGGTCCCCGGATTTAACTCCACTTGATTTTTGCTTGTGGGGTTACCTAAAACAAAAAGTCTACAAGCAAAGACCTTTCCGTAATATTGAACATTTGGAAACGGTCATTCGAAACTGTATTTTTGAAATAAGACCCCTTAGCATCAGAAACACCATCAAGGAAGTGTCAAGAAGAACAATTGTTTGTATTGAACGCAATGGACATCACACAGAAATGTAATTTTAAATTTTAAGTTTTTGAATTGTTTTAAATTTAATTAATATAAATTAAAAAGGTGGAATTATAAATTATTATAATATGATTTTTGATTAGAAAACTAGACTCTTTTCAATTATACTATTTTGTTAATATTAAGGTGTTTTACTTTTAGACACAAACTACGTGTTCAAAAATACTTATTTTATGAAGCTATCATACAGGGTCAAAAATAAATAAACTTTGCATCACATGTGACGAAATTTTAAAAGCCCTATTTGGATTTTGTAGAAAAACTCACATTTATTATGGCGCCAGCTTAAAGGAAATGTGTCTGGAATAAGACATTGTTGCAACTCAGAAGTTTTATGTAGGTTGCATCGAGTTTTATTTTGCAACAGTGGTGTAATTTACAAAATATGGGAAAAAAATCAAAATTATCTTAGGCAGCTGAAATTTTGCATATGGGCTAAAAATTGTATTTGAAAAACTTTTTTAAATAACTTCTTTCAATATTTTGACAAATAACCCCACTTTTTAAATTTTTTTGTAAAAAAATTAAAATTTTACCTATAATGCGAATCACGTGACTACTATTTTTTGGTTAAATTTTCATCTCGATTGAAGCAGAAACTGATGCCAAAGTCAAATTTCGAATAAAGCTACGAATAAAAAAATTACCCATATGATGCGGACTTTACTGGTCACACTGTATGTATATAGATCTTTCTATCAAAACCAAGCCACTTGGAAATTCATACAATCCTGCTCCAGCCATTATTCGTATTGTTACGGCAATATTTTACGCTTCTATCTACTCTCTCTCTCCACCCTCCTTCGACCCGAAGGCTATCACTTACCCCTCCCTTTGGCTCGCGAATGCCGCAACAATTGCCCAGTCACTCATTCGGAGGTGGGAGTGGGTCCCTAACACCGGAACTCTATTATGATCTTACCCAAGGCGCCACTAGTTTGTCCAAAAAAAAAGAAACCGCTAACCCAAACTAGAAAGTCTGTCCGATGTTCCGGAGAGCCTCTGGCGGGGAAAAGACAGCCACGTACCTGTATCCGGAATTTTAAAGAAAAATAAAAGAAAGCAGGATTACAGAAAACTTAAATCTATTTTCCTATTTATGCGCAAGCGCCGATTACCTTTATACAAAAAAAATGAAATGTGGATTAACCAAAAATATAAATGTAATGGACATTCCATAAGAAGGTTCAAAAGTTTTCCATTGCTACTCTCAAATAGAATAGAGCACTATCGGTCAGTGGTTACAGTAATAAAGAAAATATAGCAACAATAATAATTAAGCATGGTACTCTCAATACCAAAAGCTCTATATGTTACACTTTATCGTCTTAAATAATTTTACTATTATACAAAAGCTTTTGAGATTAAATAACCAGATGAGATATTAGTAAATCTCATGACACATAGAGGACGATCAAAAAAAAAAATATAATAAATAAAATAAACCCATACCTATCCTTGACCAGACTGGTTATGAATGATACACTTAATGCTGTATATGTTACACTTTATCGTCTTAAATAATTTTACTATTATACAGAAGCCTTTGAAATTAAATAACCAGATGAGATATTAGTAAATCTCATGACACATAGAAGACGATCAAAAAAATATAATAAATAAAATAAACCCTGATACCTATCCTTGACCAGACTGGTTATGAATGCTACACTTAATGCTGTTCGGTTCAGCTTGATGATACCCGGGACAGGTAACCGCTCATCGTGCACGTTGAACGCTAGCTTTATAATACTATATGACCGCAAGAAAACAACCGTCACTACCAGGCGGTCATTACAACAGTGGCGATTAAAGTTACTTTATTACTATATTTAAATAAACAAATTAATCCTGACAAAAATTACTGACACTTCAAGTATCGAGTATCAAATCGAATATCAACAATTATCATCGCTTTGATAAGAAGGTACGTCAAGACCCAGACACGTTGTTTGGTCTTATGCAGTCAATTTAAAACTATACACTTAGCTGTACTCTGACACCACTCAACATAAGGCTGCCATCCCCACTGCTTTTAGAGCCTCACACCAGTACTCAAGTCCTGCTTAACCGGTCAGGTAACTAAGGTCCAGGCCCCATACACGAATCCTATAAAATATGCCATCTTTAGTACTAGACAACATAGATGAGAAAACCCAAACTAAAATTCTCACAGAAACATAATCCATCGACCCCTAAATCACCCGAGCCTGATCAATGATTTTGATTCATACCCATAAACAGAAAGACAACAAATTAGGATTCCATATACCCCTTTCTATAATTGTTAGATTCATATTTATTAATCAAAACGGCTACATGAAAATTTAACCCAATGAAATTTTCCAATCTTTACTAAATTATATACAAATTAGCCCTTGACTAGTTTCGAACTAAGCAAAATCTATCAATGCGTCCCAATTTTACATTTATGAGACCCAGCTGTGCTTCTTTCTTATTTATTCTAATATAATTTTAACATATTAATTCCACATCACGCCCATAACATCCCCTTAACACCTTTTATATACAAAACTTTAAATTAAATCTAGTTCACTATCAAATCCTTGAAAATAAGACAAAGTTACAAATATCTACACTTATTTACCTCGATTAGAGGGCTTTTCCTTCCAAAACAAGCTGCTATTGGATTATAGATTGCACGTGCCCCTCGTGCTAAAGTCCAGGCGGTCTACAACGCTAAAAATTCCATCAAATGGATTGACTGTGCCCCACAAAAACGGCTGTCCCAACCAACTACGTCGGCACTTAGTCAAAAATGGGGTGACCAAGATTAATCCCAAAACTTGGTGGAAAAATATCCAAAATTCCTTGGCACCCGATGCGTTGCACTTTCTGCCTTGATGGCTGTTTCACGAAAGGGGCGAATCAATCCGTGCGTAGCAACAATTTCAACATATTTCTTTTTAACACAAAAAATACCATAAAAACGAGCCGTTGGCTCACATATTTTAAACCATATTTCTATCTTCCGCCGACCCTTCTGTCAAATTCTCTTCATTTAAGAAAGAGACGTAAATCAACAAACTCAATGCTAATAAGAGAGACAAACCATTCCTGACATCATCTGAGGTTACTCTCGAGTAACTCGTGCCCTTAATCGACTCCGATGTAAATCCACAGCGCTCCAGTCTGTCGTCTTTGCTGATATTCATTCAGCCGCTTTCACACTTTACGACATTCGGGTGCTACTATCCCGGACATATACCTAAAAATAGCACAACTGGCATCCCTGCCACCAAACCGAGCCTCTCAGACCTCGTAACCTCCAAAACCGTCCACTCTATGATCTCAGAAATATCTAAAATGCGACTTTTCCCCAAACCGCGAAATCAAAAACCGCCTCGTGTCCACGGCAACGCAACTTCCAATTCTCAGAGAGGGCCTTAGTTCCACGCTTTAGTTCGACGTATTACTGGTTGCATAATGATATTGCCCATATTCCCAAAATATCCGCTACCGTGACGCATGCCCTTGACCGCGCCGTGAAAGTGACAAGCTGACAGCTGTTAATTCCAAAATAAGGTTAATGACTTCAAAAGATTATTTACAATTAAGAATGATAATGAGGCCCACGAATGTGACTTCCACAAGAAATCACACTAGAAAAACTGCCGTTCTCGAGCCCCACAGAGGAACATGACACACTGACGGTGGAAATTATACTTCCTTGCACCGGTCCATGAACAGGTGAATAATAACAAGGCAAAAAGGTAAAAATGCGTGGCCCCATCATACTTATCATCCTTTTCCCCTAAATTACTCCTTATAATGTAGTCTAACCACTACCAGGAAATGTAAGATCAAAATACTGGTATCATAGTCACCGAATAGATTTAAAAGGTATGAATTGATTTAGAAATTAGGGCTTCGATAACATATTATGATACATAGGGCGCGAAGCACATTTTCCATGTAACATTTCCCCCCCTTTCATCAACAAAAGGAAAAGTTAAATGAAATCGTTAATTTTTTTCTTTTTAAGTACTTTGAGGGCATTATGATTTGTATTTCTTTTTTATATATATATATATATATAAAACGAGAAGAAAAAAAATATAGGTTTCGTCTTAAGACTTTGTTAAATCGTCTGTCCTAATCTGTTCGAATTAATTAGAGTCGTAATAGCATTTACTTTCGTCATCTATAAATTCGCGGAGGTGACACCGTGATCGGCGGGGTCCTTCAAATCCTTGATGTGCCAAATACCCTTCGAACACCCAAACTCATCTTGCAGTTCATATGTCCAGGGAGACACACGCCGTTTGATGGAGAACGGGCCGAGATACTCTGGAGCTAGCTTCTTTGAAAAATACTTCGCTGCGTCCGACAGCACATAATTCTTCCGATAGACAATCTGATTTGGTAAGAATTCTACATGACGACAGCGCAAGTTATACCTATCCGTACTTTTCTTGCCGGCTACCTCCAGACGCTTTTTTACGTCTGCAAATACTTGTTTCAACACCTCACTCCTCCTATCCAAGTCAACCTGGGCCTCCTCCTCTGTCTCCGGTATATTCTTTCTCCCATAATCTTTACCAGACAGGACCATATTTCTCCCAAAGTTGATGAAGAAAGGGGTGAGCTTCGTCGTTTCATGAGTAGATGTTCGCAGAGCGCAAGCTACCTCATCTATGTTTGCATCCCAATCCCGGTGGTTGTCCGATATATAGACTCTCAACATCGTCTTTAGCGTACGATTGACTCTTTCCGTCGGATTAGCACGGGGATGGTAGTTTGCGTTGAACTGAATTTTAGCCTGATACTTTTCCGCAAGCCTAAGAAATGCCCGTCCTCGATACTGAGGCCCATTGTCACAAAGAATGGTCGCCGGAACTCCAAACAATAAAAACACCTCTCGCTCGATAAGTTTAGATATAGCTTCTGAGGTAGCCTTTCGCAGTGGAAACAGTAGATTAAATTTGGTCAGGTAGTCGGTAACTACCAGTAGGTAAGTATGACTACGTTTAGAGCGTGGTAACGGTCCCATTAGATCTGTGGAAATCATCTCCCATGGTCGACTAGGTTTATTGTGGGACACCATTTTTGATCTTGGTGGGCCTATCACTCCTTTATGCTGCAAGCACTTCTCACACCGGCTAACAAACCGGGCCACATCATTCCTAGCCTTCGGCCAATAATACCGTTCTGCTAAGCGCATGAACGTCTTATAAATTCCGGGGTGTCCGCAAGTAGGTGGGTTATGTGCTTGCATCATCAGCTCTTGTCGTCTCTCCTTGGGGATGACTTCCTTTCACTGATCGACGTCAGCCCCTAGACCAGGGTAGTCACTTTTTACGAACTTCCATAATCGGCCATCTCCTAGCCTCCAACCTGGAAATTTTAACGGGTTGGCCTTCACCCGCTCAATCATCTTCAGATACCACTTATCCTTGACCCCATCGGTGTCTAGCTGTTCTGCTTGATTAACCATCTGTATAAGATCTAGCTTGGGCACTGCCCGCGAAAGGGTATCAGGCAGCACCATCTCTTTGCCTTTTTTATGAATTATGTTGAAATCATACTGTTGAAGTTTAACCTGCCAACGAGCTAAGCGTCCTGTGGGCTGAGTCATCCTCTGCAGCCATACAAGACTATAGTGGTCTGTGATTACGGTAAAGGGTATTAATTCTAAGTAGGGGCGTAGTTTCTCTACCGACCATAGGACCGCCAGACATTCTCTTTCCGTGGTCGAGTAATTTTGCTCATTTCTAGTTAGACTTCGACTTAAATAGCAAATCACTCTGTCAGAACCATCTGGGTATGGCTGAGTTAAGATTGCCCCGATTCCATACCCGGAACTATCACACTGCACGACGAATGGAAGGGAGTAGTCCGGACAGCTGAGAACTGGGGCTTCCACCAAACACTCCTTTATCTTACAAAAGGACACCTCGCACTCCGTTGTCCTTTCGAATTTCCTCGACTTCCGTAGTAAGGCTGTAATCGGGGCTATCACCGTGGCAAAGTCCTTGATAAACCGCCGGTACCAAGAAAAGGTTCCCACCACTCGCCGGACTTCAGTCACTGTGCGTGGCCTAGGTAAATCTAACATGGCTTTCACCTTATCTGAATCGACATGGAGACCGTTTCTATCCACTACGTAACCAAGGTACTTCATCTGCGGTCGACAGAATTGGCATTTTTCCATGCTGACAGTAAGATTAGCACCTCGAAGTCTTAGAAAAACCTCCTCGAGCACGGCCAAGTGGGTAGGAAAATCCGGGGTCGAGATGACAATATCGTCCAAGTAGACAAATACATACGGCTCTAAGTCAGCGCCAATCACAGCATCAATGAGCTTCTGCCACGTGGCTGGGGCATTGTGGAGTCCGAACGGGAGCCGTCTAAACTGAATCAGCCCCCTATTTGGAACAGTGAACGCTGTGTAAGGTCTGGAAGCTTCCTCCACCGGTACCTGCCAGTAGGCCGATTTGATATCCAAACTAGAGAGATACTTGGCGTTGCGCAGCTTGTCCAACGTATCAGATACCTGAGGCAAAGGGTAACTATCCCGTTCCGTGACAGCATTCAATTTTCGGAAATCTATCGCAAACCTGAATGAGCCGTCCTTTTTCTTGACCATCACGATTGGGGAGGACCACGGACTCTTTGAAGGCTCCACGACCCCCAAGCGGAGCATCTCTCCTAGCCCTTTATCTATGTGCTGTTGCATTACAGGAGATACCCGGTAGTAGCGCTGTTTGATGGGTCTGGCCTTGGACACGATCACGTGCTCCGCTTTGTCCGTGCATCCTAATCCATCGCCCATCAGGGCCACATTCCTATCGACCACCGCCCTTAACTGTGCCTGCTCGTCGGCAGTAAGAAGTGATTCCTCTTCTCTATCAATCGTCGCAATTTCTATGAGGTCAGAAAAATGCCACTCATCATGTCGGAGGTCCGGGACCAATCCCGTCGCTCGCCAGAAATCTATACCCAAAATGAGCGTGTGGGGTAGCTCCGGGATAACTAGGGCATTTATGAGCCGTAGGCGATCTCTCACCCTCATGGGTATGTCGCACACCCCTACACTACGACAACGCTCCCCATTTGCCACTTTACATAAAGGAGTTTGTGTTTGGTCCAAGGATAGGCCCAACTGACTGATTATTTTCCAACCAGGTCCGCCAAGAATGGTCCTAGTTGCTCCTGAGTCCAGCAGGCCCAGAACTTCCTTCTCCAAGATATCCACCCGAAGATATGGTCTTTCATCAGCTCTGGCATGTTCAAGGACGTAATCAAGTATCGGTCGAATGTTTTGGTCTTCGGTCCTGCTGGCGCTCTCTACGTCGGTACGACCTAGGAGCGCCCGCCGGCGTTTCCCGCCTTATTGCAGACCGGACAGCTCTTGGCGGTTACACCCTCCTTCTTGCATCTAAAACAATACTTGGGTCTCGGCAGTATACACCCTATGGCACGATGGCCAGGCTTATTGCATCGGAAACAAATCACTTCCTTACCGCTCGGCGGTGCCCTTTTCTCCTCGGACAGTCTAAGAGTGTTCAAGCTCGTTTCCTCTTCGACAAAAGCCAAATCAGGTTCTAGTACTACTCCTCGTTTTGGCGGTTGAGAATAACTTTCCACGGCTTCTCTCCGTTCCTCTAAGCGCCTGCATAGCATTCTTAATTGTCCAATCGACGTTACGTCCGCTAACGCTAATTGGTTCTGGTAATATGGTGCCAAATTTCTCATCAAAATTTTTAGTTTGGCATCTTCGGAGATGGGGCAAGTTAGCCGCTTAAAATAACCCATCATAACTGCTAGGTAGATACCAATTGTCTCATCCTGTCCCTGAGTTCTTTTCCGGATCTCCTCGAATAACTTCTCATTATAATTACAGGGCTGAAACTCTTCTCGTAAAAGATCTACCAGCTCATCCCACGTCGAAACTTCATTTCTGTAGGCTAAATAAAACTGATATGCTTCGCCTGTAAACAAGTCAATACCAGATTCCAGTAATTCCTCCTTTGAAACGTGTCTTGCCAATCTCAGCTCATCACACCTTTCGAGGAATGCACTTAACGATAGTCCCTTCTTGTCTCCTGCATATTTAAGGTCCCATTTACAGGGAGGAACTGATTTAATTCTGTTAGGGGGCACATTAGTTGTTGGTAAGCGTGAAGAATGAATCACCCGTCCTAGGTCTGCTTGAAAACTCCTGTCTGAACCCGCGTCCGAATCGGCGTCTCCCTCTTGGGGACGGTCAGCTGCTGTGTCAGCAACTTCCGCTTCCAATAGGCCCAGCCCTGGAGGGACATGTCTTTCAGCCTCATATTTAGTGGCCCTATCCTCAAGGGTTTTCAACAGGGTCATGGTCATCGCAAGCCATTCCGACTTGGCCTTGGCCTTTTCGTCGTCGCTAGGTTCCATATTATCAAGACGTATCAATAAATAGGAAAGTTTTGTCTGCAATTTTGCGTAATCTCCACTTTTCCTGCTCTTGGAAAAATTTCCTATAGCGGGGATTATCTCCTTCACCTTCTTGTCTACCTCAGCAGCATCGTCGTCCCAACCGAAGGGGTACTTCGGGTATCTAATACTCTCGCCGGCCCTTTCCATTTGCATGGCGGTCGCCAACCGGTGTCGCATTTCTTCGCAATTACCAGCAGCGATCCCTCTGACCGCAAGCAGATAGATGAGCTCATCCTGAGCCAGCCGGTTGACGTGTACCTTACGAGACATGGTTTACCACACCTTCACAAACACTATATCCGCACTAGACCACGTCACCACTATTCAAATACCGGAAACTTCACTATAACCACCACACTACCCAAGCTACTTGACCACTGACACTCGTGACACGTATGACCGAAAGTAAATAATTTAATTTTTTTTTTTTTTTTTTTTTTTTTTTTTGGGGGGTGGGGGATTTATCCGGATTACACCGTTAAGGTTCGAAAGACTCTGAAGCTGAGAGAAAGAATTAAAATCCAATTTTTTTTTTAAATTCTAGTTTTTTTTTTTTTTTCCTTGTTTAAATTTCCTTTTATGCCCCACGTTGGGCGCCAAACTGTTACGGCAATATTTTACGCTTCTATCTACTCTCTTTCTCCACCCTCCTTCGACCCGAAGGCTATCACTTACCCCTCCCTTTGGCTCGCGAATGCCGCAACAATTGCCCAGTCACTCATTCGGAGGTGGGAGTGGGTCCCTAACACCGGAACTCTATTATGATCTTACCCAAGGCGCCACTAGTTTGTCCAAAAAAAAAGAAACCGCTAACCCAAACTAGAAAGTCTGTCCGATGTTCCGGAGAGCCTCTGGCGGGGAAAAGACAGCCACGTACCTGTATCCGGAATTTTAAAGAAAAATAAAAGAAAGCAGGATTACAGAAAACTTAAATCTATTTTCCTATTTATGCGCAAGCGCCGATTACCTTTATACAAAAAAAATGAAATGTGGATTAACCAAAAGTATAAAAGTAATGGACATTTCATAAGAAGTTTCAAAAGTTTTCCATTGCTACTCTCAAATAGAATAGAGCACTATCGGTCAGTGGTTACAGTAATAAAGAAAATATATCAACAATAATAATTAGGCACGGTACTCTCAATACCAAAAGCTCTATATGTTACACTTTATCGTCTTAAATAATTTTACTATTATACAAAAGCTTTTGAGATTAAATAACCAGATGAGATATTAGTAAATCTCATGACACATAGAAGACGATCAAAAAAAAATATAATAAATAAAATAAACCGATACCTATCCTTGACCAGACTGGTTATGAATGATACACTTAATGCTGTATATGTTACACTTTATCGTCTTAACTAATTTTACTATTATACAGAAGCTTTTGAAATTAAATAACCAGATGAGATATTAGTAAATCTCATGACACATAGAAGACGATCAAAAAAATATAATAAATAAAATAAACCCTGATACCTATCCTTGACCAGACTGGTTATGAATGCTACACTTAATGCTGTTCGGTTCAGCTTGATGATACCCGGGACAGGTAACCGCTCATCGTGCACGTTGAACGCTAGCTTTATAATACTATATGACCGCAAGAAAACAACCGTCACTACCAGGCGGTCATTACAACAGTGGCGATTAAAGTTACTTTATTACTATATTTAAATAAACAAATTAATCCTGACAAAAATTACTGACACTTCAAGTATCGAGTATCAAATCGAATATCAACAATTATCATCGCTTTGATAAGAAGGTACGTCAAGACCCAGACACGTTGTTTGGTCTTATGCAGTCAATTTAAAACTATACACTTAGCTGTACTCTGACACCACTCAACATAAGGCTGCCATCCCCACTGCTTTTAGAGCCTCACACCAGTACTCAAGTCCTGCTTAACCGGTCAGGTAACTAAGGTCCAGGCCCCATACACGAATCCTATAAAATATGCCATCTTTAGTACTAGACAACATAGATGAGAAAACCCAAACTAAAATTCTCACAGAAACATAATCCATCGACCCCTAAATCACCCGAGCCTGATCAATGATTTTGATTCATACCCATAAACAGAAAGACAACAAATTAGGATTCCATATACCCCTTTCTATAATTGTTAGATTCATATTTATTAATCAAAACGGCTACATAAAAATTTAACCCAATGAAATTTTCCAATCTTTACTAAATTATATACAAATTAGCCCTTGACTAGTTTCGAACTAAGCAAAATCTATCAATGCGTCCCAATTTTACATTTATGAGACCCAGCTGTGCTTCTTTCTTATTTATTCTAATATAATTTTAACATATTAATTCCACATCACGCCCATAACATCCCCTTAACACCTTTTATATACAAAACTTTAAATTAAATCTAGTTCACTATCAAATCCTTGAAAATAAGACAAAGTTACAAATATCTACACTTATTTACCTCGATTAGAGGGCTTTTCCTTCCAAAACAAGCTGCTATTGGATTATAGATTGCACGTGCCCCTCGTGCTAAAGTCCAGGCGGTCTACAACGCTGAAAATCCCATCAAATGGATTGACTGTGCCCCACAAAAACGGCTGTCCCAACCAACTACGTCGGCACTTAGTCAAAAATGGGGTGACCAAGATTAATCCCAAAACTTGGTGGAAAAATATCCAAAATTCCTTGGCACCCGATGCGTTGCACTTTCTGCCTTGATGGCTGTTTCACGAAAGGGGCGAATCAATCCGTGCGTAGCAACAATTTCAACATATTTCTTTTTAACACAAAAAATACCATAAAACGAGCCGTTGGCTCACATATTTTAAACCATATTTCTATCTTCCGCCGACCCTTCTGTCAAATTCTCTTCATTTAAGAAAGAGACGTAAATCAACAAACTCAATGCTAATAAGAGAGACAAACCATTCCTGACATCATCTGAGGTTACTCTCGAGTAACTCGTGCCCTTAATCGACTCCGATGTAAATCCACAGCGCTCCAGTCTGTCGTCTTTGCTGATATTCATTCAGCCGCTTTCACACTTTACGACATTCGGGTGCTACTATCCCGGACATATACCTAAAAATAGCACAACTGGCATCCCTGCCACCAAACCGAGCCTCTCAGACCTCGTAACCTCCAAAACCGTCCACTCTATGATCTCAGAAATATCTAAAATGCGACTTTTCCCCAAACCGCGAAATCAAAAACCGCCTCGTGTCCACGGCAACCTAACTTCCAATTCTCAGAGAGGGCCTTAGTTCCACGCTTTAGTTCGACGTATTACTGGTTGCATAATGATATTGCCCATATTCCCAAAATATCCGCTACCGTGACGCATGCCCTTGACCGCGCCGTGAAAGTGACAAGCTGACAGCTGTTAATTCCAAAATAAGTTTAATGACTTCAAAAGATTATTTACAATTAAGAATGATAATGAGGCCCACGAATGTGACTTCCACAAGAAATCACACTAGGAAAACTGCCGTTCTCGAGCCCCACAGACGGTGGAAATTATACTTCCTTGCACCGGTCCATGAACAGGTGAATAATAACAAGGCAAAAAGGTAAAAATGCGTGGCCCCATCATACTTATCATCCTTTTCCCCTAAATTACTCAAAATACTGGTATCATAGTCACCGAATAGATTTAAAAGGTATGAATTGATTTAGAAATTAGGGCTTCGATAACACATTATGTTACATGGGGCGCGAAGCACATTTTCCATGTAACAGTATAGATAAAAAAATGGGATTGGAATATGTCGATTTATGTATTTTCATGTTTGCCAAATATCAAGTGTATACCGGGTGTTGCATCGTCGAGCGGGACATAGGAAATCCCATGTAATTTTAAATGGGGTCAATTATTGGCTTCCCTAATTATTTTAGAGAAAAATTCTATTTAGGTTTATTAAAGAGCACTAAAACCCACATTCAAAAAAATAACTTTAGATATTTTTGATGAGCCCGTTTACGGGTTATCGCCGATTTCTTTTTAACTATTTCTCCTTTTTATGGCCCCGTAGTTGCGGGCACCAGTCAAGGTAAAAGATGACTGTCAATTAAAGTTGTCATTTTGAAATGTGTGCTTTATTGTTATAAAAACTCGTACATCGAAAATATTAAAGGTGTATTTATGAGTACAAATTAATCTGAATAAAACTAAAATAAAGTATCCAATTACAAGGTTAATTATGACATTTTACATGTTTCAATATTTTACTAATTAATAGGTAGGTAACAATAAAGCACACATTTCAAAATGACAACTTTATTTGACAGTAATCTTTTAACTTGACTGGTGCCCGCAAATACGGGGCCATAAAAAAGAGAAATAGTTAAAAAGAAATCGGCGATAACCCGTAAACGGGCTCATCAAAAATATCTAAAGTTATTCTTTTGAATGTGGGTTTTAGTGCTCTTTAATAAACCTAAATAGAATTTTTCTCTAAAATAATTAGGGAAGCCAATAATTGACCCCCTTTAAAATTACATGGGATTTCCTATGTCCCGCTCGGCGATGCAACACCCGGTATACAGAAAAAAATTACGGTAATTATTTAAAAAATTATATACCTATATACATTACAAATCCCGTACAGTTTTAAGCCACCTGCATTTTTCTATCCTTCCAAAGCCAAAATATACCGAAATTTGTTCACGTACCGCCAATACTAAGCCAGTGCAACGTTGCCAATAAAAGCAAGAAACTTTCACTATTTTTATTTAGTTAATATTAAAAGGACATAAAAGTTAAATGTTTATTAAATATTTTTCTAGTACATCATTTTTTATTGTAATATTTAAAAGGTAATTGTTTATTTCTCGACTTCTTTATGAAAATGTAGAAAAACAATATATAAAAAGTTACGTAATCCAAATTTTTTATAAAATTTGGTTTGACCAATTAAGATGAATTTTATAGTATGTTTTAAAAAACTAAACACTAGACTTGGATGATAATAAAAATTCCAGAGAATTATTTTTAAACTTATACTATTAGAAGACAGAGTAGCCATAAATTTAAAAAAATTATATTTTTATAACATAGTATAGCATAATTTTGGAACAGTGTAATTTAATTAAAGTTAAGACTGTTTACAGTAGGTATAAATATAAAGATCATACTTTAATTAATAATCGTCCACAAAATTCTTTCAATTTAAATCTTGAATCAGAAATTAGATAAGTAAATTTGAAACTGTTTATCAGAAATGTAATTCCTTGCAGAACGTTGTTATCGCGAGTTACATTTTCTCTAAAATGTTTTTAAAAATTTTAGAAGTAACTTGCGCCCGCAGTAACAAGATTTTCGAAATATACTTTATTAATCTAAACTTAACTATAAAAATAATATCGCGGTCTAAATATAAATAAATACTATACAGCGTGTCCAGAAACAATAAGTATGGGAAACTTTTTTATTTTTGTCGTTAAGAAAAAAGGATTTTTCATAAATAGTTCTGCTTGTTGAGAAAATAACACTTAAATCAGAAATTAGGATCTAGCGTACACAGGATGTCAAAAAAAGAAAAAAATTTAAATGCCTTAAATGGAAAATTAATTTCAAATGTAAAATATAATAATATACGAAAGGGTTTTGTTAGAAGTAAAAAGTGATCGTATGTGAAATTTGACACAATAACTTCATTTAGACTTACCTTTGATTTTTTTAAAAGGGTTCTAAAATAAACATATTTAATTAAATAGCCTGTTACCATTACCAAAATAAACAAATACAAGAAATTGCTGTTCACTTTCTTGATCAAGGAAATCTATATTATAAGGATCATGGAGTACTTTAGGTAGATTAGCTAATTCTTCTCTGGACGGAACTATTACCAACAGCATACAACTATTGTTAGCAAAATAAATGTAATTTTCATTGTCATTTGTAAGGTATTATCCCAACAACGAATTAATTTCTCTCGAAGTAATTAAAAATGTTGTCCATTCACTATGCAATATCCTTATTGTAAGTAAAACTAGTTTTATATTTCTAATTACTTGGAGAAAAATTGATTATTTTACTTTAAAAAATTTATTTTTATTATTAAGTTACAAACTCACCCTGTGTACGACTATTTGCAATATTTTAAAGGTATGTTAAATATTGCAACATATATAACATTTGTCTGTTTGAAGGTTGGAGACAATGATGTTTCTTGAATGATAGAAGAGTTTTCTACTTGCATTGCCTTTATTTGTTTTTATTCACAATGTTTCAACTGGTAAGTATTATACACGTCTTCAGGTGAATATTAAATAAATACAGTAACTACAGCTTCATTAATTTATACTAGCCACGCGCACGAGAGCATAACTGAGATGGGCGCAGTCATGCGTTTAGTTTGTGCGCGGTAAGATTACAGCTTAACAAAGGGTTCCAGATATTTCTTATATCTAGTGAGGACTTACTTAAACAACCTGGGTTCTGGTATATGGTAGCAGCTTCCTTCCAGTTCCTCTTCCTACAGTGTGGTTCTTTATGCAGGATTTCAGCTGCTATGCAAATGATATGATGCCCGAGTGTACAGGCATGGTCAGCTGCTCTTAATCTTTCGGTCTCTCCTTTTAGCGTATTATTTCTGTGTTCCTAGATCCTTGTTTCGAGTGGTCTTAGTGTCTCACCACACCAATGTAAGATTGGCCACATGTGTAGGGGATCCGGTAGACACTTCGTCAAGTGGCTTTTTAAGGTGTCTCTCTAGATGAATACTGTATTGATGTTATATCGTTGTCATAGTCTTCTGATTCTTACAGTACAGATACTTCATTGACATATGGAATGTTGAGTGATGGTTGTGCATCTTTTTGCTTCTTTTGTGCATCTGGCGATTCTCCAATATTTTGTCAAATCTTATGGGGGTAGCCATTTTTGTTGAGGTCAGTCTTGAGTCTTTGAGTGTTTCATTTGAGTTACAGATAGTAATTGTTCTATCCACAAGTGTTCTCACTATGCCGTGTTTTGTGTTGTTTAAGTGATTTGATGTGTAATTGAGATATTGACCGATATGCGTAGGTTTCCTGTTAGACCCATCTCTTTTGCTAATAATCGCCAAAATTTACATGCATGGAAATATTTTAATCTGAAGCAAAGAAACAAGCAAAAAAGAAACCAATAAAGGGGCTGAGGATATATCAATGATGTATTTTTTGGAATGGATCCGACAATCATATTCACAATTGAGAATAATCAATAAACTTTCCTAGATGTCAATGTAAAAATGGCAATACCATCCAAACTTCAGTGTACAGGAAACCCACGTATACAGGTTAATTACACATCCAATTACGTAAACAATAGAAAAGATGAAATAGTAAGAACGCTTGTGGATAGAGCAATTACTATCTGTAACTCAAATGAAGCCCTTAAAGAACCTTAAGAAGCCACCTGACGAAGATAAAATCAACAAGCCAAAAAGACAGAAAAACCTGTGTCTATCGGATCCCCAAGGATCAAAGAACACAAAAAAAATATGCTAAAAGGAGAGACATAAGCTGAAATCTTGCATAAAGAACTACACTGGACAAAAAAGAAGTTCAAGGATGCTGCTACCATACACCAGAACTCATTTAGGCGAATAGTAAGCCCTCATTAGAGATAAAAAATAAATGGAAACTTCTGTTAAGCAGATCCTAGAATAATATCCCGCACAAACTGAACGCATGACTGCACCTATCTCAGTTTTGCTTCAGTGCACCTAGCTAGTTATTGTATTTATTAACTATTCACCTGAAGACGACTGCAAATAATTACAAGTTGAAACGTTCTGATTTAAAACACATAAATGAGTAATCTGTGTCATTAATTTTTTATTTACTATTTAAGATGATATGTTATTGCTTACGTCTTTTATTCGTGATGGTCAATAACCATATAGAACGAAAAGTAATTTTTGCAACGGTATCATGGGCGCCACGCGACCCCTTTCAATAATTTGGTTAGGGATCCCCGTGCACCGGGAGCTAGTTACAGTGAAAAAATGAAACCAGGCGTTCAACTACGCAATGTGCGAACACCTGTTGCTCCTTTTAAATGTTCCTAGAAGAGACAGTTTCGAAATGTAATAACTGAATAAAACAATCGGTTCTATAACATTTTCTTTTGCCAAGCGAACTGTTATACAGTTCGGTACAACTATAAATTATCAGTTGTAAAGCACTGTACCAGAGTGTTAATGAAAGAGAAGGAAGTATGCGTATATGCTCCTAGATTTTTTTGTAACATGAAAACAGTGGCGGCGATAAAGTTAACGGCTTCTTTTTAATTCAGATCAGTTGACGGGCGTTTTTGCAAGGCTGGTTGTGGTTATCTTAATGTGGGCGTGCATAATGTAGATGATGTGCAAGCATGATCAAAGTAGTATAAAGATTGTTTGCTCTTACAAATAAAGAAAAAAAAAGAGAGAGAGAGAGAGTGAGAGAGAGTGAGAGAGAGGGAGAGAGAGGGAGAGAGAGGGAGAGAGAGGGAGAGAGAGAGAGACCTATTCAACTTTCGTTTTTGGTGTCAATTTTTATTCAGCTATGAGATATTCTTCAAGCTGAGATACCAGCATAGAAAGTTCCTCTGTATCGGCCAGTGGCGCACATCTAACGCACGATGTAATCGAGGGGGTTACTTGATTTATAATCAGCTGAACGCACTCACGTTCGGACCCTTCAGGTACGATTCTATTAAAAAGTGCTCTTTTTGACAACACAAAAGCTTCGGCTTTTTCATTTTGTTCTTGCTTTCTTCCGTACAAATCAGCTTTTAATTCAGCTGTCAGAGCTGAGTTGTTAAATTGCCTGTTCAGGCGTCCTGCGAATTTGTTATAAGTGAATCCTTGCAGCGAATTAAACCAAGTTTTTGCTGCCCCATTGAAACACTTACTAATTAATTTAATTTTTTCTCTATCGCCAATAATTTTACGCTGGTTAAAGTATTTATGCATTTCATCAAGAAACATGACTGGATCCTAATGAACTGCGCCGCTAAATGAAGCGCTATGAGGACTGACCTGGGGCATTTTTAGCCCCCCAGTGTCTCGGCAATTAGGCGGGGATTATAGGCTATTAAATTTTGCGTCTCAATTATTAGGCGATTTACATTATCGGCTGATTCTGATTTTTACTAAAATCATGCGACGCCCTATAAATGGGATTAAAATCGGCGGTACTTGATGGATCCGCAGGTTTTTCTTCCTGCCCAAGCCGGCCAGAGCGGCAAGGGGCTTCTGACTTATTATTTATGACTTTAGTCCCCACCAGGGATCAAATCTGCCGTTTGATTTGTTTTGAGATTGCCCCTGTATTATTGTATCTTCGCCCAATGGTTTGAATTCCCCACCTTTGAAGAAGAGATACGACTTAAGTCTCCATCGTGATGCAGCTTGTCGTTCAGGGTCGTCGTAATTAATATTTAAAATTCTTTCGAAAGATTCTGACTAGTAATAAACGGTAAGAAATATCATGTAGACTGTTAAAATTGTATACGCGCCGTCATCCGACATTACACTTTCTGACTTTATTCTCACCGACACATACATACAATACAACGCTCTCTCTCTCTGACACACACATACCGGGATACGTTAGTTTACATTCCTTATTGTTCTTATACATAGGACCAGGCCGCCCAGGTAAACCATTGACCGGGTAGCTTTGTCTTATTCTATTTTACATCGACTTTATTTAATGTTATACTACAAATACGATACCGGACTGCTCGGATAACCATTGACCGAGTAGCTCTGTCTCGTTCTCACCTACTTGACGAAACATATAAATTACACCTACACCGTTACACCTTTCTCTCTTAAACACACACAACGACCGGTAAGATAACTGTTCTTTTTCCGCACCTATACGACACCGGACTGCTTGGAGAACCATTGACCAGGTAGTCCTGTCTCGTTCCAAACTATATACCGACATTCGCTTTCTCTCTTGTACTCATACTCAACAGAACTACAGTGGGCCTCTTACCACATTAATCCAAGAGGTGGCGCCCGAGATACCGTTGGAAAAGAACTTTTCGTCCTATAGTCGCATGCATCAAATCACGCATAAGCGACGTGAGCAATAGGTTAGTTAAATAGATAGATAGGAATGCATACGGAATCGAAAGCGCCCTTTCACAAATTTGGCGCCCGAGCAGGGACCGTACTGCGCATGCGCGAAATAAATTTTCTGTAAAATACCGTCGTACCGCATTTAAAAATTAAACCAAAGGTAGTGAATTCATTTTTCGACATCCGTATACTGTATTCTTAGGTTTAGGTCTGTTACTGCACTGTTATAAGTTACTGTTCTGATATGCCGCGAGCTTAGTGAAAAGTCGCGGTCTGTTTAGGGTCTTACCGTGGTTCAGAGAGGAACCCAGGTGGTAAGATTCACTGTTTAGTTTTAAGTTTAGGTTAGTTTGTGTCGAAAAATGATCCGTTGACGTAAATTTTGCCGAGGACCGTTTAGCGCATGTGTCAAACATAGTTTTCTTTTCCGTCAATTTTAGCTTATTCCACCGTGGCCGTTCGAAACAATCGTGCACCGCCCGAAAGAGAGGGGAGTATATGTTCTTGTAATGCATTAAAGAAAAATCTGCAAAGAAAGTTCCCACCGAACCACCGACCGAGACGGATCGTTCTCTAGAGACCGCCAAGCTCGTGAAAGCCAACAGCAATGAATACCGATGAGCCGACCGACGCCGCCGCCACGACGCCGCTGCACTCCAAAGATGACACCACGAAAACAACACAGACCGATCCGAGCGATACACAAGTAAGCTGGGTATACCAATTAAACAAAGATAGTCTGATTGTCGAGCTAACTAAGTTTGGTTACTACCTCACCGACATCCTCAAGAAACACCGGCGCTGCAAGTTCATATATAGGGGATCTAGCCGTCGAAAACTGCCGAAGACACCACTGCGAAAAAGTAATATCCCTGTTAAGAGTGCCCAAGTAGCCAACGGCGGAGTGATACGCATATCAGAAGCTTACCGCATATCACTGAAATTTGGAAACACAGCTTTGACCGCAGATATAAGTTATTTTCCACATCTGACGTCCGACGTTGTATTAGGAATGGACATATTGGGTCGTCACCAGTTTCAGCTAGATTTAAGCTCTGGCCAAGTATACCTTAATGACGAAGCCCTTCCTTTCTCTGATATGTGTAGTCCTATAGGATTGAATCAAAACACTCCTAGTCTAGTTCTGACGCAGGAAGAAGAACACCAGGTGCAACGCTTTCAAGACCGAGAACTTCCAAAATTTAACTATATACAAGGCACTACCTCGCTCATGCAGCATACGATACATTTATTAAATGCCGAACCGATTAAATAACGATATAGGCCGCAGAACCCTAAGATGCAAGAAATAATCAATACAGAAGTCCGCGAGATGTTGGAAAACGACATAATTGAACCTGCTGATAGCCCGTGGAGTTCTCCCGTCGTAATAGTCCGCAAGAAGGATGGCAAATACCGATTCTGTATCGACTTTCAAAAGATTAACGCCATTTCCTAAAAAGACGCCTACTCTCTGCCCTACATCAACGCAATATTGGATAAGCTGAGACGAGGCCGATATATTTCTAGCATCGACTTAAAACAAGGCTACTGGCAGATACCACTATCTGAAGAAAGTAAACCGATTACTGCTTTTACTGTACCAGGCATGGGCCTATTTCAAATTAAAGTAATGCCTTTTGGATTGCATTCTAGAGATTAATGGACCGCAATATTGGGCCGGAGCTTAACCAGTTCTCTTTTGCCTACCTAGATGACATAATTGTGTTAGGAGAAACCTTCGAGGAACACTTAAATAATCTGCAAGAAGTATTTTGTCGTCTCCGTACCGCTAATCTGAAATTAAACCCAGAAAAGTGTCAATTTGGCCATCGATCGCTTCGATATTTAGGTCACCTCGTTACCTCTGAAGGCATTCGTACCGATCCTGAGAAAGTCTGCGCCATTCTTCAATTAGCTGCACCGACTAGCATACGTTCCCTACGACGATTCCTGGGTATTGCATCATGGTACAGGCGCTTCGTACCTAATTTCTCACAGATAGCTGCAACTCACAACCAACAACTAACTGCTTAACCAACTCTTAAAAAAGGGAATTCGGTGGAAATGGACTGAAGAACAACAAACAGCATTCGACCGGCTAAAAACTAGCTTAACCAATTCACCTGTTTTGACTTGTCCGGATTTTTCCAGGCCATTCACATTGCAAACAGATGCATCCGACAATGGGCTTGGTGTTGCACTGATTCAGCATGGATCCGACGGCGACCACGTGATTGCATACTCAAGTCGAAGCTTAAGTCCAAACGAAAAGAAGTTCTTAGTTACCGAAAAAGAATGCTTGGCAATTGTATGGGGAATAGAAAAGATGCGACCATACCTAGAAGGCTATCACTTTACCGTCGTGACCGACCATCAATCACTCCGGTGGTTACATTCGATTAAAAGTACGTCCGGCAGATTAGCGCGGTAGAGCATGTACCTCCAACAGTTCGACTTCGAAATAAAATACCGAAAGGAGGTTCTAAAGAAAGTAGCCGATGCACTATCCCGTGCTCCTGTCACTACCAGTGACGAAGAAGAGGAATCCAACCCGATATTTTTATTAGAAGAGTTTACGCCTTGTTCTTGGTACACCGTCAAGAAAACTGCTGTTGAGAGTAATCCCGCTGCTTTCCCTGACTATAGCATAAAAGATGGCCGCCTATACCGTCACTTCTGGGATATGTCCGACCCAACCGATGATGACATGACCGATCCATGAAAAGTTTGTGTTCCCAAGGCCGCTCGAAAAGCAGTACTAGAAGAAAACCATGACCGACCCACCGCTGGACACCTTGGTATTGCAAAAACTACTGCCCGAAGAGCCCGTCGTTATTACTGGCCAGGTATGTTCAGAGATATTGCCGTTTATGTGAGACGCTGTGAATCTTGCCAAAGGTATAAAACTTCTCAACAACAAACCGCTGGTAAAATGCGACCATCAAGGAATGACCAACCATGGGAAACCGTCAGTACCGACTTAGTAGAATTAGAAATAACGACCTGGTTGTTTTTCAAGACCGCTTTACCAAATGGGTGCAGTGTCGTGCTATCCGAAAAGCTACCGCTAAGGCGGTTAGCCAGGCGCTCTACGAAGAGGTTATTACCCGATTCGGATGCCCACACACTGTAATTTCCGACAAAGGAACCCAATATACCAGACAAACCTTCAGGGACCTACTAAGTGAAATGGGAATCACGCACCGCCTTATACACCCCCAGCCATCCCCGTAGAACGCACCAATAAAACTATGAAGACCATGGTAGCCCAATTCTGCGAATCAGACCACAGAAGATGGGATGTGCATCTACCCGAGTTAGTGTTTGCACTCAATAGTTCCCGACATAATTCTACCGGATTTTCTCCAGCCTCCCTTAATTTTGGCCATGAGCTGGACCCTCCTAAACCGTTATACCGCAACCTTCCGGACACTGATCCGCAGCCAGACGACGCCGGCCCCTCTGCAGAAGAAAATACCGCCCAATTGGAAAACCTTACAGACAGACTAAAAAGGCTGAAAGATGTATATGAGCTCGTCCGCATCAATCTAGGAAAAGCCTTCACTGTTCAGAGCCATCACTAAAACCTTCGCCGTCGCGAATGGAGATGTCACCTTGGTGATAAAGTCATGCGACGAGAAAACCCACTATCTTCTGCTATAAAAGGGTTCGCCGCCAAGCTTGCACCGAAATATTCTGGGCCTTATACGGTAATTAAAGTAGTATCACCCGTTGTATATGACCTTAAGGATCATTCTGGGAGAAAGTAGCGAAATATACATATTAAAGACTTGAAGCCGGCACACGATGATCTAAGGTAACTTCTGCCTAAACTGACACCCCTAACCTATTGAAGCTCTATGTGATGTTATAGTACCAGAAGCAGAGACGGTGAGGCACCTAGCTTTGCATGCGTTTACCACCGCTACGTGTACGAGAACTTGTTGCAGTACCCGGACCAATGGACCATTCCGAAGAAATAATATATTATTTTGACTTTATTTAGATCCGCGATAGTTTTCTGAATTGTAATTTTATTATTAGGAACCTTCCGCAGTAGGTCTAGAATAAGAAAATATTTTCCTTTTGTAAATAAAAATATTTTAACGAAGTTACATAATTTTTACAGGGTTGTATACGTGTCCGTACCTAACTTTCTTATTTTTCGTCATACAAAGTTCATTCTTGTCCGTAAATAATTCATATTAATTGTACTGATTAATTTTCTAAAGTTTTCCGTCGCGAAACACCGGGAAATAGCTTTTCTTAGTTTTCCTTCATTCCCCACTGTTCATAGTACTGATCGGCGCGGAACCACCGTCGCCACCGGTACTTCCCGATGCCGCGACGCGCGATGGAGGGGAGCCCGCCAGCTCGAGCCTTCCTTAGCGAAATCGTGCCGTGCTACAATCAGAGTACCGTACTCTTACCTCGCGACCGGTTGACCTTTCCGACTAGCTCCCGAACAACACCGAGACCGACCGACTAGTAATAAATGGTAAGAAATATCATGTAGACTGTTAAAATTGTATACGCGCCGTCATCCGACATTACACTTTCTGGCTTTATTCTCACCGACACATACATACAATACAACGCTCTCTCTCTGACACATACATACCGGGATACGTTAGTTTACATTCCTGATTATTTTTATACATAGGACTAGGCCGCCCAGGTAAGCCATTGACCGGGTAGCTTTGTCTTATTCTATTTTACACCGACTTTATTTAATGTTATACTACAAATACGATACCGGACTGCTCGGATAATCATTGACCGAGTAGCTCTGTCTCGTTCTCACCTACTTGACGAAACATATAAATTACACCTACACCGTTCCACCTTTCTCTCTTAAACACACACAACGACCGGTAAGATAACTGTTCTTTTTCCGCACCTATACGACACCGGACTGCTTGGAGAACCATTGACCAGGTAGTCCTGTCTCGTTCTAAACTATATAACGACACTCGCTTTCTCTCTTGTACTCATACGCAACAGAACTACTGTGGGCCTCTTACCACATTAATCCAAGAGGTGGCGCCCGAGATACCGTTGGAAAAGAACTTTTCGTCCTATAGTCGCATGCTTCAAATCACGCATAAGCGACGTGAGCAATAGGTTAGTTAAATAGATAGATAGGAATGCATACGGAATCGAAAGCGCCCTTTCACAACCTAGAGCTTCAAGCTACGACGATGATTTGCAATACGTATAAGAACTTCTATGATCAGGGTTTTCTATACTACTCCAGCACGGATATCACTTCCAGTTCGAAGATGATATTTGCCTTTGTAGCGTACGAACAAAAATGGCTATTCCGTAATATACCCCTTACCAACCCTTATTCCAACGTTGAACGGGTCTATAGCGGGCGATGAGCATATTACTAGCCTTAATTCACGCACGGAATATTTGTTCTGTTTTTCGGCTATTTTTTGCCACTTCTGTTTTCTTTGCTTCACTTGTGAAAAAACGTATTAACACAAGACTGGCGACTTACTACCTTGGCCTGAGGGAGGATCGACAGCCTGCAAGAGGCCATGAGGTATTTCCCAATAAGCCAGAATAATAAGTTACGTAACTTAGCAAATTAAAAATAAGCAGATATATTGATGATATCAGTCTAATTCTAAACTCACTAATTACACTGAAGATCACGGGGATCCCAGGGTAAGCACTTGGATTCTTTCGCCCTAAGTGCTGATGATGCCCATATTTTCCAGAAATTTCAAGAGTGCTCTCTTGGCAGTCCTGGAAAACGCGTTACTCCCACGTTGCAGGATCCTAATAAAAGATTCTGTTCGCCGAATTAAAAAATTCGGGTTAATGCTTTTGATAACTAATTTCTCTAGGTAGTCAAACTACAAATTTGACCGAAATCAAATTACAAGTTTGACCGAATGAAGACTTAACCTCAAATACTAGCACTAACCCAGACAGCATTCAATCTTCTGATGATCTTGCTTTTTTCCCCTGATATTTATAGGACATTTACGCGGGAAAGCCAAACCACCAATGAGTGCATTTTCCAAAATTTTATATTTATATGTAAGTTAAGACGCAATAGATTTTCACCAATCAGAGCTTACTCATTGAAATTCTAATTGCAACTGTGTATTTCCCTGAAAATTTCTCTAGAGTACCAATATCAAATGAGGTGTCCAATAAAAACGTTTCTTTTAGTTTTGGCACAGTGGGCGGGACTTGTGAGGGGAGTTAAGCCACATATAAATCCTAAGGTCCGAGCGATAGTTTTTATTATGCATTATATTCTCATCGAGTCTAAATCTCGGCGTCGCGACGCCTCTTTTTAAAATGCATAAAATCCTTTCTTATTTGCAATATAAAATTATTCTTTGTAAATATTGCAATGCTAAATGTTTTAATTTCTAAAAAGTGAGTTTTAAGCCGTTTCTAGGCATCGTATATAAAAATCCTTTTTATATCCAAATTGGGGCATTTTTTCTTAACTTTTTTCAAAAAGTTCTTTTATTTATGCTCCCCAATTATTTTCGGGGGGGTCATGACACCTGGAGTTCCCAAGCGGTCACCCATCCAAGTCCTAACCGCGGTCATCGTCGCTTGACTTCTTCAAGCTGCTGTGACCTTTGATACCAATACACCATTTCCGACCTGATAATCTTACGTTGGACTGGGATATATTTAGGCATTTCTTGTAATGTTAAAATTTTTTCACATTCAGTTTTGATAATAATTTCTTCGTTTTTTCCTTTAACATTACGACAATATTTTCATAAAGGGCTGCCTATTCAACGTTTAACGAAATGAAGACATTCTTTTAAACGAACGACTACCTAATATTTACTCTACATTTTTGACCTAATTTAGCAAAAATTATGTTGTGATTCCGAAAATTTTTCGCCAGCGACGCTCTCCACTACGTGACTGATTCCCCCAAAAAAAATTTCCTAACGGCGCTAAAGTAGTTCTCCCCTCCCAGAAAAAATATATTTACGCTCTGACTCCTTTACTAAACGACCCAGTAATATTATATGTTATTGTTTGTCGTTTAATTTATGGACAATATAACTATATATTAAACTTGATAATTTATGCTATTGTTATTGTGTTATTACTTGTAATAAAATAAAAACTAAAAATACCCAATTATTTTACATTACGCACAATCAAAAATAAATAGATTTAATTTTGAAACCCATTTGTGGGTAAGTTTTATTAGGTTTTATTGAATTTCATAATTTAGTTATACTTAAATCTTTAAACATGACCCAGCAAATTTATCCAAAGTTGCTGGTAGTTTTGGTATTTTTATTTGCAGCCGATTTTTCTCATAATTTTCCAGACATTAGCTGCCCTAAGTATTACAGGTAAATAATTTTTTTTATTACCTTTAATAAACATAAGAAAAAAAAACAATCTATATGAAAAACTCGAAGCTAATATTTTGTCCTCCTTTATTTTTGAAGCTTCTACAAAACGTATCTTAATGGTTCTTTTGTTAAAAAGGACTTACCTTCTTATTGAGCAACCACTAAAAATGTTCTGTCCAAATAAGTACATACAAAAAAAATAATTTCACGTAATTAATTGTTATGAACATACAGAATTTCTTAGTGGTCAGGTAAACATTTAAAAGATACAAAAGAAATAAATTCCGAATCATCTAAAACTTCCCTATACAATAGGGATTGTCGTATTTGGTCTTTATTTTAGTTATTAAAAGCTGGTTTTTGACTATATACTGATTGATCTATAAATTCGCAGTAGGTCTTCCAAGTCTTTTTATTTTGAATTTATCGGCGGGAGATTGTCCACAGAATGGTTTTGTTATTAAACTTTGAACCAAATTAATTTTCAAACAAGCGTTAGAAAGGCGATTACACTGGCCAAAATAAAAAAATTCTCATACCAACTACAGTACGAAGCACAATATGACGGAAAACCTGATTTTTGTTTGAAAACTAAACAAAGTTTGCAATAGCTTTGCAACCTTTGTTTAGATACTTTTGGATGCGCCAACACATATGCGCGTAATTTAACATATAGGTTTGCAATTTGAGAGCAACATTTTATTATAGACGTAGGACTCATAGATTTTGGTGGATGAAGTGGCCCGCCTTGCGGCTTAAGCCCGTGGAATTAAATATTTTAATTTGAGTATACTCTATAAGTAGTTTTATTGCGGTTGAAAAAAATTTAAGAAATAATAATTGGTGTGTGTTATATTTAATTTATTTTTTGTTGAATTTTTTGGGGGTTGGGCAAACCTAACTTAAAGCCAACGCTGCATATATCGAAGGGATTTACATAATTTTTTAAAAACTTGGAGCTGACAATAAGAACGCAAATTAAAAGAACCAATAAACGGATCTGAATAAAATATAATATATTTTACTAGACATCAAAACTGATAAAATTAGTAAATAAATTTAATCAAATTCTGATTTAAAAATTGGCTTTAAGCTACCACCTCGATGATGACAAACTAGAGGCTCGACTTAAACTACCCTTTGATAAAAGCAATTATTTGAGTTTGGTCATTAATGGGTCAATAAAAGGATGGCATGGTAAAAGACTCACTGTAAGTATTAATAGTACTCATGATGTAGGTAAGTAGTAGTAGTTTTTTTTTTGGTGGGGAGAAGATAAAAAAAACTTAAAGAGACTGCCGACCGATGATTCTTATGTGGCCGGGTGTGTCTGATTTGTTTATCCTCCTACCTACGCCTACTGACTAAAAAACTTTCTCCCCCGGACACTAGTGTATTTCTCCACCTTCCGGCATTACATCAAGAGGGGTGTCTTCTTAGTTGTTATCTTGGTTTTATGTTTATTGGACCATCGAACACACAACGCATTTGATATTCTCTTTAGACCATCCTCATATTTCTGTCTAAGTGAACGGCTAGATATTTGGTGCATTCCTGTGTTGTTATGTTAATTCCTTCAATGGTAATTTAAACACTTTTTGTTTTCCTTCCTTCAGCGACCAGAACAGCCTCTGTTTTTTGTGATGCCAGCTTAATTTTTTTGTTTTGCCTCCATGACATCTTTAATCACCTTGTTGATTATTGCTATCAATTGGTCAACATATTTTGCTCATTTTTCCGAGGTCATATGCATACGCAATCAGTCTGACTTTCCTTTGTCCAGGTTCATTATTTTCTATTAACACCAGTTTTGCCATTTTCCATTCCTTTGGTAACTCTTCTTCAATCAGCAATGTACTTAAAGCGTTGAGGTACATGGGATGTTTACCATTAATTTATGAGGTCCCTACTGTGCATGGGCGCGTCATACGTCATACTTCATTTGTTATGGGTTAAACGTCATATTCTTGGGCGTTAGCTACTTGGGCAACAGCTACTTGGGCGTTAGGTACTAAGGCAATAATATTCAACATTGGTCACGTGTTTAGAATGATGTCATATTACGTTTAGGAAATGATGTCGACTGTCACCAGTCAATTAAAATATGTCAATATCACCTGTCACTTGTCAAATGTCAAAATTAAAATATAACACATGGGACGTATTCAGGGTGACGTTACAATCAGTAGGTACAGAAGAAACCCGAGTACGATCGGTAGGTCGGTCGGTTATTGTTTCCGGCTCTTAGGGCCCTTATGACTAAGGGTAGAGAAGCGAGATTTAGCAGACAGTTGCAGGCCACAAGGATTTATCGACCAGTGAAAGAATTTTTTAATTTTTTTTATAATAAGGCATTTTAACTGATGATGAGATTGTAGCCGATGTGTTTTTTTAAAGTTTTGTTGGTATGAGGGTTTTCATACTTTAATGCTTCACGCTTATTATTATTTCCTTGCTGCAATTTTAAAAAATCTTTAACTAATAATGGAGCTAGAGATATAAAACCATTAAGTTTTTAGCACAATCGAGACAAAATTCTTACGATGCAATGGTTATTGACAATGTTTATTGCTTAATAATATATAAAAAAATCAATGAACAGCTGATCAGGCCAATAAACTATGGTCAATGAACAGCGGATCAGCTAAATGACCAGCAGATCACAGCGAATTTAAGTCACGTGCTTAATGATACCTTATATCGAGTTGCTAAAGTTCGGTAGCGATCGGTTAATTCCTAGAACTGTCATTTATTGTCACTCACCTACATTTTATTACTAACACTTATAATGAGTTTTGATAACTCTATATATGTATCCTATCATAATAATACGTTTAAAATATTACTCACCTACAGCTCATTACATCTAATGCTACTATGTTCTGTAAATTTTTTTTTTACTTTGTAATTGTTAAATATTATTCGCTTGGAAATGATATATTGCAACAAATTGACTTATTGTAGCATTATTTTTTGCTTAAGTACTTTATTCGTATAAAGTTGTACGATGGCGAATCCTCCATGATACTTTCAGTACAACCCGTTTATATTACTAATTGATTTCATCCCAAGTAGCGACTTAACGAGTCTAAATTTACCTGTTCTTTTATATATACAGGGTGTGTCGATAAGGTGTCGGGCTTTGATAGCACCTAAACTATCAAAGATAGGAAAAAAAGTGAAATATAAAAGTTAAATGGTTTGTTAGGATGCATAACTTAAAAATATTTTAAAATATACAGGGTGGTCCTAAAAAGTGGTACTGAATAATAAAAAAGAAAATTAAATGGGACACCCAGTATAATTTTCCAGAATATGATTTAATAGAATAAGGACTTTGCAACCATCTTAAAATTTTTGAACTAAAATGCAACGTTGCCAAGTAATTAATTTTTTTCCGAAATTTTAGTAATTTTAAGGGTATCGTAAACAAATCATAGTAACCTGTGGATTAACCCTAGGCAAATATAATTTACATTGTGGGTACTTTAAGGTACGATATATTGATCGATAACAATGTTTTTTAAATCTCTTATACAGAGCGTTCGGTATAAGTTGGACAATTCGACAGTTTTAAAAATGCTTTATTTCAATTTTTTTAAATAGGACCCCACTAATTTTTTTAGGCAAAAGGATGTATCTTTCGAAAACCTTACTTTTTTGTTAAACATGTCATATATCTAAATATTATAGTTTTTGAAATATTTTAGGATTTGTCTTAACTTAGGGTAAAAAAGGAAAGTTCTAATTGAATAATTTAGTCAAGATTGCTTTGGAACAAAAAATAAATAATTTTCTTTATCACAGCTGTCATTGCAAAATTATTTCGCTAACATTTTTGTTTAAAATTTAGTGTCCCGAACTAACTTTATCGAAATAGAAAAATATGAGTTATGATAAAGTTAGTTCAGGAAACTAAAATTTAAACAGTAATTAAACACAAAATGTTGGCGAAATAATTTTGCAATGACAGCTGTGACAAAGAAAATTATTTATTTTTTGTTCCAAAGCAATCTTGACTTAATTATTCAATTAGAACTTTCCTTTTTTACCCTAAGTTAAGACAAATCCTAAAATATTTAAAAAACTATGATATTTAGATATATGACATGTTTAACAAAAAAGTAAGGTTTTCGAAAGATACATCCTTTTGCCTAAAAAAATTAGTGGGGTCCTATTTAAAAAAATTGAAATAAAGCATTTTTAAAACTGTCAAATTGTCCAACTTATACCGAACGCTCTGTATAAGAGATTTAAAAAACATTGTTATCGATCAATATATCGTACCTTAAAGTACCCACAATGTAAAGTATATTTGCCTAGGGGTAATCCACAGGTTACTATGATATTTTTACGATACCCTTAAAATTACTAAAATTTCGGAAAAAAATTAATTACTTGGCAACGTTGCATTTTAGTTCGAAAATTTTAAGATGGTTGCAAAGCCCTTATTCTATTGAATCATATTCTGGAAAATTATACTGGGTTTCCCATTTAATTTTCTTTTTTATTAATCAGTACCACTTTTTAGGACCACCCTGTAGATTTTAAAATATTTTTAGGTTATGCATCCTAACAAACCATTTAACTTTTGTTTTACACTTTTTTCCCTATCTTTGATAGTTTAGGTGCTATTAAAGCCCGACACCTTACTGACACACCCTGTATATTGTGTATAGGTTTTGTTTTCAATACATCCTATAGTGTTTAATCATCTATAGAGTGGTATGTGAATGATATTAAAATGAGTTTTTACGGATTTGACTCCGGCTTTTCACAGACCGCCGAAATGTGGGGCTGAGGGAGGATTATATGACCAAGCTATTTTTTCATGAGCAGCAGCATTTCTATACATTTTAAAAGTTCTTTGTTGGCTCCAATAAAATTAGTACCTTGATCACTAAATAAATTGTTACATCTGCCGCACCGAGCAACAAAACGTTACAGAGCTGCTACGAAAGATTCTGTAGTTAGATTAGTAGTTAGAACTTACCTTTAGGTGAATAGTTTTGGTTACAAAACAAATAAAAATATATAAATATGGCTGTTTTGGTCAGGGATTTATGCCTGGAACTCTTCTTTATTTCAGTAATATCAATACTTTGTTTCCAATCAATTTAATTTTTACTTGTCAAAATAACAACTTTTTTCCGACAATTAAAAATACGAGTCATTGTCAACATTTGTCACGGGCTACCGCTGGCTTCCCGAGGTGACAATTACACTGTTGCCAATATGACAGAAAAAGAACTACAATTTAGATCACGAAATTGTACAATCGACCGTTTGGCCATGTTTATACAGGGTGATTAATAAGTTGATACTTCTTTTTTAGCTATGTACCGGGTGTCCCACTAAGAATGGCTCTCGGCCGTATCTCAGAAAGTGTTAGTCGTATGGCTTGCGGAAATTTTTTTTTATAGTAAAAGTGATCATAAGAAATTGCTGAAAATTATTTTCAAGTTTCTCAGTCGAAAGCTAGAGGGCGCAACCATAATGGTAAATCAGTAAAACTCAGTATTTTCAAAAGTTGCCTTATTAAGGTGTATTGAAAATATCATTTTCGGATACTTTGAGACTTTATGAACAAAATTCACTTATGAAACGTCTTTGTCAGTTTTAAAATAAAGGGGTGGGGGAAGGTTGAACACTACTTTAAATAAATGCTCATAACTCCGGGTTGGCTAAACAGAATTCGGTAAACTTAGTTTTATTAAAAAGAGTTTTCCTTACTTTATATTTTACTATATGAACTATGACAATTTGATTTTTAAAGTGGGCGCTAGAGGTAGCTATCTGACAACTTAACAAACATTGCGCGTTTTTTCGAAAATTTTAAATGCAATAGTATATTTCATTTTACCTCATTATAAAGATAATTAAAAGCCTAAAAAACTAACAACTTTTTTCCGACATTTAAAAATACGAGTCATTGTCAACAGTTGTCACGGGCTACCGCTGGTTTCCCGTAGGTGACAATTACACTGTTGCCAATATGACAGAAAAATAACTACAATTTAGATCACGAAATTGTACATACCCACCTTGAAAGGTACCCTTTCAACAAAAACCAAAGTAGTTAACACTTAGGCAATGGACACACTTTAGATAAGGAGCGCTTAATTATGCCACTATGCGTTTTAATATTAACAACGCGACACTTGTTATCTGGACCATAAAATAGTTCTACAAATCTGCCAAGTCTTCACTTCTAAGGGGAAGATGATACTCTTTGATGATGACAAGTTGGCCAGACTAAAAATTGGCTTGCTTAAACTTCCATCGGTTGCGTTGTTGGAGTTCGGCAATGTATTCTTTTGACCAGCGACTCCAAAAGTGTTGGATATGTTGTAACTTGTTCAATCTATTTTCATTAATTTCCTAAACATCAGGATCTGGAGGTGAGGTAATTCTTCTGCCAATGAGAAAGTGGGCTGGGGTAAGGACATCAAAATCACTTGGGTCAGCAGAAAGGGGGACAAGAGGACGGGAGTTTAAGACGGCCTCAACTTGAGTAAGCACGGTATTAAATTGGTCAAAAGTCAATGAAGTATTACACAAAACACGCTTTAAATGATAATTGTAGGACTTAGCACCCGCTTCCCACAAGCCTCCAAAATTTGGCGCATAGACAGGAATAAATTTCCAAATTATTCCTTCATTTTCAAAGGTGCTAAGTAAAGACCCTTGTTCTTTTTGCAAAAACTCCCCTAATGCTCGTAACTCCGTATTGGCACCAATAAAAGTTAACCCATTATCAGAAAATACAAAGGCTGGACAACCGCGACGTGCAGCAAACCGACGAAGGGCAGCAATAAAGGCCTCGGTTGTTAGATCGGAAACCGACTCCAAATGTTGAGCCTTTGTAGAAAAACAAACAAATAAAGAAATCTAATATTTAGTAAGTTTTGCCTCACGACCTGATTTATTCTTTATAAAAAAGGGTCCTGCGTAATCAATTTTACAGGATTTAAAGGGAAGCATTGGACGGACAACAAGCATTTCAGGTAAGACGCCCAAGATTTGATTTGCTGGCCTAGGCTTCGCGCGAAAGCATTTAATACATTGATAAACACTCTTTTTTTATCAAATTTCTACCACGTATGACCCAGTAATTCTCTCGCACAGAAGCAAGTAACATTTGAGGACCTGCATGCAATAAACGAATATGTTCATGAGCAAATAATAGTTTTGTAAATAAGTGGTCGGCTGACAACACAGCAGGATGTTTCTTAGCATAATCCAAATTAGATAATTGGATTCTACCGCCCACCCGAAGGATGCCATCTAAATCAATAAGCTTTTCTCTAGAGCAAATGATGCAATGATGAAAGCAATACCAACGAGTTTACCGCTTCATTTAATTCTTGTGTACTTAACGTACCCCTTTTGGGCTTGCCAGGGCGGCAATTATTAATAAATCTAAGACAATAAGCCCAACTTCGTTTAAGTTTAACAAACTGCGAAAAGTTACCAAAGGGAAATGTGGAAGTACTCGTAGAAGAATGGCACAAAATCACTTGTTTCTTTAGATCAGGCAACTTTGTGGAAATATGAAACTTCGATTCTGGCCAATTACTCTTGGGCTGGCTGAGCCAGGTCGGTCCATTCCACCAAAATTTATTACAGAATATGTTTTTCAGTTGTAGACCTTTGGAAAGAAGGTCTGCAGGGTTATGTTCAGACCTCATGTGGTTCCAATCTGTAATGTCAGTCAGAGATTGAATTTGGGAGATTCTATTGGCAACAAAGGGTTGTAAAGTGTTGGGAGAAGTAGCTAACCAACTTAAAACAATACTTGAATCTGACCATAGATAACAGTTTGAAATATTTAATTCACACGAAAACATAATCTTGTTTATTAACTGCACCAACACCAAAGTTCCAACCGTGGTAAAGTTATGACTTTCAGTGGAGCAACCTTTGCCTTTGAATAAATTAAACGTACCTGGATCTCACCGTCCCTATTAATACTTCTTAAATATACAACAGCATCATATGCCTCAATTGAAGCATCACAAAAACCATGAAGCTGATTTTCAATGTTTTGTTTGCCTAGGAATGTCGAGGTTATTAAGATATACTAAGTTGTCTTTAAATTTTATCCACATGGAGTTAAGATGCAAAGACAATGATTGATCCCAATCCAACTTTTCTAACCAGAGCTTCTGAAGCAGGATTTTTGCTAGTATAATGCAAGGACTCAAGCAAACCAAGGAGGTCATAAATTTTTTATATTTCTGACAACACCGTACGTTTAGATATCTTACAATGGAATTTGGAGAAATATGAAATTTAAGGACGTCATCCTGAAAAAACCAATATAACCCTAGAATTTTATTTTCACTCTTGACACCAAAAGTAAAGTCTCATGCTTGTAATCTAAAGCACAGAGTACCTCGGGATCACTAGATAACCATTTCCTCAAATTAAAACCACTTGACTTTAAAATTGTTGCAACCTCTGTGCAAGTTCGCTCAGCATCCCTAATACAAGAAAAATAGATTAGCATATCATCGACATAGAAGTCCTTTAAGATTATCTTAGAAGCCTTAGGAAATTCTTCTACACTTTCCAAACCCAATTGCTTTAAGCATCTTATATCCAAGTATGCTGCTGAGCTGGTCCCATATGTAACTGTGTTTAAGGTGTATACCCCTATTTCTTCTTCAGGATTAGTTGCACAAACAACAATATCGTTCTGTCGAAATCTTAAAAGAATTGACAATAAATCTTCCTGAATATGAGCAAAACTTTCGTATTCCGTCATAAACTGTTTATACATTTCACTAAATGCATCGTTTTTTGACAGTTTATGCTCCAAGGCATATAATCGTTTAAAAGCATAATTTTTAGAATCACCCAACTCAGCAGGATCGCACTTTAAAGGAATTTGCACAACAAACCTACCAGCGGTATCCCTCCTTATGGTTTGGATTTGGTTGGATTGAAGGAGGCTTCCAAATCTTTTCCAACTGTGCATGAATATCCATTGTTTTCAAAAAGTTACAATGTACAGAACGATTAGGAACAGGACTACCCATCAATGAACCGCCAATCACCCAACCAACACGAGTTTTTTGTAACATGGGCATATTATCTCCCAATTTTATTTGTCCAATACAAAGAAGATGATAAAAAACATCAACTCCCTAAATAAGATCAACTGGGCCGGGATTCCAGAAGTCCGAATCTGCAAGCTTTAAATTATTGGGGATCTGTAACCTAGAAATATTTAATTTGAAGCTTGGTATGGGGTCACTTATTTTTGGAATTACCAAGCCCATGATTTCCTTTTCAAATGAATAATGCAAAGACTGAAATTTCACTTGACATCTTTTGTTATGATAGTGCTAGCCTGATTAACACCAATCAAAGAGATACCTACAGGCTACAGGTTCCACATCTAGACGCAAATTATCACATACACTTGAAACAATTATATTGCTCTGCGAGCCACTGTTGAATTATACTCTACATAAAGCACACTTTCCATTCTTTCCAATTATTTTTACAACAGCCGTAGAGAGTAACACATCACCATAGCAATCAAGAGCTGATATATACAATGCAATACTCTGACTTTCTTGCGACTTACCTTCAGAGTTACCGTAATTTTTTAAATATGTATTTGACTTCTCGTGTTGTTTTTCATAGTGCAACAAATTTTGGTGCTTTGAAGAACATTTTGAACAACCATTCATTGTACAATCCTTACTGATGTGATTGCGCTTTAAACCATTAGGGCAAAATTTAAACTTTTTCACATGTTCATATCTGTGATAAACTGATAATTTAAGAAATTTCGGACAATTTGCAATAAAATGCTTTTCACTGCAAAACCCACAACATTGTTTAAAAGTAAGAAATGACCGTTTAAAAGGTTTTCGCATACTTTTATCTTCCAACGTTTCTAAAGTTTCAGTCCTGGACTTTAAAAAATCTTTAAACTGTTCTAAATTTGGCAATATATTTTTTGGCTTATTTTCGTCCCAAGCGCGTTTGGTTCTAATTTTCCCGCAATAATAAAAATAATAATAATATCCCACATATCAGTTGGTAACCCCAAGGTAAACAACGACCTTATATGCTTGTTAAGGCCATCTACTAATTTACGTAAGTTTGTAGCACATTCTATTTCTAATTTTGGTAAATCAAATATCGATTTTAGATGGTTATTTACCAACATGGCATCATTGTTGTATCGATCACAAATAAGATCCCATGCAACGCAATAGTTGGCAGATGACATCTCCAATGAGGTTATTATTTTTTTGGCATCCCCTTCCAATGCACCCCTTAAGAAATAGAACTTCTCTATTTCACCTATCGTGTTGTTATTGTGAATTAATGAAACAAATATGTCCCTAAATTTTAACCAATTTCCATACAAACCCGAAAACTTTGGTATAGGGATAGATGGCAGCTTAGGTTGTGAACTTGGCGCCATTACCGAGTATTACAGTTCCAAACTGTCGTTACTACCGATATCGACGCTGCATCGATAAGGCATGAAATTCCGATGGTTCAGGTATGCAATTTGCATAAAAATGGTCAGTTCATGTAGGTTAAGGCATCTAGGTTAGTTTCACATGAGTTGGTACTCTGTTGGTTCGGAACCCTCAAGGAACCAGATTCGCGAAAGAATTGCTACGCCATGCTTTACAGTGTTGCCGGGTGAGGCAATAATTCCGAACATTTCGTAGAGAAACGCAAGAAGTGCTGCGCGTAGCGAATTGGGCGAGAAAAGAAAGGGGTACCTAGAATATGCCGAAACAGGATGACCGATTTGGGGAAAAGCGTAGTAACAAGGGATGGTGACATCAGATAGTGGTAGCTATCGGAGGCTTAAGGATGGACGTAAGCAGACTTTGAGCATGGGCAGGAAAGTCATGAAGAAAACGTGACACCGTCGCTTTTCAGGCAAAAGATCGAGTAAAACGATGACCTAGGTCTATTTCACCTTTGGAAGCGGTACCCTATTAGCGACTAAAAAAACTTGATCGGCCTGTTAAAGTAGAAAGTAAGGTTCCTTCCACGTTCTGTGGGATACACAGGCCGACAAGGGGAAAATAAGTTCAAGTGGTTGTTTTATGGTTTAAGTGAAGAATAGCAAGAACTTTGCCCGTTCTGGGGATTAAAAGTCGTAAGTAACCGCCGTTTTTTTTGTGAAGCACACCAAAGGTCATGAACGTTTTTTTATCTGTAGATAATGTGTGACCACGCGGCCATTTCAACGATAATGGTCTGCTAGAATACCGATGTCACAACCGAGGTTCCAGTGAGCAGATTTACAACACAATGCCAGTTACAAAAGGTACACCAAGGAAAAAGTGCCAAATCCCAGTGGCCTACTACCAAAAAATATACAACGTGTAAACCTACACTGTCCTGTCCACGTCCATCGTCCGCCGTCCATGTACTATGTGTGTGTCCAGTGACCTGAGACAAGGTTGGCTTCAGGGGTTCCGTCAATCTATGGTCCCCATCGTAACACGTTTATTTCCGACCATACAGCCCAAAAGGTAAATTTTCAACTAAAATTTCCTGATAAAAATAATTGACAATACCGTAGAATCTTTTCAGACGAAAATAAACTATTATTTATAAATTACTTGAAAGAGCAAGATTGGCTTCAAACATACGAATCAGATAGGTTAAATGTAAACGCACAATGGAACTTATTTATGAATACCTTTACCAACATCTTTAATCATTGCTTTCCTTTAAAATTAACAAACTTTCGTCGAAAACATAAAATATCTAACGATCCAAGAATAATAGAGTTTAAAGACAGATTAGATCTATTTTTAACTTTATCTAGATATATATAAAAAAAATGATTATCTGCTAAGGGCAGTGAGGTCGGAAGAATACGACAAACGGATAAAATCAGCAGATAATAAAACTAAGTGTATGTGGAGTAATTGTAAAGAAATAACCGGACATAACAAAAACGATGGTGATATTGGTATTAAGGGAAATGTTGAAGAAATACCGGATCAGTATAACACATACTTGGTATCTATAGTTTCAGAGTTACTTAAAAAACTAGAAACAAAGTCATCAAATTGTGATATTAAGAGAAACAATAAATCATTGTTTTTAAGACCAGTATCAACCAATGAAGTTTGTGAGTGTGCTAAAAAAATTAAAAATAAACATAGTAGTGGTGTAGATGAAATACCAACCAGCATTGTAAAATTATCCATCCCTGTAATCCAAGATGTTCTTTGTTACCTTATTAATAAATGATTTAGGAAAGGAATCTTTTCAGACCAACTTAAAATAGCGTTAATTAAACCTCTATTTAAAAAAGGAGATCCCGAACTAATAGAAAATTATAGACCGATCAGCCTCTTACCAGCCTTTTCAAAATTATTTGAACTTTTAATGTGTCGTCGTCTTATTAACTTCATGAATGAATGTAACCTTTTCAATTGTAACCAACATGGCTATATACAAGGAAAATCACCGCAATCTGCCATTTTTCAATTTACGAAAAAAATTCTAGAAATTGTTTAGAAAGGAAATTTGGCACTCGGTATATGCTTAGATTTATCAAAAGCCTATGATTGTATCGACCCAAAGTTATTATTAAAAAAAATGGAATTATATAGTGTTAGAGGAAATGCTTTTAAACTATTTGAATCGTATTTAATTAATAGACAACAAAAAGGTAAGGTAACAAAGAACGGACAAACTGACTTTTCGAACTTAATGAGTAATAGTTTGAGAATTGCTCAAGGCAGCTTTGCAGGGCCAATCTTATTTGTAATTTTTCTCAACGACCTGAATTTTATAGAAGCTTCTCAACACGAAAAAGTAACATGCTTTGCGGACGATACAAATCTTATTGCGGGAGGGGAAAATATTTTTGAACTAAGGGAAATGGGAACTGCACTATTTAATAAAGCCAACTCTTGGTTTTCAGAAAATAAATTAATTTTAAACCAGAACAAAACAAATGCTCTTATTTTCAGAACTAAACTGTCAAAAGTTGAGAAACCACAAAGTATATATTTAGGGGAATCGGATTTAGAAATTGTTGAACAAACGAAGTTTTTAGGCGTCAACCTAGATGAATTTCTAAATTAGTCACATCACATTTATACACTCATAAAAATATTAAACTCCGTTTGCTATGGAATTAGGGTTGTTGCCCGATACATGAGGGAAAAAAGCTTGAAAGTAATATACTATGCAAACTTTTAATCCATCATGAAATACGGAATTATTTTTTGAGGTAGCAATAGCTTAATAGAAAAAATATTTGTAGTTCAAAAACAAGCATTAAGAATAATAAAACTAATGGCTTTTAATGAAAGTTGCAGGACTGTTTTTAAACAGTGTGGAATCTTAACAGTTTTTGGTGTGTACATTTATGAATGTTTGTTGTTCTTCTTTAAAAATAGGAACACTTTTGAGCTACAGACTTTTCATGATTATAACACTAGAACTCTAAATGTAAATTACCCTATCCATAGACTAACATTAACAGAAAAAAATTTAGATTATATGTGTTTGAAATTCTTTAACAAGTTCCCAAATGATATAAAATGCATAAATAGTCTTAAAGTATTTAAAGTTAAAGTTAAAGTTAAAGAAATGTTAATTAATTTAAAACCGTACTCAATACATGATTATTTAGGATAATTTATAGAGAATAAGAACATTTGTTTTTCTTTTTACGACGCCGTTTCCTTTTGTGTTTTTGTATGTTTTGAGTGCTTTGTAGAAGAAATGTATATGACATAATTTGAAATATAGATTATTATTATTATTAACACCAGATCTGAAGCTACATGGGAAAGGTCGTCTACGGTTCATTAGATAAGGTATTTAATTTAAAGGTGGTAGTCACATTTCTCACCCTGTAGGTAAATAAATAACATCTTTTTACTATTGAAGAGTCATCGTTCTAGAAAATAATGGGTAATATTTGTAATATTAAATTTTAAGTAACGAAACAATGAATTTGACAAGCAAATAACCAATCAGCGTTGTTTACTAAAATATCTGAATAAACAACCGTTCATTCTTTTATGAAATCAATTTTTGTTTTATTATTACATCTCTATACCCCAGCACCCTTCAAATAATAGAAGTCACCACGACCCTATCCGGCTTATACAATCGAGCTAGCTAGTGTGTCACCTAAACATATTTCTTCACTTTGCGGCCATAGGTGGCACACTATAATAAATTTTGCACGGGCGGACAAAGAGGCTAATACCTAGGAAGCCTCGTAGATTACACCATCACTTGTAAGGCCAGGAAGCCCCGTGGCACGAGCTATTAAAACTGGAATTAGGGGAATTAATACTAACACCGCCCGTTACAATACAATGATTTTGTTTAACAAGGTTTGAATGAGTTAATTTTGCAATACCAACAATTTCATAAAACCTGTTCTCAAAGACTTCACGCTCTTCCATTTGTTTATCAACATTATTAAGATTGTGAGCTTTATTTTACAAATACCGTGCTTTTTTATAAACTCTTTAAATTCATTTTCCAATTTACTATCAACCATTTTTATAGGATAATAGTACCAAACCAATGTAATCAAGTCTAAATTATCATAAAGTATTAATAAACCATTGCTTTAACAAAACCAATAGGATTTAAGGAGAAAAGGATACAGGATAAAATGATACAGGATATAGGATACCCCCTAGGGTGGCCCATCTTATGCAACCTAGGAAAAATTGAGCTGCCACCCCTCAAAATGGTTCCATTTGATGAAAAGACATCCCCACTAAAATTTTATTTTGATCGGATACCAGGAAGTGGTGCCGCCTGCAACGTTAATTCTGATAAAAATGAAAAATTAATTATTACCTAATTTTGCAAATATGTTGTATTTGTAAAGGCGAAATGTATGACAAAACAATATTTATAAATTAAATGTTTGGCCGTTCCCTCCCCCAGACCGGTTTCGCCTTATCACGGCTTATCAGTGAAGCTAGGATTTGACGAAAGGAACGACCGAAGAGCCTATAATGACCCTAAAGTGTAAATGATGATTGATGAGGTGCAACACATTGTACCACTTTGTGTTGCATCTCACCAATCATGAAGAACAATATTTGCTATCCTGAAAGCACAAGAGCAAGAAATATATTCTCTATTAAAACAATAATAATTATTCTTAATGGGAATAAATGGGTAAAATAACACTACATATACTTTCTCAAATTTGGAGTAATATATTTATAAAAAAATATCTAAACAACAATTTGTACATTAAGTCATTTTACACTACTCTACAAGTTTACTTAATAAGACTATTCTAAGACCTGCAACATTGTCTCTTTTTTAACATCTGGAAAACGTGTTTTATAATTCTTAACAACTTGAAGTAAAAATTGCTTTTGCTCCTCATCCTTAGTTAATATTTTGTTATATTCATTAATAATTAGCTTGATACCTCGCTCAGCTGTGTCATTTACTACTTTAAGATTATTAATAATTTTACAACACTTTTTGTAACTTTCGTTTTTATTCCAAGTTGCTGGATCGCTTTCCAGAAATTCTGTAGGAAACTTCAATTTTTGAAAAAAATTTATAGAAGTAACGGATATAAAGTCGTAAATTTCTTTATTTTCGCTGGCCTGTATATATCCCTTACCATTTCCTTCTTAACATCAATTAAAATATTTTCATCGAAGAATGATAAGGAAACATTTTTAGGATTTAAATACCACAAATGGTTTTTTATTTTAGCACATGCAGCTTTAGATATACTGTCGTCTATGTTTTTATATTTTATTAATTCTTTACAAAACTGGAGGTCGTGAAATGGGGCCTTTTTTGCCGAAGGTGCTGTAAACCAGGCTTTTATATAAATATTTACGAGAAACAAGCATATGTCGTTAATAGCTGATTTCTCTTTTTGTGTTAGTTTAAACTGATCTTAAAAGAAAAATATTTTTAAGCAATAAATGCCTTTAGACATCCAGCGTGCGTGATGAAATGCACCAGGACGATAAAATGTCACGTTTGGCGGTTCTTCTTCAAAAAACAATTTAGAAAGTAATTAAAATTCTTTATAATCATTGTTGTATTGCTAGGAATGAATTTATAAAATCGACAACTTCAGATTTTCGAGGCTGCAAAATTTGCTTAATTATTTCGACTTGATAACCGGTTTTAAAATTAGTTTGGTCTATTTTATGCCAATATTCTTTAAAACGTTTAAATAAAGCAACATCAGGACCAGATGACGAGGGCATTTTTACATCAAATACGCTTCGCAAAACTATTTCTAAAATATGATGACGACAAGGAAAATATAAAATGTCTCTTTCTAATTGTTGTTGCAGTATTGTAGCTGCACCATTTAAATACCCTAGATTAGAGGCTGTGGTATCACAACATAAACTGTGGCAAACTACTGATAGCTTATCACCTAAATTTGCGAACGGTTAGCTCTTATGTCGGTTAGCCTGGGTTCTTCACTACATAGTTCCAGTTCACTCTTTCAACCCGAGGGCACCACTGACTCTTTGAATAGTATAATACTCACCAAGTGCTAGAAAGTCAGAAAATCACTTGGGATCTAAAGTTGTTGACGTCTTTCACAGATACATATCTGAAAACACTTATCAAGAGGAATAAAACACACCGGTTATGAAATCAAAATATATATTCTTAGGTTAGCAGTAGCAGACCTGCAATAATTACTGGATGGTTTATTAAAACATTAGAACCAAATTTAATACGGTTCCAGACAAAGTAATGCAATATGATTTTATTGTAATTTGATTATTACGCTACTTGGTAAAGTTTGTGTAAAAGAGGTAATGTAACCAAACGGTGAGTATTTCTAGCGTCTCAAGTGTTCTAGAACCCTTTGTCAGACCTTACCCTTTCTATAGTACGAAGTTAAATTATTAAATTATTTGACTTACCAAGTTGGTATTACATGATATATAAATTAAAAAAACTGGCCTGATAAACCTTATGTTTAGTGTATTTGGTTCAGCAACTTAACGTCAATCCTGACTTCACCCATCCATGAGGTAGTATTTACAATCGTCTCCTTCTTCCTCCAGTTACTCCTAATTTCCCGAATTTTCACATCCAAATCTCAAACAGCTGAAGGCCCATAAAGTAACTAGAAACAGCCTCAGAACAGATCATCGAGTTCCAACTCAAAAGTGTGTAACTTCCATAAACTGGTTTCCCAAACTTTAATAAGCTAGTTGAGCTAAACTAAGCTAGATTAAGCTAAACTTAGCTGATGTGAGCTAAATTACTCTAAGCTGGTCTAAGCTGGTGATTGTACTAAAACGTGCTCAATTCCAACCTCAAAACTGCAAGTGGAAATTACCAGGCCTATCACCCCTCAAAAATAGTGACTTAGATTCCCCTTTCATAGGTCCGCACTAGCTCTAAAAAAACGCTTGCACCGCGTTTCACGGCCGGGGAATAAGTGCTTAAGTCCCCCTCTCTCAATGGCTGCTTCCCAGCAGGAAACGGAACTTTAATCACTTCCCGAAGTTAGCAACATAATGTTCGATTTAACACCGAATTCGGGGCACCAACCAATTTCCAACGTTGACCAACACCATTTTCCGAACACACCACCATAAATTATCTGGCTGTCGGCTTAGCGCGTAAAAGCACTGTAAGAATTTGAAACTACCTACCTTTAACCACTCTGTGGTTTACTTGACAGCTATAAACTTCAATCGAAACTAACCTGATTTTCAAAAATATATCAGATCCTGTAATCAAAACAATGAAAGGATTTTCATAGGAGAAAACCATCGATAAAAGGAAACTCTACAAAATAAATGAGCATGACTACACCGGATATGGAATCTAGTGCCAAATACCATCTTAAAATATACTGAATATACAATCAACAAAACTGAGCTAAATCTTCAAAATTTATAAGGTAATTTTTAAGCATTTAAATTCCTAACTATATCAAACTGCGTTAATACTTAAATTGATAATGCATAAATTACTATGTAGCATTCGTACTCATTTAATCTTAACCTGAGAAATGCTTCGGAAATATTGAATGCTACATTTACCCCCCTCCGAAAAAAAATAGACTAGCTCGATAGGCTATTTTAAATATCAAACTTTCTATGAAATGCTGTGGAAAATAAATTTGAATTAATAACTGCGCGTATTACACGTCCTTGCGGAAGACACTATCGGGAAGACAAATCCAGGAAAAAGACAAAATCAAAGTAGTACAAAATCGGTGAAAGTCTAACAAATTTAATTCCACGCATGAATACTATATTCAAAACTTTACTTCCAACTAACCAAATAGTTAAAAATTTACAAGTCAGAAGACCTAAAGTTCCAATTCAAGAACTATTTTTAAAACCCAAAAAAAAATATTATAGATTGTCGTATCAATATACACTTTTAAAGGACAACCTTCTTGGTCGTAACAATCCATGACACACAGTCATAACCAATCCACATAGGATAACCCAAAATATCATCATCTGACATTACAGACAGACATGATATAGTCTATATACAAAAAAATAATGAATCAAAAGATTCGAAGCAATCAATGCTTTTCCGGAACATCACAACAAGGCGAAATGTCCACTGAGAATTTCAAGCAGCAGAGAGCAATACCCATTGGATCCCAAGGTGGCAACACTAGAGAACTTCAAGCCCGTATTGCGTTTTCTCAAGTTGCGTGAGAAACCCTCGTTTACTGGCCTCACCCCAGAGAATCACAATAAATAAGCTCTCCAACACCCAAAAAACCAGGGACACACCCCTCACTATGATAGTCCGAAAGGTGGAAAACTAAACAGAATTGGTGACCCAGATGTCCACCAACAAAAGGAGGTATAATCTAGTCCATACCAAACTAAAAAAATGCATAAAGCATTACCACAAGTTCAAGAAACCGAAAATAGGGTGTTCCGTAAGGTGACACTGCCATCAGCCCTCCGCACAACACAGCCAAGAACTGAGCTCAGGCAAAACACAGTAGAACTGCCCAGCTATGTGTAGCATCGCGGTAGATCACTACGCCAAAGCAAATTCCCCCCAATGCTTGCCCTTCCGAACAGGTGTGCTAAAGTAAACTCCAGCACGTTTGTACGAAATCTGATAGCACCCAACACTCCACGGCCTGTACTAAACAAAAAACTTAAAGAACTTGTGGGGTTTAATACTTTATAAAGTATTAGGCTATAAACTTATCTCCAAAAGATAAGTACTGCAAAAATATTCCTAAGAATCAAAAAGTCATAATCGTGAAAATCTCAAAATATACTCTATATAATGCATACAATATGACATTTATCAGAGAACTACTCACTCATTTCAGAAAGCTAAATTTTAAGTTTGCTAGACTCAATTACCAAAATACTGCTCAACAGCAAATATACCTCTAAAAGGCAAATAGCGACACTTGCTAAAAATCAAAAGATACGCCTCTATAGGCAAAAAGCAACACTTGCTACCAAACTAAATATATACCTCTATAGGCAAAAAGCTACACTTGCTACCAAACTAAATATATACCTCTATAGGCAAAAAGCTACACTTGCTACAAAACTAAATCAACGCCAACATTGGCAACTTTCTGGATATGGCCAGTATCCAAAAATATAAAACTGCAAAAATCGTCCACTCTGTAATAGAACTGAACTACGGGTCGTCACCCACCAAAAAAATTGAAGACTATTAGTCTATAACCCTCTAGCAAACTCATAATTCCCACGGAATAACTAAAATTATTCTTCATCTGAAAGTTCAGAATCAGAATTTTCTGAAATAGGAGTATTAAAAGGTTTTAAGTCTTTGATATGCCATTTCCCAGCTTTGGAACCATCAACATTTTCCAAATCATACACTAAATTTGAAAACCTTTTTTTCACAATGCATTGCACATATTTAGGTACTAACTTTGCGGTGAACTTATCGACTGCGCTAGAAAGAATTTTATTTTTTCGCCAAACGTGGTCTCCCACTTTAAATGAAATATCTCGTTTTCTAAGATTATACGCTCGCGAGTTACGTTCATACGCTTTATGAATTTTACTTCTAACGTCTACAAAAATATCTTTTAACTCTTTTAAATTTTCAGCATAAACATTCCTATCACCAGGAATTATCTCAGCGTCAACACTGATGTCAACATTCAAATCTTTATAATAATCGCCTGATAAAGGAATATGTCTGCCGAAAACCAAAAATGCTGGCGTAAACCCTGTAACTTCGTGCTTAGACGTATTAATTGCTTGTTGAATTTTAGAAATATTTAAATCCCAGTTATCATGAGAATCTATATAACACCTAATGGCCGTACCAACGGTTCGATTATTTCTTTCGACAAAATTACATTGAGGAGAATAGACCGGATTGAATCTAATATTAACACCGTATGTTTTACATAATTTTTTAAAAGTTTTCGAAATAAATTGACTACCATTATCTGCAATTAAAGTTGCAGGACAACCATGTACTTGAAAAACTTTATTCTCTAAAATATCTTCGATAAAATGAGTTTTAGAACTTCTTAATGGAAATAGCAACGTATATTTAGTAAACCAACAAGCTATCACTAAAAGCCATTTATTACCTTTTTTAGAACGTGGTAAAGGACCTATTAAATCCACAGCTATAACTTGAAATGGATAGTTTACTGGTTTTTCTTTACCCATAAGTCCCATAGGAGAAGTATTTGGTGCCTTTTGTGCTCCACAGACAAGACAAGATTTGACAAATCTTAAAATGTCCTGACGCATTTTTGGCCAATAATATTGTTCTTGAAGACGGTGAAATGTCTTATAAAAACCAAAATGTCCACAATTTGGAGGACTATGACAAGAATCAATAATCTCCTCCCTTTGAGGTTTAGGAACTAAGTATTTCCATTCGGGAATATTTACTTTCATTTGAAGATTGTTTGGGATAAATTTAAGCACGAAATCATTTTCCACTTTCCATTGTGGATAACTCTCTGGAGAATCCAAAATCTTCTGGCGTAAATTATCGTACCACGGGTCGATACGATCAACATCAAGTGTACCAACTACTATTTCTTCTAAAGTTTCGGTTGTATCTTCTACATTTTCATTTCCAGGAATACGTGATAAAGCATCAGGAACTACATTCAGAGCTCCTTTTCTGTGTACTAGATCAAAAGTATGTTGTCGAAGTCTCATTGCCCAACGAGCTAACTTTCCACTTGGATTTTTAATGGAATTTAACCATAACAAACTATAGTGGTCGGTAATGACCGTAAAAGGAACACCTTCAATAAATCCACGAAATTTCTCAATGTTGAACAGTACTCCAAGACATTCTCTCTCGACTACAGAATAATTTCTCTCAGCTCTGGATAGAGATCTACTGGCATAAGCAATTACTTTTTCTTCGCCATCTATAATTTGTGTTAACACACCACCCAGACCTGTATTTGATGCATCACTAGAAATGTAGAAACGTTGTGAAAAATCGGGTTGCGATAGAACTGGAGCCGATACTAACAGTTGCTTGATCTTTACAAATGAATCCTCTGCAGAATCAGTCCACTGAATTGACTGTCCTTTCTTTCTGCCTTTCAAAAGATCATTTATTGGTGACATTAACGTAGAAAAATCTTTTATAAATCTTCGATACCACGAACAAAGACCAACAAAACGTTTAACTTCAGTAGTATTTCTAGGTCTGGAATAATTAATCATGGCCTCAATTTTTTCTGGATCTGTACGTAAGGAATTCGAACCCACGATATAACCTAAAAATTTTAACGAAGTCTTAAAAAAATCACACTTATCGGGATTAATCGTTAACCCAGCTTCTTTAAGCTTGTCTTTGACTTCAGTCAATAATTTTAGATGAGACTCAAAGTCTTCTGATACCACCAAAATGTCGTCTAGGTAGGTAAAAACGTTTGGTTCGTAACGAGGTCCAAATATTGAATTGACTAGCCTTACTAAAGCATTTGCGCTATTTCTTAATCCAAATGGGACAGTGACAAACTGAAAAAGACCACGACCTACCACTGCAAAAGCGGTTTTTTCCTTTGAAGTTTCCTCTAAAGGAATTTGCCAAAATGCTTTTCGAAGATCTACTGACGAAATGTATTTAGCATTGCGTAATGAGGTCAAAATTCTATCTACATTAGGCATCGGATACCGATCAGGCACCGTAACATTATTAAGTTCTCGTCCATCGAAGCATAAGCGATAAGTTCCATCTGATTTCTTCACTAGTAAAACATTAGAACACCAAGGCGATGTTGAAGGTTCGATGACTTTTAAATTGAGCATTTCTGTTATTTCGTCATTTAAAATCTTCGACATATAAGGAGACATCGCAAATGGTCTCTTTACAAATGGAATTGCGTCACCAGTATCAATTTTTAAACTAATTTTATCAGTACGTCCTAATCTATCTTTGCAACTAATTTCTTTAAACGAATCTATAACTTTACTAGCTTTAACCCGTTGCTCTACCGAAAGATCATCTAACGAATTTAATCGCGGGTACACTCTACCAAAAGACTGACTTACGTCGTTTCTCAAAACATTAATTTCTGAATTTTTGTTCATAGCTTGAACATGCCATGAATTATTTTGAAAATTAACCAAAATTTTAAATTTCTGCGCAAAGTCGCACCCAAATATAAATGCATGAGGTAACGAAGGTACTACAAAAGCATTAATTACCAAACAAGTGTCATCAATGACAATAGGCATATCTACTGTACCTTGTACACCTTGTTTTTTACCATCAGCGGTAAAAATATTCTTAATTTTAGCTGGACATATCTTCAGACCTAATTGACCTAAAATATCTACCCCTCGTGAACCAACGACAGATGTAGTTGCACCAGAATCTAATAAAACGGTAATATCGACATCAAGCAACTTAACAGTTATATAAGGTCTATTATCAAACTCTTGACTAACAAATAAAGGCGAGATATGATCATTATTATTATTTGAAGAAACTTTATTAAAAGGAGCTTTATAATTTTTATAAAATTCTGAAACTTTTCTCAACCACTTGTTCCAATCAGCTTGATTAAAATAATTTTTCTTATTGTTTGTAACTAAATTAGAAGAATTTGTACTTAAAGAATTTTGAAATATTCTTGTTTTTATTCTAGTATTATTAACATTATTAAAATTTTTAAAAGAGGCCTTATTTTTAGAAAAAGTGAAACTGCCTCTATGAGACACTTTCTCTACTAGTTTTTTGAACAATTTGGACATGTAGAAGCTTTAAAATTAGGCTCTCCACATTTAAAACAAAATAGACTTCTAGGAGCTTTACAATCTAAATAAAGATGGTTGGCTAATTTACAATTCCAACAAACTATTGCTGATTTATTTCTATTTTCTGAATTATTACCTTTATTGTCAGAATTATTATTTTTATTAACAGTTTTATTTTTATTAAAATGAAATTTATTTTTATTATTTTCTCTATGTCCTGAAGTATTGGAAAAATTTGATTTATTCTTAAAATCTTTTCTAAAATTATTATTTCTATTCGTAGCATGTCCAAAATTTTTATAAGAATGGTCAGTATCATTAACCACTGCCACTTCCTCTTTAGGCTTACTTTTATCTCTCATATAGTCAGACTCTTCTAGTTTACGACAAAGTTCTGAAAGTTGAGAAACCGTAGTTATATCGATTAAAGCCAATCGACTGATAAATTCAGGTAAAATATTTTTTCTAATATGCTTAACTTTGGAAATTTCGACTGGGGGTCGAGATAATCTAGAAAAAAGTGCTTCTAAATGAGCTATGAAAACTACTGTAGTCTCATTTCTTTTCTGTTTCCTTCTTTTAATTTGGTCCCATAAGTCATCGTCAATGTCGTCATGCAGAAAATCGCGTTTTAATCTTAAAACCAACGTTTCCCACGTAGTTACCGAACTTTTTATCGCTCTGAACCAGGTGAAGGCGTCTGACACGAAGAACTCGACCGCAGAATTAAATAAATCCTGTGAAGAAATATTTCGCGCCTGCGCTAATTCAGTTAATCTTTCCAAAAAAGGATAAAGTTTTTTCGGATCGCCATTAAAAGTTACTTGCCATTCACTGATAGGTAAATTTCGAGTTGCGCAGTGCACAATCGGTGCAGCTACATTTATTACCGGATTAACAGGAACGATCGGTTCTGGGTTTTGATTTGCAGGAATTTTTTCATATAAATCCGACTCTAAAAGTATACAAGTCGCGACAGTTTCCTGAATAAAAGCATTAATTTCGACAGCATCATCCTCCTCTAAAGGAATTCTGCGAGCTCTACCTATCACATGCGCTAATCGCGATTTAACCCTATTGAAAGCTGAATCATTTACATTTCCTTCAAATTCGCCAACTACTCTTCGGATGGAATCTATACTTCGCGCTATAGAAACTTTTTCGTCAGCAAAAACCAATTTACAAACTTCCAAATTAATTTCTCTACCCGGAGATGCTTGTTCCATTCTCTGTATACGAGTTAAGATTCTACGTTTATCGGCGACATTGCGTTGTGAAGTTATTAAGCGAATGTGCAATTCATATTCCAATTCAAAATCTAACAGGTGATTCGGAACGAAATTAAACACGTCCATAATGATGCGCAGAAAAAAACAAAAAAATTAAAAAAATTTTTAAAAAAATTTCTCAAAAAAAATTTTTTTTTTTTGAAAATGATCAATAAATCTCAAAATAATTGATACCTGATACTAACTCTCTTATATCGATGTTAATTTATCATTGAACTTAAATTCATTTGGTTAAAGTTGCATCCAAATATTTGTCACACCCTGTATATTAATATTGAAAGCACTTATGCACCACTATATTCATATAAAATACAATCAAGTGCCTGGAGCTATAAATTTTATTTTCAAAAGAAACTTTCCACTAAAATATTTCAAGTACAAGAGTGTGGACACCCTGTATATATAAACTCATAAAAAAATTGTAAGTCCAAAGCAAGACAATGCTGAAAAAATTTTCCAAAAAATTTTCTTTCTCAAAGTTTAAAAAAATTCCTTAACTTGGTACACCCTGTACAAGTTTTTAAAATTGGTCTCATTCCACCCTGTATATTAAAGAACATCCCCTCATAAAACTTTTCAAATCGATAAATATGTTCAATAAGCAGATTGTTATCTTTATTACTAATGAAAATTTTAGACACTTTTTACAGATCACCCTGTACAGTATATAATGACCAAAAGAATTTTGAAAATTATTAAAATCTTCCCAGCTTTACTGTATTACCTTTATAAGAACTGACAATTTATAGTCTTCACTAAAACTCAGCTTTCAATATTATTTTGAAACTAATTTAAAAATTAATTTCGCCAATTTGTCAAGAATCTCTAAAAACTTTTTAAAACTTCTTCAATCAAATTTTAACTCTTGCCTCAACAGTATGACCTTATATAACTCAAGTTTACTAAACCTACCAATCACCAGCTACTATTGATATACCTCGTAACAATATAAACCTTATTCAGCAATATGGAAAATACATTCAAATCAACCATGAAGTATATCAAAAACCAAAAACAATTGATGGGAACCATAAAATTAGAGAATCGATATTATTCCATTGTCTCTAAACAATTAATGATACACAGTAAAAACTCTTTATTATAAATCAAAAAAAATTTCACTCGGGTATACCTATCTTACCACGTAAATCGAGGAGAAACTATGACTTTATACCTGTATAAATAAATAACCTGCAAAATTTTACTAATACCACTTCACCATGTATGTATCTTCACCATTAACATTTGCTTTCGAGTACTGAAAGCTCTTTTGAATACCTTGATAAAAAACCTCAGGCTTTTTCTTGACATTTATTTACCTATTCCTCTCTGTGTTCTCAGGTATGTTCTATAAAGAATTGGTTTTGTTGAAAAAAATGAACTAGGCCCTATACGTTGCGAGCGCCATTTTTATGTGGCAAACTACTGATAGCTTATCACCTAAATTTGCGAACGGTTAGCTCTTATGTCGGTTAGCCTGGGTTCTTCACTACATAGTTCCAGTTCACTCTTTCAACCCGAGGGCACCACTGACTCTTTGAATAGTATAATACTCACCAAGTGCTAGAAAGTCAGAAAATCACTTGGGATCTAAAGTTGTTGACGTCTTTCACAGATACATATCTGAAAACACTTATCAAGAGGAATAAAACACACCGGTTATGAAATCAAAATATATATTCTTAGGTTAGCAGTAGCAGACCTGCAATAATTACTGGATGGTTTATTAAAACATTAGAACCAAATTTAATACGGTTCCAGACAAAGTAATGCAATATGATTTTATTGTAATTTGATTATTACGCTACTTGGTAAAGTTTGTGTAAAAGAGGTAATGTAACCAAACGGTGAGTATTTCTAGCGTCTCAAGTGTTCTAGAACCCTTTGTCAGACCTTACCCTTTCTATAGTACGAAGTTAAATTATTAAATTATTTGACTTACCAAGTTGGTATTACATGATATATAAATTAAAAAAACTGGCCTGATAAACCTTATGTTTAGTGTATTTGGTTCAGCAACTTAACGTCAATCCTGACTTCACCCATCCATGAGGTAGTATTTACAATCGTCTCCTTCTTCCTCCAGTTACTCCTAATTTCCCGAATTTTCACATCCAAATCTCAAACAGCTGAAGGCCCATAAAGTAACTAGAAACAGCCTCAGAACAGATCATCGAGTTCCAACTCAAAAGTGTGTAACTTCCATAAACTGGTTTCCCAAACTTTAATAAGCTAGTTGAGCTAAACTAAGCTAGATTAAGCTAAACTTAGCTGATGTGAGCTAAATTACTCTAAGCTGGTCTAAGCTGGTGATTGTACTAAAACGTGCTCAATTCCAACCTCAAAACTGCAAGTGGAAATTACCAGGCCTATCACCCCTCAAAAATAGTGACTTAGATTCCCCTTTCATAGGTCCGCACTAGCTCTAAAAAAACGCTTGCACCGCGTTTCACGGCCGGGGAATAAGTGCTTAAGTCCCCCTCTCTCAATGGCTGCTTCCCAGCAGGAAACGGAACTTTAATCACTTCCCGAAGTTAGCAACATAATGTTCGATTTAACACCGAATTCGGGGCACCAACCAATTTCCAACGTTGACCAACACCATTTTCCGAACACACCACCATAAATTATCTGGCTGTCGGCTTAGCGCGTAAAAGCACTGTAAGAATTTGAAACTACCTACCTTTAACCACTCTGTGGTTTACTTGACAGCTATAAACTTCAATCGAAACTAACCTGATTTTCAAAAATATATCAGATCCTGTAATCAAAACAATGAAAGGATTTTCATAGGAGAAAACCATCGATAAAAGGAAACTCTACAAAATAAATGAGCATGACTACACCGGATATGGAATCTAGTGCCAAATACCATCTTAAAATATACTGAATATACAATCAACAAAACTGAGCTAAATCTTCAAAATTTATAAGGTAATTTTTAAGCATTTAAATTCCTAACTATATCAAACTGCGTTAATACTTAAATTGATAATGCATAAATTACTATGTAGCATTCGTACTCATTTAATCTTAACCTGAGAAATGCTTCGGAAATATTGAATGCTACAAAACCAATAATCTTATTTTCTAAATTCCAATTAATTAGAGTTTCATAAACTGCCAAGGATTGTTCTTTACCTGTCGAATGCTGCAAAGGAGGCACTCCAAGCAACTGCTCCACTTCTCCACTAGTAACTACTACAGCAAGTCTGTCCACATTCTCCATCCCCGTCAAGGAAGGCAGGAGTTTTCCATTCCAATGGATTTGGTGCCAAAAGATCATACCCTTTAAAAGTTGCTTTTAATTTTGCAGACCTTTCTTTTCTCATACATTGCCTACTTCGTTGAAGAGTTGTTCTACTTATAGACAGAGACGGAACATCATGTCCTAGTGCTTCTGCTACTGCGGTCAAAATACAAACTCCATCTCTATCGCTTATCCTACAGGCATCAAGTGCAGCTACTATTTTTGGTGTAACAATGTTAGTTGTTCCGTAAAATTTTCTTCTTTTTGGCTGTGATGGACCAGGCTCTTCTAGGGCTAGCGGTACTTCCTCTTGGGACTCTAGATTCCCTTCTATTTTACTTCCAATTTCAACGGATGAACTGCTTCCCGAGGATGAAAATGTCACGGTTTCCATTAGTTGAGATTTTTCTTGAAGACTTCGTTGAAATGGCTCCGACAGTTTTTTGTGCTTTTCTTCACCTACTTTTTCTCGAGCAGCAACCTGGTAGTCGATGCCATACATAAACCCCGGGCGGCCTTTTTGCTTCTGACTGATTAAAAACTGTTTGTCCTCTTCAATTGTTATTAGCTCAAGGGCGTTTGCATGGGATATATCAAATAAATCGTCCATCTTTTCCACAAATGTTTGTTCTTTTTGTTTTGCGCTTTCGCTCTTTTTCTTAGCTGACTTTTGTAACGCTCTCCACTCGGCGTAAAGTTTTTCCAGTTTTTCAATACAGTGGCTTTCTTTTCGTATTGGTATGCGAGCTTTGTCCCAAAAAATAGAAACTTCTTTAATAGTTAGCGCGACACTATCACGTAAACTTAGTTTCACTTCACGCATGGTAAAGAATAAAACATGCAAAACTTGTTTATTGGAAGGCAACTTATTACCAATAATTTGAGGTGTATAATGTCCAATTAAGTACACGATACTATCTTTCCGTAAATTTCTATTCCCAGACATTATCACGATTGTTTTTTAATTTCACAAAGAAAATACACAGACAAACTTAATTTATCTCTAAGGAGGTCTGTTGCATACTAACATAAGTAAGAAATTATTAATAGGGGATTACTGGCAAAGCCGCTGGAAATACACAAGAAATTCCAAGAAAACAGCTACCTGTAAAGGGTCAGGAATATTTTTATTTTTAGAAGTGACCAAATTAGTAATAAATATTTTAATAACAGGCAACAAAATAGTCTGACACCGATCTACCCCGCAATAGCTAATAAAATGAGGATTATTTAATAAAATTTGTATGTACCAGGTACCTAATATTTTGACCTGCTGGCGGCCCGTGTTCCTGTTGTCGGATTGGATTGAATTTTTAGTGGTTTTATTTTTTAATATAAAGGAACATTTTCACAGGGTGGCCCGGTAAAAATCTTCAAAACTTTTTTTCACCCCTATGGAGATGGGCCACCCTAAATTACCCCCTCTCTATTTTTCGACTTAAATCCTGCCAAAAGCCAATATTTTTCAAAAATAAAGAACAAATTTAATATTCCTTCATCTGACAGCAAAAAGCAGAACAGCTGTTTCTTTGTAGCCTCGCTTTAAGGTGACGATGATGCGACAATCGTCGCTTGATATTCTTCTAGTCTCGAATCGAGGTGTCGATGATGGACAAAGCCAATTTCTGGAATTCTTTCTTCAATTTTCTTCAGTTTTTACCTGGAACATTACAATTTTCTCTTTGGTCTATCCGTAGTTCGAAGGACCATATGTTTTGGTCAGGGATTTATGCCTGGAACTCTTCTTTATTTCAATAATACCAATACTTTGCTTCAATCAATTTAATTTTTACTTGTTAAAATAACAACTTTTTCCGACAATTAAAAATACGAGTCATTGTCAACATTTGTCACGGGCTAGCGCTGGCTTCCCGTAGGTGACAATTACAATGTTGCCAATATGACAGAAAAAGAACTACAATTTAGATCACGAAATTGTACAATCAACCGTTTGGCCATGGTTATACAGGGTGATTATTAAGTTGATACTTCTTTTTTAGCTGTGTACCGGGTATTCCACTAAGAATGGCTCTCGGCCGTATCTCAGAAAGTGTTAGTCGTGTGGCTTGCGGAAAACTTTTTTATAGGAAAAGTGATCATAAGAAATTGCTGGAAATTATTTTCAAGTTTCTCAGTCGAACGCTAGAGGGCGCAACCATAACGGTAAATCAGTAAAACTCAGTATTTTCAAAAGTTGTCTTATTAAGGTGTATTGAAAATATCCTTTTCGGATACTTTTAGACTTTATGAACAAAATTCACTTATGAAACGTCTTTGTCAGTTTTAAAATAAAGTGGTGGGGGAAGATTGAACACTACTTTAAATAAATGCTCATAACTCCGGGTTGGCTCAACAGAATTCAGTAAACTTAGTTTTATTAAAAAGAGTTTTCCTTACTCTATATTCTACTATATAAACTATGACAATATGATTTTTAAAGTAGGCGCTAGAGGGAGCTATCTTACAACTTAACAAACATTGCGCGTTTTTTCGATAATTTTAAATGCAATAGTATATTTCATTTTACCTTATTACAAAGATGAATAAAAGCCTAAAAAACTGGAGAAAACTACAACTTGATAGCTATTTTCAAACCGGAGATATTTAACAAAAACAAAAATAAACATGGAAAAATATGATTTAATTGACGTCTCAACCAGTGGCGGCTCGTCCATAGGAGCAAATGTACAGTGCACCCCCTGACAGAAAACCCCAAAAGCGCAATAAATTTTTTTATTTTAGCGGTATAGCCACCGAAGCTCTCTAACATTTTGTCGTACCGTTAAACTAAGACAATAGTGTAATATCTCCCTCATCGCGGGCCCGCGCGTCACGTCACCATGACAACAGCGATGGCGCTAATGTGCTGATTTTGACGTGAAGAGGCCAGCTTAAAGGTATGTTTTACGCAAGAGTACTTACAGCACCGAGCTCCATTATGGGACCCTAACCGGCCAATTAGAGGTGCTTACGTCAGGCCTGGTGGAGGAGTTTATTTGGCGCGTTATTTAAATTTATTTAGTCGATGTAGCGTTCTTTATTCAGGTGACGGAAACGGTAGATTATTTCTTAAAGATGGCTAGCGAAAAAAAAACTTTCAAAAATTTTGCAAAAGTTTGTTAACATATTTTTGGTTTTACTTTAAGAAATAATCGACAGTTTCTATACATATAAGCGAGAGTTGTTAAAAAGGGTTAATTTTGGTTTAAAAATAAATAAAACTATTAAAATAGGTATGAAGGAAAGTTTATTTTTTCAATTTTTACTAATTTTTGATATACATATTTATATAATTTTTTTGTAATCATATTACCTTAGTCGTTAGTAGAGGGAGCTGATTCTTTTCACATCAGATTCCGGAGGTCCCTTCTGCGCATGCCCAGGCAGTGCGCAGGCGTGTGTCATATGTCATACGTCATCTGTCATGTCACACTCTTGAGCGTGAGCTATTTGGGCATTAACTACTTGGGCGTTAGCTACTTAGCACTAGCTACTTGGGCATTAGCTACTTGGGCAATAGTATTCATTATAGGCTCCGTGCTTAGGATGACGTCATATTATGTTTAGGAAAAAGATGGCGGCTGTCACCTGCCAATTAGGATCTGTCAAGGCCACCTGTCACTTGTCAAATGTCAAAATTAAAATCTAACACGCGGGTCGCATTCAGGGTGACGTCATAAGACGTTTAGAGAAAACCCAAAGTCGATCGGTCAGCTGGTTTGGAAGATATAGTTTTTTGCGATTAGTGCCCTTATGCCTATCAGTGGAGTGCTGAAATTCTGGTTGTAGGTAGGGTCATATATATGCTATCTAACAGTGAAAGAATTTTTCAAATATCTCAACTAATAACAGAGCTAGATGTATTAAACCATTAGGGCCTTAACACGATAAAGTCGTGCAAAGCATTGGTAATGTTTATTTCTTAGTAGGAATATACCTCGTATATTAATTATATTTACATATTACTGGATCACCAGTAAAATCACCAAAGTACCAAAACGGCACATTCAAAAATTCTAATTTTTTCAGTATTTGCATTAATAATCTATACCTATACAACCTCATAATCAAAATAGTTCCAAGTATTCAAATTATTAGCAAAACCACTAAAGCTACCAAAACGACACATCCGATTTTTATAATTTTATTAAATATCTACATTATTAAACCATACCTATAGAACCCCGCAATAAAAAAATAAGGACATTTTGGAAATGCGCAGAAGCCAAAATCGGTGTTTCGGAGTTAAATGCGAGGAAATATTATGCGCACATAGCGAAAAAAGTACCTTCGGTACTCCGGATGCCAAAGGGCACCTTTTAAATGTATATTTGAAAAACACCCTATTAAGGTATTTTTAGGTGAAAAACAGAAAATACGATATAGACAGCGTTTATATTCATTAATATTTTTAAACCTTTTAGCTATCTCATTCTTAGTCGCAAATATTTCTAAATATATTTAATAATTAAGGACAACTTGTTATTGTGTTTACGGATACAGTGACTGGATAATATTAAAGGTTAAGACATGTTTAATGTAATTATTATACAATAGAATGTGGTCAGTGATTAATATTCAATGTCATGTGCTAACACGCTGTTAAGATTGCATCATCTTTATTACTTGGAAACATTCTCTTAGCCTTGCCATGTTAATTAATAAACGTATATAGTCAGCATTATTGCATCATCTTATGTATATAAATACAAGCAGAAACAATCATTCCTCAGACGTTACCAAGCGTTCATAAAGACTAGGTGTGGTTAAAGAATTTGAATTTTTCCTTATTGTGTAGTGTGTGTTATTATTTGGTAAGTACAGATATTATTTGTTATATTATATCAGTGAATAATTATTTAAATATTGTTGGTTCTATCAAAAATTAAGTACCAAATAAGGTAACACGGTGGTACATATTTTTAAAATGTATTGTTGCGTTAGAACAACGCTAAAAACAGAATAACTGAGGTTATGTTTGTTTATAAGCCAATTATTTAATGGCAAAAATACTGAAATAATTGTTAATATTAATATTTTAAAGTGAATATTGAACATTAGAGGGATACAGAAGTTGCTAAAGGAGTTTTTATACATAGGTAGCAGCTACTAGTAGATGTTTTAATGTCGAAGAACATTATTAAACTATTGTAAAATTATGCTATATTGTTAAATATATATCTATAGTAGAAATCTGTTTGTTATAATGTATATCTATAAAAAAAAATAACGCAATAATTTTAATTTTGCAGAAAATGTTTGTTTGCGAGCATTGCCAGCGCTCATTCACCAGGAAAGATAGCCTCAAAGACCATGGAGATTGCAGACTTAAAGTCCAAGTCTGTCACACTTGTGGGGATAATTTTGCGTCAAAGTGGGCTCTTAAACGACACCAACGGGAGAAGCAGCATAGAGCCCCCAAAAGACAAGCGACGCCCTCGCAAGTATCCATGGCTAAGAGGGCTAGACTCGTTTCGTCCGATGGTAAGTTATTGCATCATACTTATATAAATGAGTAATAACATATTCATATAATGCTTATACAGTGCAAATAATTATTTTAATTTATTCCAGAACCATCAACGTCAGGTTCATCTACGCAGCAGAGGCATTGCAATGACTGCCAGTTAGATGTGCCTGTCTCTCGCTGGTCCAACCATCTAAGGACCTTAAGCCATCGGGAGAACTGTTGCGTAGTGCAGGAGGAATGTGTAAAGCTAATCAAAACATCGTTTAGAAGCCGAATTGCTACCTACCGACTTTCATTAAGCCAGGACCCCACCAACATATTATTGTTCCTAGAACATCTGAAGGAAAAGTTCGTAAGATTGGTGGGAACCGTACTACAAAAATATGATCAACTGAAAGTCGGGGTAGAGCTTTTTGGCCGCTTCCTCCTGCAGACGAACGAGTCGACTGAGGTGAAGTCTTTCAACACACGATACGTGATGGTGAATGGAGCGACAGACTTGGAGGAGCTGTTTGGACAGTTTACTACCATCCTGGACCGTAAATACTCTGAATTTGCGGAAAAGGACAGTGGTAAGTAATATTACAAGCGTTTAAAAAATATTAACTAACACATTTTTACATCATTTTACTTAACAATGTTTCTATTGTTACAGGGTGGACTCTTCAGCAGCTCCTACACTTAGAATTAGGGATCAATAAAATCAACCCTCTAAAGGCATCATCCTACATCCCGCTGCCAAAGGAGATTGAAGCAAAGCTTGCTGTCTTAAACATTCAAAATACGGGCCTGCAATGCTTCAAATGGGCAGTCTTAGCTTCCTTGCATCCGGTTCATTATACTCAAAACGCAAATAGAGTCGCAAACTATATACCTTTTGAGAACGAACTGGACTTTACAGGTATGGAATTTCCGATTAAACTTAGTGACATATCTAAATTTGAACGCCTTAATAATATTTCTATCAATGTCTATGGGCTTGAAAAAGTTTATGATAATGGTAAAAATAGTATTGAGGTTGTAGGTCCCTTATACTTTACTACATCTCGTAAGGAGAGACATGTAAATTTGTTATTAATCAGCGATGATTATGAAAATAGTCATTACTGTTTAATAAGAAGTTTATCTCGACTGATCTCAAGGCAATTGTCTTCACGTCATGCTACTAAGTATTTATGTGATGGTTGTCTAACTTACTTTTATTCAGAGCAAAAATTAAAAGCTCATCAAGAACATGATTGCGGACACGTTTTGGCTAAAGTACCAACAACTAATTTAAAAAAGAATACATACGGAGAAGAGGTCCCCGAGAATATTTTGAAATTTACAAATTTTGAAAAGAAATTAAAGGTACCATTTGTTGTTTATGCCGATTTCGAGACAATCCTTGAACCTATACCTACAGAGGAAAATGAATTGGACCCTGATACATCCTATACTATGAGGACGCATAAACATGTGCCCTATTCATTTGTTTACTACATTAAATGTGACTTTGATGATGCCTATTCAAAGTATCAAAGTTATAGAGGACAGGATGCACACAAAGAATTTGTAAAACGGTTGGATGCTGATTGTAAATCAATATACAACCATTTTATGAAGGAAGTGGTGCCAATGAGTTCATGATCACGATCATTTAACGGGGCTCTATCGCGGTCCTAGTCACTCTGTATGTAACCTAAATTACAAAATTCCCAATTTTATTCCCATATTTTTCCATAATATGTCCAATTTTGATTCCCACCTGTTTGTCAAGGAATTGGCCTGCGATGAGGAAAAGTTGGACGTTATCCCCCAAAATAAGGAAAAGTATATTTCCTTTACTAAACATATCTTGGTGGATAACGTCGAAAACAAGAAGGGAAAACAACGACAGGTATTTTTAAAATTGCGTTTTTTGGATAGTTTTCGATTCATGGCTAGTGGGCTAGATAAATTAAGTCAAAATTTAAAATCAGAGCAATGTAAAACGGTGCGAAAATATTTCGAGGATGATAATAAATTTGAACTTATTCGACAGAAGGGTGTCTTCCCGTATAATTACGTAGATTCATTTTCAAAATTAGACGAAAACAGGCTACCATCGCATAAAGACTTTTATAACCAACTCAAAAAAGAGGACATCTCCTCCGATGATTATAAGCGTGCTTGGAAAGTATGGAATTTATTTGAATGTAAAACTTTAGGCGAATATTCCGACATTTATTTAAAATCCGACGTATTAATTTTGACAGATGTCTTTGAAAGTTTTAGAGACGTGTGCCTGGCTACTTATGGCCTTGATCCTGCGCAGTACTTTACTGCGCCGGGTCTTTCGATGGATTCCGCCCTCAAGGCCACGTCCATCCAATTGGAGATATTAACCGATCTAGACATGGTACACTTCATTAAACACGGTATTCGCGGGGGAGTCAGTCAGTGTAGTATAAGAAAAGCTTTTGCGAATAATAAATTTATGCCACATTATGACGTTGACAAACCCACCTCTTACATAGCATATTAAGACGCTACAAACCTCTACGGTGCCAGCATGTCTAAATTTTTGCCAACAGGAGGCTTTAAGTTTTTAAACGAAACCGAAATTCGAAATTTGGATTATATGAATATAGCGCCTGAATCACCGACAGGATACATTTTAGAAGTCGATTTGGAATACCCGGACAGTTTGCATTATTTACATAATGAACTACCCTTTTGCCCACAATCCATTGCGCCGCCAGGGTCTAAATTCCCGAAAATAACAAAATTAATTCCAAATTTCATGAAAAAGGAGAAATATATTATTCACATTCAAAATTTAGAACAAGCTTTAAATTATGGCCTTCAGCTTACAAAAATTCACCGCGCTATATCCTTTGACCAATCGCCCTGGCTTAAGAAGTACATCGATCTAAACACAGCGTTGAGAAATCAGGCCAAAAATAAATTTGAAAAAGACTTTTTTAAACTTATGAACAATGCTGTGTTTGGCAAGACAATGGAAAACGTGGAGAAACGGGTAGATGCAAAGCTCGTTACCCATTGGGAAAATATTGGTAGGAGGTTGGGGGCCGGAGCGTTAATCGCGAAACCTCATTTTAAAGATCGAACCATTTATAGCGAAAATCTGGTAGCAATCCAGATGAAAAAACAAAAAGTTGTATATAATAAACCTATTTATGTAGGTTTTTCAATCTTGGAAATATCCAAAACAATTATGTATGACTTTTTGTACGGGTACATTAAGCCGAAATATGGCAACAGCGCGGAATTGTTATACACTGACACCGACTCCCTAATTCTAAAAGTAACAACAGATAATTTTTATGATGATATGACGGCAAATTTAAGTAGATTCGATACTTCCAACTACTCACAAGATAACCCACATAATGTTCCTGTAAACCAATCTATACTTGGTAAAATGAAAGATGAGTATGCAGGAAAGATTATTTGGGATTTCTATGGAACCGGGGCGAAAGCATATTGCGTTAATGTAGAGGGAAAGTTGACTAAAAAAGCTAAAGGGGTTCCTGACTACGTCACCCAAAAAGAACTGACTCTTGACGATTATAGAGAAGCGGCTGACGTAGAAGGAACTCAGATTCATCGTAGAATGAACACTTTCCGTTCGCATGAACACGATATGTATGTCGAACTTAAAAATAAGGTAGCGCTGTCATACGCGGACGACAAGCGCTTCATTATACCCGGTTTCGAGCACACGCTTGCTTGGGGTCATAGAGATATAGTATTGTATAAGGAATCATCGAAAATTCCATAAGCTAAGACTGACCATAGCTATCTTTGTTTCAATCTTCTTGGATAGCTGATGGTTTTAGAGGGTTGTGATATTAGGCTAGGTATTTATTATATTATTATTATTTAATTTGTTTATTTATTGTATTATTATTTATTATTATTTATTGTATTAATATTTATTGTATTATTATTTATTATATACATAGATGAAAATGTTAATTTTTTGTATTAAAATGTGTATCATATATACAAATAAACACAGGATTTCTTTGTATTCAAATTTTTTGTCCTATTTTACCCCCTCTCCCTCTTCCCTACTAAGGGAAAAAAAAACAGATGTAAATTTTTAACATTTATTTTACAACAGTATAATATTCAATGTTTAGTTTAAACAATATAGGTATATGTCTTGCAAATAAACGAATTAGCTTGTCAGTCCATCGAAACAAATATTTGTCTGTCATGGCATCTTCAAACTTGAGGCTTCGCTTTTCGTCATTACGATGAAACACCAAAGTGTACTGTCCAATAATCATAAAGATGTCAACCCAGTGAGTGTTGAAACAATCAAACGTACTTATGAATTCTTCAAATTCATCACTAGAAAAATAAATCTTGCCATATCCAATAGTGTCTATGATTACTTGTTTACGTTCTTCTTCTGTTGTATTAAATATAACGGTGACGTAATCATCAATCTCAAAGACTTTGCTTGGTTTGATTTTGCGCTGTACTCCATCATCCTGCTGACATCGAGAAGGAGATTTAACCACCTCATCCCAAGCGGATGATGAAGAGGAGGCCGCCATTATTAGAGGCTAAGTTTTAACAACTGCCTAACCAAAAATTTATGATCTTCGTAACACTTGATATCTTTTTTTCAGCCTACGTATTTTTCGCAGATGTTCTTGGAGTTTAACTCTAAGATCGACTGCCTTTGCCATAAGGTGGAGACTAAATGACTTATTTCCAACTTTAGCGCTAAATATTTCTTTCGTAAGGTATTGCCCGTCTGAATAATTCTTTGCTTAACACCCTTACCGAGATTCTTTTAAATAAGAAGCCATAACAGATAAAACAGCTAAAATCAGGTAAAAACCCGATAAAAACAGCTAAAAACCCGCTTAAAAACAGCTAGCGGTTTTTAAAAAACAGCTAGCGGTTTTTAAAAAACAGCTAAAAACCACTAAAAAACAGCCCTGTTTAAAAACAACCCTGTTTAAAAACAGCTTTGTTTAAAAACAGCCCTGTTTAAAAACAGCCCTGTTTAAAAACAACCCTATTTAAAAACAGCCCTGTTTAAAAACAGCCCTGTTTAAAAACAGCCCTGTTTAAAAACAGCTAAAACAGCCCTGTTGTGTTGTTGTTGTTGTTGATTCGATTTGTTAGGATATGTCTATGTTCAATGATGTGCTATGACTTAGGGAATTAAATACCTAATAAACATGCTACGATACCGACTATTATTAATATCATTATCTTTAACAATGACTAAGAATCCAAACATATCTTACCAATATTCCGAACAAACACGTTTAAAAGTACCGAAGGACGTGCATGTATTAACATGCTCGCCGTAGGTTTATTTCAAGCGAAAATCATTCGGGCTGAATCAAATCAGTACCTTAGCATTATCAAGAACCAGTTTTAAGTATTTTTCGACAAGTTTATCGCAAATAGAATAAATTAATATCATTGCTATTATAACCATATGGAAGGCATAATAAATTTGATAATTCAGTATAACCATTACACTTCTAACATACGTATTTAACTGGGATCAGCATAACAACTAGCGCTGTTTCTCTAAATATAAACTAAGGATAGAAGTATTCAGTTAAAACATTTATATAGAAATATTTAACTGAATTACTAGGCCAACAAAATTAATACAAATAATTTTATTTTTATATATTTATTTCAACATCATTCAAATAACAATATCTGAAATTATATAATACCTTTACATTATTCTGTGAACAATGCCACACACTTGAATCAGAATCGTGATTATAACATTCTGTTTTATTCATAAATGTGCTTAATTTAAGATTATCTTTATTAGGAATATTTACTATACAAGAATTAAAAACATCAAACTCTCTTAGAAAATTTGCTTTCATATCACCCTTTACCAAAATTCTTATATTATCAAATATATATGAAGCTATTATGGTGTCCAATATTTTTGGTATATCATTCAAATCAACATAACCAGCTTCCCAAAGTAGGCCATGATATTGGCCTTCTAAATAAACAACAGTTTTCAATTCTTCCGATTTTAAAAATTTCCGAGGGAAAGGAGGTTTAAAGAGATAAGTACTCAATCGTTCGCCATCATAGAATGACATCTCCTTTGGAATGAATACATTTGAAATATTATAACCTTGTATGTCAACACAAAGTACTTTGAGAACCATCTTTTAAAATCTATTATATTTTTAATATAATATTTATGCTTGAACCATCTATTACTTACTAAATGTTTAATAAGAACCCGTATATCTTAATATATAAGGATTTATATCACGCAATCTTATCTCCCTCCCTCCCTTCTCCTCCTTTAATATAAGAATGAAATTTTAATTTACCATTGATCTAGAGAAACCATTAGTATAAACTAATCTTTTAAACCAATAATATCTACAAAATCACATAATATAATAACTTTTTTAAACATCAACCCTCCCTAGGGTTTGTTTAAAAATTAAATAAAAATTGTTTCTCTACAAAAGTAATTTGTTTAATAATATAATCTGCTAATTTGGGGTTTATTCGGGTTTTGGACTTGTTTGGACCACTGCGGTTTTCCAGGTTTGTTTAAGCCACGTTTGGGTTTTTCGGGGTTGCGGGAAATACTTCTGTTTTACGGGTTTGTTTAAATCTCGATCGTTTTTTGGGTTTGTTCGGGCGCGCGTCCGAAAAACCCAAACGTGGCTTAAACAAACCTGGAAAACCGCAGTGGTCCAAACAAGTCCAAAACCCGAATAAACCCCAAATTAGCAGATTATATTATTAAACAAATTACTTTTGTAGAGAAACAATTTTTATTTAATTTTTAAACAAACCCTAGGGAGGGTTGATGTTTAAAAAAGTTATTATATTATGTGATTTTGTAGATATTATTGGTTTAAAAGATTAGTTTATACTAATGGTTTCTCTAGATCAATGGTAAATTAAAATTTCATTCTTATATTAAAGGAGGAGAAGGGAGGGAGGGAGATAAGATTGCGTGATATAAATCCTTATATATTAAGATATACGGGTTCTTATTAAACATTTAGTAAGTAATAGATGGTTCAAGCATAAATATTATATTAAAAATATAATAGATTTTAAAAGATGGTTCTCAAAGTACTTTGTGTTGACATACAAGGTTATAATATTTCAAATGTATTCATTCCAAAGGAGATGTCATTCTATGATGGCGGACGATTGAGTACTTATCTCTTTAAACCTCCTTTCCCTCGGAAATTTTTAAAATCGGAAGAATTGAAAACTGTTGTTTATTTAGAAGGCCAATATCATGGCCTACTTTGGGAAGCTGGTTATGTTGATTTGAATGATATACCAAAAATATTGGACACCATAATAGCTTCATATATATTTGATAATATAAGAATTTTGGTAAAGGGTGATATGAAAGCAAATTTTCTAAGAGAGTTTGATGTTTTTAATTCTTGTATAGTAAATATTCCTAATAAAGATAATCTTAAATTAAGCACATTTATGAATAAAACAGAATGTTATAATCACGATTCTGATTCAAGTGTGTGGCATTGTTCACAGAATAATGTAAAGGTATTATATAATTTCAGATATTGTTATTTGAATGATATTGAAATAAATATATAAAAATAAAATTATTTGTATTAATTTTGTTGGCCTAGTAATTCAGTTAAATATTTCTATATAAATGTTTTAACTGAATACTTCTATCCTTAGTTTATATTTAGAGAAACAGCGCTAGTTGTTATGCTGATCCCAGTTAAATACGTATGTTAGAAGTGTAATGGTTATACTGAATTATCAAATTTATTATGCCTTCCATATGGTTATAATAGCAATGATATTAATTTATTCTATTTGCGATAAACTTGTCGAAAAATACCTAAAACTGGTTCTTGATAATGCTAAGGTACTGATTTGATTCAGCCCGAATGATTTTCGCTTGAAATAAACCTACGGCGAGCATGTTAATACATGCACGTCCTTCGGTACTTTTAAACGTGTTTGTTCGGAATATTGGTAAGATATGTTTGGATTCTTAGTCATTGTTAAAGATAATGATATTAATAATAGTCGGTATCGTAGCATGTTTATTAGGTATTTAATTCCCTAAGTCATAGCACATCATTGAACATAGACATATCCTAACAAATCGAATCAACAACAACAACAACACAACAGGGCTGTTTTAGCTGTTTTTAAACAGGGCTGTTTTTAAACAGGGCTGTTTTTAAACAGGGCTGTTTTTAAATAGGGTTGTTTTTAAACAGGGCTGTTTTTAAACAGGGCTGTTTTTAAACAAAGCTGTTTTTAAACAGGGTTGTTTTTAAACAGGGCTGTTTTTTAGTGGTTTTTAGCTGTTTTTTAAAAACCGCTAGCTGTTTTTTAAAAACCGCTAGCTGTTTTTAAGCGGGTTTTTAGCTGTTTTTATCGGGTTTTTACCTGATTTTAGCTGTTTTATCTGTTATGGCTTCTTATTTAAAAGAATCTCGGTAAGGGTGTTAAGCAAAGAATTATTCAGACGGGCAATACCTTACGAAAGAAATATTTAGCGCTAAAGTTGGAAATAAGTCATTTAGTCTCCACCTTATGGCAAAGGCAGTCGATCTTAGAGTTAAACTCCAAGAACATCTGCGAAAAATACGTAGGCTGAAAAAAAGATATCAAGTGTTACGAAGATCATAAATTTTTGGTTAGGCAGTTGTTAAAACTTAGCCTCTAATAATGGCGGCCTCCTCTTCATCATCCGCTTGGGATGAGGTGGTTAAATCTCCTTCTCGATGTCAGCAGGATGATGGAGTACAGCGCAAAATCAAACCAAGCAAAGTCTTTGAGATTGATGATTACGTCACCGTTATATTTAATACAACAGAAGAAGAACGTAAACAAGTAATCATAGACACTATTGGATATGGCAAGATTTATTTTTCTAGTGATGAATTTGAAGAATTCATAAGTACGTTTGATTGTTTCAACACTCACTGGGTTGACATCTTTATGATTATTGGACAGTACACTTTGGTGTTTCATCGTAATGACGAAAAGCGAAGCCTCAAGTTTGAAGATGCCATGACAGACAAATATTTGTTTCGATGGACTGACAAGCTAATTCGTTTATTTGCAAGACATATACCTATATTGTTTAAACTAAACATTGAATATTATACTGTTGTAAAATAAATGTTAAAAATTTACATCTGTTTTTTTTTCCCTTAGTAGGGAAGAGGGAGAGGGGGTAAAATAGGACAAAAAATTTGAATACAAAGAAATCCTGTGTTTATTTGTATATATGATACACATTTTAATACAAAAAATTAACATTTTCATCTATGTATATAATAAATAATAATACAATAAATATTAATACAATAAATAATAATAAATAATAATACAATAAATAAACAAATTAAATAATAATAATATAATAAATACCTAGCCTAATGTCACAACCCTCTAAAACCATCAGCTATCCAAGAAGATTGAAACAAAGATAGCTATGGTCAGTCTTAGCTTATGGAATTTTCGATGATTCCTTATACAATACTATATCTCTATGACCCCAAGCAAGCGTGTGCTCGAAACCGGGTATAATGAAGCGCTTGTCGTCCGCGTATGACAGCGCTACCTTATTTTTAAGTTCGACATACATATCGTGTTCATGCGAACGGAAAGTGTTCATTCTACGATGAATCTGAGTTCCTTCTACGTCAGCCGCTTCTCTATAATCGTCAAGAGTCAGTTCTTTTTGGGTGACGTAGTCAGGAACCCCTTTAGCTTTTTTAGTCAACTTTCCCTCTACATTAACGCAATATGCTTTCGCCCCGGTTCCATAGAAATCCCAAATAATCTTTCCTGCATACTCATCTTTCATTTTACCAAGTATAGATTGGTTTACAGGAACATTATGTGGGTTATCTTGTGAGTAGTTGGAAGTATCGAATCTACTTAAATTTGCCGTCATATCATCATAAAAATTATCTGTTGTTACTTTTAGAATTAGGGAGTCGGTGTCAGTGTATAACAATTCCGCGCTGTTGCCATATTTCGGCTTAATGTACCCGTACAAAAAGTCATACATAATTGTTTTGGATATTTCCAAGATTGAAAAACCTACATAAATAGGTTTATTATATACAACTTTTTGTTTTTTCATCTGGATTGCTACCAGATTTTCGCTATAAATGGTTCGATCTTTAAAATGAGGTTTCGCGATTAACGCTCCGGCCCCCAACCTCCTACCAATATTTTCCCAATGGGTAACGAGCTTTGCATCTACCCGTTTCTCCACGTTTTCCATTGTCTTGCCAAACACAGCATTGTTCATAAGTTTAAAAAAGTCTTTTTCAAATTTATTTTTGGCCTGATTTCTCAACGCTGTGTTTAGATCGATGTACTTCTTAAGCCAGGGCGATTGGTCAAAGGATATAGCGCGGTGAATTTTTGTAAGCTGAAGGCCATAATTTAAAGCTTGTTCTAAATTTTGAATGTGAATAATATATTTCTCCTTTTTCATGAAATTTGGAATTAATTTTGTTATTTTCGGGAATTTAGACCCTGGCGGCGCAATGGATTGTGGGCAAAAGGGTAGTTCATTATGTAAATAATGCAAACTGTCCGGGTATTCCAAATCGACTTCTAAAATGTATCCTGTCGGTGATTCAGGCGCTATATTCATATAATCCAAATTTCGAATTTCGGTTTCGTTTAAAAACTTAAAGCCTCCTGTTGGCAAAAATTTAGACATGCTGGCACCGTAGAGGTTTGTAGCGTCTTAATATGCTATGTAAGAGGTGGGTTTGTCAACGTCATAATGTGGCATAAATTTATTATTCGCAAAAGCTTTTCTTATACTACACTGACTGACTCCCCCGCGAATACCGTGTTTAATGAAGTGTACCATGTCTAGATCGGTTAATATCTCCAATTGGATGGACGTGGCCTTGAGGGCGGAATCCATCGAAAGACCCGGCGCAGTAAAGTACTGCGCAGGATCAAGGCCATAAGTAGCCAGGCACACGTCTCTAAAACTTTCAAAGACATCTGTCAAAATTAATACGTCGGATTTTAAATAAATGTCGGAATATTCGCCTAAAGTTTTACATTCAAATAAATTCCATACTTTCCAAGCACGCTTATAATCATCGGAGGAGATGTCCTCTTTTTTGAGTTGGTTATAAAAGTCTTTATGCGATGGTAGCCTGTTTTCGTCTAATTTTGAAAATGAATCTACGTAATTATACGGGAAGACACCCTTCTGTCGAATAAGTTCAAATTTATTATCATCCTCGAAATATTTTCGCACCGTTTTACATTGCTCTGATTTTAAATTTTGACTTAATTTATCTAGCCCACTAGCCATGAATCGAAAACTATCCAAAAAACGCAATTTTAAAAATACCTGTCGTTGTTTTCCCTTCTTGTTTTCGACGTTATCCACCAAGATATGTTTAGTAAAGGAAATATACTTTTCCTTATTTTGGGGGATAACGTCCAACTTTTCCTCATCGCAGGCCAATTCCTTGACAAACAGGTGGGAATCAAAATTGGACATATTATGGAAAAATATGGGAATAAAATTGGGAATTTTGTAATTTAGGTTACATACAGAGTGACTAGGACCGCGATAGAGCCCCGTTAAATGATCGTGATCATGAACTCATTGGCACCACTTCCTTCATAAAATGGTTGTATATTGATTTACAATCAGCATCCAACCGTTTTACAAATTCTTTGTGTGCATCCTGTCCTCTATAACTTTGATACTTTGAATAGGCATCATCAAAGTCACATTTAATGTAGTAAACAAATGAATAGGGCACATGTTTATGCGTCCTCATAGTATAGGATGTATCAGGGTCCAATTCATTTTCCTCTGTAGGTATAGGTTCAAGGATTGTCTCGAAATCGGCATAAACAACAAATGGTACCTTTAATTTCTTTTCAAAATTTGTAAATTTCAAAATATTCTCGGGGACCTCTTCTCCGTATGTATTCTTTTTTAAATTAGTTGTTGGTACTTTAGCCAAAACGTGTCCGCAATCATGTTCTTGATGAGCTTTTAATTTTTGCTCTGAATAAAAGTAAGTTAGACAACCATCACATAAATACTTAGTAGCATGACGTGAAGACAATTGCCTTGAGATCAGTCGAGATAAACTTCTTATTAAACAGTAATGACTATTTTCATAATCATCGCTGATTAATAACAAATTTACATGTCTCTCCTTACGAGATGTAGTAAAGTATAAGGGACCTACAACCTCAATACTATTTTTACCATTATCATAAACTTTTTCAAGCCCATAGACATTGATAGAAATATTATTAAGGCGTTCAAATTTAGATATGTCACTAAGTTTAATCGGAAATTCCATACCTGTAAAGTCCAGTTCGTTCTCAAAAGGTATATAGTTTGCGACTCTATTTGCGTTTTGAGTATAATGAACCGGATGCAAGGAAGCTAAGACTGCCCATTTGAAGCATTGCAGGCCCGTATTTTGAATGTTTAAGACAGCAAGCTTTGCTTCAATCTCCTTTGGCAGCGGGATGTAGGATGATGCCTTTAGAGGGTTGATTTTATTGATCCCTAATTCTAAGTGTAGGAGCTGCTGAAGAGTCCACCCTGTAACAATAGAAACATTGTTAAGTAAAATGATGTAAAAATGTGTTAGTTAATATTTTTTAAACGCTTGTAATATTACTTACCACTGTCCTTTTCCGCAAATTCAGAGTATTTACGGTCCAGGATGGTAGTAAACTGTCCAAACAGCTCCTCCAAGTCTGTCGCTCCATTCACCATCACGTATCGTGTGTTGAAAGACTTCACCTCAGTCGACTCGTTCGTCTGCAGGAGGAAGCGGCCAAAAAGCTCTACCCCGACTTTCAGTTGATCATATTTTTGTAGTACGGTTCCCACCAATCTTACGAACTTTTCCTTCAGATGTTCTAGGAACAATAATATGTTGGTGGGGTCCTGGCTTAATGAAAGTCGGTAGGTAGCAATTCGGCTTCTAAACGATGTTTTGATTAGCTTTACACATTCCTCCTGCACTACGCAACAGTTCTCCCGATGGCTTAAGGTCCTTAGATGGTTGGACCAGCGAGAGACAGGCACATCTAACTGGCAGTCATTGCAATGCCTCTGCTGCGTAGATGAACCTGACGTTGATGGTTCTGGAATAAATTAAAATAATTATTTGCACTGTATAAGCATTATATGAATATGTTATTACTCATTTATATAAGTATGATGCAATAACTTACCATCGGACGAAACGAGTCTAGCCCTCTTAGCCATGGATACTTGCGAGGGCGTCGCTTGTCTTTTGGGGGCTCTATGCTGCTTCTCCCGTTGGTGTCGTTTAAGAGCCCACTTTGACGCAAAATTATCCCCACAAGTGTGACAGACTTGGACTTTAAGTCTGCAATCTCCATGGTCTTTGAGGCTATCTTTCCTGGTGAATGAGCGCTGGCAATGCTCGCAAACAAACATTTTCTGCAAAATTAAAATTATTGCGTTATTTTTTTTTATAGATATACATTATAACAAACAGATTTCTACTATAGATATATATTTAACAATATAGCATAATTTTACAATAGTTTAATAATGTTCTTCGACATTAAAACATCTACTAGTAGCTGCTACCTATGTATAAAAACTCCTTTAGCAACTTCTGTATCCCTCTAATGTTCAATATTCACTTTAAAATATTAATATTAACAATTATTTCAGTATTTTTGCCATTAAATAATTGGCTTATAAACAAACATAACCTCAGTTATTCTGTTTTTAGCGTTGTTCTAACGCAACAATACATTTTAAAAATATGTACCACCGTGTTACCTTATTTGGTACTTAATTTTTGATAGAACCAACAATATTTAAATAATTATTCACTGATATAATATAACAAATAATATCTGTACTTACCAAATAATAACACACACTACACAATAAGGAAAAATTCAAATTCTTTAACCACACCTAGTCTTTATGAACGCTTGGTAACGTCTGAGGAATGATTGTTTCTGCTTGTATTTATATACATAAGATGATGCAATAATGCTGACTATATACGTTTATTAATTAACATGGCAAGGCTAAGAGAATGTTTCCAAGTAATAAAGATGATGCAATCTTAACAGCGTGTTAGCACATGACATTGAATATTAATCACTGACCACATTCTATTGTATAATAATTACATTAAACATGTCTTAACCTTTAATATTATCCAGTCACTGTATCCGTAAACACAATAACAAGTTGTCCTTAATTATTAAATATATTTAGAAATATTTGCGACTAAGAATGAGATAGCTAAAAGGTTTAAAAATATTAATGAATATAAACGCTGTCTATATCGTATTTTCTGTTTTTCACCTAAAAATACCTTAATAGGGTGTTTTTCAAATATACATTTAAAAGGTGCCCTTTGGCATCCGGAGTACCGAAGGTACTTTTTTCGCTATGTGCGCATAATATTTCCTCGCATTTAACTCCGAAACACCGATTTTGGCTTCTGCGCATTTCCAAAATGTCCTTATTTTTTTATTGCGGGGTTCTATAGGTATGGTTTAATAATGTAGATATTTAATAAAATTATAAAAATCGGATGTGTCGTTTTGGTAGCTTTAGTGGTTTTGCTAATAATTTGAATACTTGGAACTATTTTGATTATGAGGTTGTATAGGTATAGATTATTAATGCAAATACTGAAAAAATTAGAATTTTTGAATGTGCCGTTTTGGTACTTTGGTGATTTTACTGGTGATCCAGTAATATGTAAATATAATTAATATACGAGGTATATTCCTACTAAGAAATAAACATTACCAATGCTTTGCACGACTTTATCGTGTTAAGGCCCTAATGGTTTAATACATCTAGCTCTGTTATTAGTTGAGATATTTGAAAAATTCTTTCACTGTTAGATAGCATATATATGACCCTACCTACAACCAGAATTTCAGCACTCCACTGATAGGCATAAGGGCACTAATCGCAAAAAACTATATCTTCCAAACCAGCTGACCGATCGACTTTGGGTTTTCTCTAAACGTCTTATGACGTCACCCTGAATGCGACCCGCGTGTTAGATTTTAATTTTGACATTTGACAAGTGACAGGTGGCCTTGGCAGATCCTAATTGGCAGGTGACAGCCGCCATCTTTTTCCTAAACATAATATGACGTCATCCTAAGCACGGAGCCTATAATGAATACTATTGCCCAAGTAGCTAATGCCCAAGTAGCTAGTGCTAAGTAGCTAACGCCCAAGTAGTTAATGCCCAAATAGCTCACGCTCAAGAGTGTGACATGACAGATGACGTATGACATATGACACACGCCTGCGCACTGCCTGGGCATGCGCAGAAGAGACCTCCGGAATCTGATGTGAAAAGAATCAGCTCCCTCTACTGTCGTTGTTTGAATTTGATTCGTGAGCCATCCTTATCGTCAGCGTCAGTACAAGAGATGGTATAATGATGTATTTGTCAAATTTTCAAACTCTATTAACCATCTACCAAACTCTTCTTAGTTGGTGCATTTAATAAAAAACTTTAGTTGTACGTTGGGAAATTTATCCTCACCCTCTACTATATTTTTAGTGGTAATGTTGGTTTTCCAACCAGGTGGTAAATATGCCTAAACGATGGAAAAAATAGTTTATCAAAAACATTATGCAATTTACCTTTCTTTTTTAAGTATACTTACTTCAAATTCTTTATTTAACGGTACCGGTAGCGACACAATATTCTCCATAATCTCCATTATTAGAATTACAATTTAGAATGCGGTTAGAAATTGGGATTTCAAACAAGACCCCGCCCACGCGCCTGACGTAAGCACCTCTAATTCGCCGGTTTAAGTCCCATAATGGAGCTCAGTGCTGTATGTACTCTTGCATGTTTTACGGGGGTGGGCGGCGGGGGACATTGTACTTTCAATCAGAAATGGATCAAAGATTCAGCTTGCTCCTTGACCTTGAACGTATTGTAGCAGTTTTGTTTTGATTTCGGACATCGGAGTGTATTGTTTGTAGGTTAAGTGAAGTTGTGTGTGGGGGTATCGGGTTTGGCTTTATTCTTTGTTGGATGTTGGATTTGGCGGACTATTGCGTTATGTTATAGATTATAGTGTACTTACCTAATAATAATAATGTTTTATTTGTTTTTTGTTTTTAAAAAATGGAGTTTGGTCATATTATAACAGTGCCGACAGTGGAATACTTAAGAACTAACTTCAGTTCTTTAAATTTGGAACAAAAAATCCAAATAAAAAATTCGGGAAGACATAAACCCGATATAAACCTTTCTCAGACTACAAAGGGCAAAAGCAAGGATATTATTAGGAGATTTAAATTAGATGTGTATAAAAGAAATGACTGGATTTGTGGATGCGAAACAACAAACCGTTTGTTTTGCTTTCCTTGTTTGTTGTTTAGTCATGGTGATGCGGAGCCAGCTTGGATTAAAAATGGAATAAAAGATTTGGCACATTTATCTCAAAAAATAAAAAAACATGAAAACACTCAGGCTCATATCAATGCTCAGCTGGAAATGCAACTTCTAGGAAAAGTAGATATACGGTGTAGTGGTATGCCCTTTTCTCTATGCCTTATTTTATTGAAAGTAACCCCCTAACTTAAAGGGCAAGCACTGCAGGTCTGGTTAGCCTAAGTTATAGCTCACCTGGTATATATCTCCAACGATCGAAAACCCGAGCGGAAGATTTTCTTTCGTTCTCTGCTTTCCTTTTGCACCAAAAAAAACACCTTCTGAATTTTTGTTAATGTTTATTTACTAGTTCGGTGTTAGTAGATAAAGTACATTGCTCCACAATTTTTAATACTTGTTTATTAAGCAAACCACCCTTGAATTAATAATAAAATTCGCCCACTACGGGGTGTGACTATAAAGCACAAGAAACTCACTTTTTATTTTTTTCTTCAACACTAGTATTTGTACATACGCAAATTTTCGCCACTATTCCGAGAGAACTTTCTTGCTTTGTAAAAATTTTCAAATTTTTAATCACCTGCTCTATTAATTTATGAGTTACTATTAAGATGTTATCTTCCGATTTAGTTTTTCCACTTTTTCACGAATTTTTTCGAGCTGACAAGTTTACTTTTGACTCACGACTTATTTTTCGATTTCGACTAAGTACTTTCTGCGCTAATTCCGACTTTTTGACTCTTTAATTCCCGACGGATGAATCTCTGTCAATAATTGTAACTTGTAACTAATTCTCAACGGTAACTAACTAATTTGTTGCGTGCGAGCGCTTTTATAAACTTTGATTGACGCCCGTGGAACCTCGGAGGTGGTATTTTTCACCCAAATATTTGTCAGGTTCAACTCAGTCACGTAGGCTTGATTTATGGCTTTTTTGCGGAACCCGTGGAATTCGCGTCGCTATAAATTATATTTTCACTGACAGGTTTCTAAAAATTATGGACTTATTTTTCAATATATTTGTCAACGTTGACAGCCGCGATATTTGCTTTTCTTTAATTTACGAGATTTTTGTTATTTTCGAGGAAGAACTTTTCTAGCAAAAGATCACGAGTTTTGAAATGACGCAATCATCCCACTTTTTGTGGTGTGATGGTGTGATGCAATGTTTTAGGCAGTACCGACGAAATCAACTGATTTTAATTTTTAGTTACAGGTTCTTATTATTCGCGACTACTTGTGTATTTTTTTCTTTCTTGCGATGCCAGACTATAAGAACCCGAAAGGTAGGATTTTGTTTTATTTAGTTTTATTTTTCATCTTATTTTAAAAAAAAAACTTTTAAATAATTTTTACAATTTGAATTTAAAATATTTTATTCTTATTTTAGAAAAACTTTTTAAATAAATTATATAATTTTATTCTTATTTTAGAAAAACTTTTAAATAAATTTTATTTTAAATATTTTATTCTTATTTTAGAAAAACTTTTTAAATAAATTTTATAATTTTATTTTAAATATTTTATTCTTATTTTAGAAAAACTTTTTAAATAAATTTTATAATTTTATTTTAAATATTTTATTCTTATTTTAGAAAAACTTTTTAAATAAATTTTATAATTTTTAGTTTAAATATTTTATTCTTTTTTTTTTTAAACTTTTTAAATAAATTTTATAATTTTTAATAAATGAAAGCGGCTTTTAATTTTTTTTTTCTTTATAATATATTTTATGTACTTTATATTAATAAGACTTAGTGCCCAACATTGCCACACATCACAATTCTCCCCTTCTTAATTAATGAAAAAATTGATTAATTCATTTTTTTCATTGTACACTAATATCGCCAGCTAGTCGTGCGCTACAACAATAAGTGGTTCCCCGTGCGCATTCTACGTAATCGGCGCGATGCCAGTATGTCTAGCGTTTGTTTATCTTTACTGGGACGGTACGGTTCACAACGAAACTTTAATAACAAGGCGTCAAGATTTAATTTTGATTGGTGACGGCGCTAAAAAAAGGAAAATTCTCTCTGAGCGAAAAAATGCTACAAAAATAGTTTATTTTTTATTTTTGAATGATTCCCGTTACTTAGCAATTTCACCCTTATTACGTTTTTTGAATTTGAATGAGTTTCTTTTGCCTTTAATATTGTTAGTAATATTTATATAAAATTTTAAAGAACTAAAATCTAGCTGCATCTATCTGCATTTCTATGTTATTAATTTTTCACTAAACATCTACCTACATATAGAAAATAAAACAGTGTTTACACAGAATAGCATATATTGCAATAAAATTCAACTCTAAGAGGCATAATTAATCGAAATAATATTATTTCTTTCACAAAAATTAATTGACCATGCAACAAACACTTTTTGGAAAACTAAGGTTTCTTAAGAAAGTTTTACGTTAACGGAAAACTTGTTTCCACAAAATAATTACTTTTCATGATGCAAATTTAAACCTTAGTAGTTTTCCATAAGTGTAAATAATAATAAAATTTAATAAATCTATACTTATTTTCTGTTCTTTGAAATTAGACGTAACAATAAATGTATTTCAAAAAAAAATTATTTTTCGTAATTTGTTATTTAAATAAACGATAAAAATTTGACCCTTATTTTCGGTTCTTTGAATTTAAAGTAACATTAATTATTTTAAAAAAAATTCTTTTACATAATTGGAATTAAAATAAACGAAAAAATTGACACTTATTTTCGGTTTTTTTTGTTTTTGAAATTGAATGTAACATTAAATGTTTTTCAAAAAAAAAATTCTTTTTCATAATTTGAATTAAAATAAACGAAAAAATTTACCCTTATTTTCGATTTTTTTTTTTTAATTAAATGTAACATTAAATGTTTTTCGAAAAAAAATCTTTTTCATAATTTGAATTAAAATAAACGAAAAATTTGACACTTATTTTCTGTTTTTTTTTTTTGAATTTAAAGTAACATTAAATGTTTTTCGAAAAAACATCTTTTTCCTAATTTAAAGTAAAATAAACGAAATGATTGACACTTATTTTCGGTTCTTTCAATTTAAAGTAACATTAAATGTTTTTCGAAAAAAAATTCTTTATCATAGTTGGAAATAAAATAAACGATAAAAAAATCGACATTTATTTGCTGTTCTTGCAAATAAATGAAAATGAACACTAAATTAAAAAAAAACTACTTTAAAATAAAAATACTCCACGCACTCACTGCCCGAAAATCACTACCCTTTTAGCGACACAAATCAAATGTTAGTTTATTGATTACCTTGATTGTTTATTCATCTATGCCGCTGTCATCCCCTGGGTTTTCGGGTTGTGCTGGGGCGGGCCTTAAGATTACTCTCAAACCCGGTCCTGGTAGGGGCTCGATTTCATATCGAGCTGGTCGTTGAACTTGGGCTTGAACTGGGGGTTGCACGGGTGGGTGAACTGGTATTTGAACGGGTGGGTTAACTGGTGGTAGAACTGGTGGGTTAACTGGAGGCAGAACTGGTGGGTTAACTGGTGCGGTGGATATATAAACTAGTCCCCTACTTGGCCCTGGGTTGATTTGCACTCGGCCATATGGAAATGCTGGGGGAAACACCATTGGCTGCTGAAATTGTGGTCTGATGCGTTGGAGTGGCGGCGGTCTCCGGGTAGCTTCAGTTTGTGTACAATTATCGCTTCTTATTTTGTGAGGGGTTTGGGTATACGCATCTCTTTTTGAAACCCCATTAGGCAATTGTGTAGGTTGCTGCTGACACACAGTGCAATTACATAACTGCAAATTTGCACTTTTCCATAAATTCCAAAAATACTCAGGGGTGAAAAGTCCTTCCGGGGGAGTCACGCACAGCGCGTAGGTTCATGGACCCGGCGCTTGGGATTGATTTTCTGCACTTAGTAGTCGCAACCCCTGGTAGCCTGCATGTATCATTTGGCACCACACTGCTATTGTTGCCCGGATTGGAAAATATGGTACGGTACATGGGCAATCTTCATCAAAAAATTGACGAAGCTCCCTTAAATGGTATAGAGCCATTCTATATAAAAGTATTTTTACATTAATGTCTTGAATTAGTCCTACGTAGGTTAAAAAAAGTACAAGCCACGTCATTTTTTACTATCAATAAAAACTGTTCTTCACTGTTTTTTACTTGTGCCTAGCTTAAAAAGTTAAAACTAAAATTTTTTCACGCTCTTCAACTGGTTTTATTAAAAATGTTGTCAAGTCAGCAATTTCTTTGTTTGGGACTTGGTGCCGCAGTATTTTCCCATGAACTCCTAAATTTTTGGGCGCAATAAGTGGTCTTCCTATAAATAATTTTCTTATCGCTTCTTGACCCATTTTTTTTTTCTGCTGACTCCATCATTCTTCATGTGAGCTACGTGCCTACATTTCTAATACTCACATATACATGAGTCATAGAGTCAATCAGGATACTGGGATTACCTTATTTTTCTTGTAATTTGTTGGTTGCCTATACTTTACTTAGTCACGACAACAATTTTACAGGAAGCATTCTTCTAAGATGCGGACAATTTGTTATATCTATTTTTAATAGATGTCTCTACTGGAATTCTTTTTAAATATTTTTCAGTTCTATTTTTTACATCTGCAAGTTTCAAGGCAACTCGGTTTGTCCCATCCATCGTTTAGAACTGTAGCGCTTATTTTCTCGTTTTCGGTGTTTCTCCGGGATTTCTTCGACTGAAGTCTGGCACTGCAGCATCAAACGAGTCGATGGCGCGTGGCTTGCTTCCTTGGCGTCTGCATAGCAAGGTTATGATGCCCATTGTCTTTACTTTAGCACGCTTTTGAATGACTGCATTTATTTCGTCGGCTTTCTGTACAATTAATTTTTATTTAATGAATTACGGCACTATTATTATTTACAATTTTGTTGAGCTTGTGTAATGATTTATATATTTATTTGATTTTATTTTATTCTAATTTTAAATGTTGTATAGGTACTAGTATTTAATATTTATAAAAAGTGTTGCTTCTTTTTAATTTTATTTCTTTGGGGACACTTCGCTTCTTCCAAAGAGACTCCAACCTATGTCAGGAATCGTACTTAGTTCTTGACGCAATCTGGGGAATGTACTTGACTTTGTCTGTAATTCGGTGTATTCTTTGGTTGATTTTCGTTTTCAACATAAAATGTCACTTGTTTTAGGTTTCGAGGTTCTACAGTCTGTCCTAATGCGTCACTTGCTAATTCAGATGCTGGGTCGTCGTATTGTCTATAGGTATGTGTATCTTCATTTTGGTTTTGATTTGCTTTCTTGTCCTTTTGTTGCATATGATGCAAAACAAATAGTGTTAGAGTGTCCCAAAATGAAGCTAAAAGGTAGAACGAACAGCCATTAAATTTGTGTAATGCAATTGAATTTATCAATGTTTCTATAAGAAATTTAATCATTCTAAAGATAAAATAAATGCCAAGGATCCCACTGGACCATTCTCCAATAAGCGTAAAATATTTGTATATTTCTTGTATTGTTAAATTGGCTAGTTTTTTCATTTCTTCTGTATCAAACAACTTTAACGCTGAAAATCCTTGCGATTCGATTTCTTGCCCTGCAATTTTTCGAACTAAAATATTATTTAACGCGTTCCGTTCCAAGTTGAACATCATAGCATCCTGTGCTCGCTTTATTTCTTGGTAAGTATATAGGCCTCCTGCTCCTAAATCTTTAATAGTGTGGAATTTTGGCAGTTCTTCGGCATCAACTTGTAGCTCTTGAGGTATAAGTCCTGGAGTTGGCAAAGGGTCAAATCCAATCCATTTATTATCTATAGCATACATAGATGAAATCAAAGTATTACATTCTATTTGTTCCCCGCGTTCTTGCAAGATGCGTGTTATAGGGGACATAAAATAACTACGGTTATTTACTGTTACGGGTAGCTCAATATAACAATGCTTTTCTCTTCGAACCTCTACTGAGACGGCAAGGCAACGCATTACATATAAAATTTCCCCTCCTAGGACTCCAATAAAACCTAGGTTTTGTTTGACTAGGCTTGCTACAGCATTTGGACTAACAGTGGCCAATATAAGTCTATTCTTTAGGATTTCTCTGTGCAGTTGGCATCTTCGATAAACAGTTTGAGAAAACATTTCGTTAACACTTCTTTTAAATGATTGTTCAACATATAAAAATTTTGTATTAACATAGGTTATAAGGTCGGCGTCAGGGGAATCTGTAGCATCCAAAAAGGGCGATGCTTCCATAGCACTGCTTTTTCTATATGCCAGAAGTCTGGGATGTTCTGTTTGCCACACAGAGACACCACATGTCGTGTCCCTTTTTAATAGTTGAATGGCAAAAACTTTACTTCTATCTTCCACGACCACAAACTGATGTCCATGTGCTCTAGAATGATTTTCTGTTACGAATGTAGCGATTCCTTCGTATAAAATGTTAAATTGTCGACACATTTGTGGATAATTTCTCTGCCAGGTGGATTCTCCATTTATGCTGTCTATACAGTACGAATCCAGAAAAGGACAATTTATACCATTTCGTAAATGTATTTCATTATTATCCAAGTTTACTTTTGTATAATAATCTTGTAGGTTTATTTTTACTTCGGCCTGGACTACGACATTATCCCACTTGTGACCATTTTCAATATAATGTCCTGTAAGGTAGTTACTGAAAATCCATGAGCTGTAGTTGGATTGGCAGGATCGCCATGTAAGGTAACTACTTGGTTCGATATGAAAGAGTCATCAAGACGTGTATAAAATGTATATATTTCTATTCTTCTATTATCTATTCTATTTTACAATCAGTCGTAGTTACTTATATACTAAACTTAACCTTAAACTCGTAACCTTAACTCTAAGCTTTTATATAAATGTTATTGTTATATCTAATGTACAATAACATATTGTTACCTTTAATAGAGGGTTATACCCTCGACTATATCCTCGTCATTGATATCAGGGTAAAGGTAACAATAATATTATACATACCATTAAATTGAACAATTAGGTAAAATAAGGTAAAGCCTTATTATTACCCTACATCTCCTGCGGGAGGGAAAAAAAATCTAATATAACTAAATATTAGATTTTTTTTGTACGTTAACTTAATTAGGTAATAAAATATATTTGTACGTAAAATTATTTAAAATATTTCTTAACTCTATTCCTATGAACTAACATTTTTACAATTTATTTACATCTTTAACAATCGTTACCATTTCATACGTATTCCTCGACATATTGTCGTAAAACTTTTTTATGCATCCTATCTTTTATATTATTATACAATACATCCCATTAATCCTTGCGTGTCCTCATATCGATAGTAACTGAAAATCGTTAAGAACTATTTGTCTTACGATCGAAAATACTTTTTCATTTTTAATAATAGATATTTATTTCTATACCGGTCTCTATTATTAACTATTCATTTTTTTTAAACATTTGAGCGCTTTTTTCGTCTTCGCGAATATTATATTCAATATTCATCACATACGGCATTCGGTTCTTTCAACGAAGCAGTTAAATGCGAAACGCCGATCAAGAATTCCGAACTTTATGTTCCGTATAATTATTGTTCCTGAATTGCAGGGCTTTCGGCCGAGGCTCCTGATTCATATGGACAATATTTTTAAAATAGACGAAATTTCCTATGCTGCAGGCATATTTTTTACTTTTACGCATTTTAATAAATTCAGCTATCGAAACAGGACAGAGTTCACAAGAATTATTAGGTCATTTTACTAATTCAACTACTTCCGAGTGATCGATCCGTTCGTAAGTCTAAATATTTGGCGCGAATTTTTGAACTAAAAATTTCCCTTCTATTTTAAAATATGAGAGGTTAACTAATAATATTATTTTTTTTGTAACCTAACAACAAGTTTCATAATTGCTAAAATCTATAAGTTTCAGATAAAATTTGTTAACGTTACTTTCGCGTCGCCTGTATCTAAAATGTTTATCGATATCATATTACTTTGCGGTCGAGCTAAAACACTTGCTATATTAATACTATTTGGTATATTTCCTGGTAACATAATACAATTTTCATATTTGTCAACATAGCTATATTTAATTATTTCACAGCGGGCTAGAATTTTAAAATATGATTTTTGTTTTGACAACATTGGACTGAGACAATTTTATTCTCAGTAAAAAAAAATGAAACAGTTTTATATTAAGTAGAAAACGAAAACTTAAAATTTTCAAAATTTATCTTGGCATTAAATTTTTCAAAAAAAAGCTGAGCCTAATACTCCATTTATTTTATTTTATTTTATTTTCAAAACTTTTAATTACATGAATGTATGTTTTAAATTGTCATCAAATAAATTTCAATGTCAAGTTCGTAAAAATGTTGAACTAATTATTTTTATTTCCTTTCCGGTGTTTATATATTATATTTGTTAATAAATTTTTTAAATATAACACTTATAGATTAATCATTTTAATATGGTGCCTAATAGTTAACTTGAATAAAATTTAGATTTAAATTTAAAATCACAGATTCTAATTTTTTTTTTATACCCGATAAAACTGATCGGTTAATGTTGATTGTATGATGTTACCCTCGCAAGTATTCTCATTCTTGCTTTACATGAAATATGTCCTATTATTTTTATTATTATTTTCTCTAAAAATTTTAGCACGATTTGACAAACTCCTATATTGCGAAAATCTATTATTATCATTACTTCGCGAATTCCCTGCGGGTAAATTTCTTTGATACTTAAAATTTGGCACGAATTTCTGGCGTTTAAATCAAATTTTCCACTCATGGTTGCTTAACACCTTTCAAAATTTAAATTCTCACAAAATAAAATATAGTTAAAATATGTCCCTATTAAATAAAATGTTTAAACAATTAAATAACTTATCTAAATTTCTTACTAATTTTCACCGAGCTGTGCCTCACTGGTGTGTCCTTCCTAGTGCATGTGTAGTACTGTGGTTGCTTCCACAAATAGCGGGACTCCTGAAAATCCATAATCTAGTCCCCCGTTGCGTACGAGCGGCTTTTGCCTCACCTTCTATTAAGGCCTCACACGTACGTGCTGCTGGGCTGGACTGCTGCTGACTACATCTTCGCCTGGCGCCGTGGTATAGCATTTTTCACATTTTTCACCATCGGCTGACTAGGTAGGCTGGACCACTGTTTCTGTACTGGGTGAAGATGGCTTTTTCTCTCCATGATTCACTTAAACACAATACACTCTGAATTTTTTTTCTTCTTCTTGGGACCTTAGTTCACTTGTAGAAATGCCATGGGACCTTAGTCCACTGGCAGGAATGCCATAGGACCTTAGTCCACTGGCAGGATCGCCATGTAAGGTAGTTACTGAAAATCCATGAGCTGTAGTTGGATTGGCAGGATCGCCATGTAAGGTAACTACTTGGTTCGATATGAAAGAGTCATCAAGACGTGTATAAAATGTATATATTTCTATTCTTCTATTATCTATTCTATTTTACAATCAGTCGTAGTTACTTATATACTAAACTTAACCTTAAACTCGTAACCTTAACTCTAAGCTTAACCTATGATTATATAAATGTTATTGTTATATCTAATGTACAATAACATATTGTTACCTTTAATAGAGGGTTATACCCTCGACTATATCCTCGTCATTGATATCAGGGTAAAGGTAACAATAATATTATACATACCATTAAATTGAACAATTAGGTAAAATAAGGTAAAGTCTTATTATTACCCTACAGTCCGCCTTGACAGTTATGGCCTGCGTCGATTTTTCCTGCTAATATCAGTGACGTAGAAACAGTTGCGTTTGGCTTCAGATTGCTAATCGTATTTCCGTTTATTACTTTAAACTGCCTGAACAAATGAGTTTTTCTACATTCTTCTGCCCCTTGTTCATATAAATATGTCGATAATCCCCCATCGACAGCTGATTGGTGTGAAAATGCGCCGCAATAAGTTATAATTCGAGTGACTTCTATGAGACCCGAAAATACATGAACATACTCAAATCTTCTTTTCTCCAAAATAAGCACATATCCTTCTTTTACATCGTAACCCGTTTCAGGATCTGGGCATTGACCCACATTTCTTAAGGATATTGCAGTTATATTTGTTGAAGGATTGCGGCAGTCATAAGCAATTAGGGCTTCGCACACCACTGGAACGATAATTACCCATATGAGTGTCAGATTCCCTGTAACAATAAGTGTAATTAATTTCCTCCTTTCTATCCTTTATACAAAAAATTTTTCTAACCTAAAAGCATTCTTTATACAGGGTGGCTTGCTATTTTTTTTTCTATTTACAAAATAAAATCTTTGTATTTCTCTGGTAATCTTATATTACGTGTTCTGGTACGTCTGCCTTCTTCCAATAACATCTCTGGACGGTCTGCTTCTGAGTCCGCAGATCCAGAAAAATATTCTTCGTTTTCCGATTCTTCGCTTTCTGAATCATTCCTTTCCGAGTCGTCATTTTCGGAATTATCATTTTCAGACTGAAGTTCAGGAGTTTCATGTCCTTCTTCCTTTCCTAAGTTTATAAATTCTTCAACTTCGTCTTGCCTGGTTTCGTTGTTCATAGGGTCTTCAGTTTCTTCCTTTTGTCCTGATTTTTCTGTCTCGATATGTTCTTCGGGTATTGTACACCTACATGGTTTAAGGCGTTCCGCATGTACAAGTTGTTCCTTCTTGCCATTTACTTCTTTAATTCTAAAGGTAACTGGTCCCTTTTTTTCGATAATGCGATAAGGACATGTCCATTTACTGTAAAATTTTGTTGCCATTATCCTTTTTCCAGGAATAGCAGGAGTGTACAAGTACACGAGATCCCCTAATTGAAACTCTTTTCTTACTTTCTTAGAGTTGTGTTTTTCACACCTAGTTTGTACGCTTTTTTCAATATTTTGTCTAGCCCTTTCGTGTGCCACTTGAAATTTTGCTAGCATTTCACTCGAGTAATTTTCGTCGATGTCATATTTTACTTTGGCCTGCCTTGTGGTGAGATGGATTGGCAGATCCATGTCCCGACCAAACATTAAGAAAAAGGGTTAGTCTTTCGTCGCTTCATGGGGTAAATTTCTATACGCCAGTAAACAGTATGGCAGAATGTCATCCCAGTTACTGTAGTGATTGCTAACAAAATGACTAATCATTGTCTTTAGGCTTCGATGCATTCTTTCAATAATTCCATTTGATGAAGGATGATAAGGGGTAGTTTTAAGTTTCTTAATACCAAGTAAACTACAAATTTCTGAAAATAATTTTCCTACAAATTGTGTTCCGCAATCAGTTAACAGTTCCCTGGGTGTCCCAAATCTACAAATGATATTTTCTACAAATGCTCTAGCCACTGTCTCAGCTCTAATGTCCAGAAGGGGTATACACTTTGGGTATCGGGTTAAGAAATCGATACATGTCAGTATATATTTGTTGTTTCTGTCTGTTTTGTTTAACGGTCCCACTATGTCCATACTGATTCTTCCCCATGGAGCGTACGGCACTGGTGATGCTTGCATTTCTACAGGAGGTTGATAATTTGTTTTTCGTACATTGCAAGAGTGGCATCTTTCGACAAAGGTCTTAACGTCCTTTTTGATTGTGTTCCAATAGAAGTCTCTTTCTATTATTTCTGTAGTTTTCTTTTGTCCTGGATGACAGGAGTATATGGAAGAGTGATATATTTTTATTATTTCTGGTACGATGCATTTTGGTGCAACAATTTGATCATTTCTCTGATGTAGATCTCGGCGTCGGGTTAGGAGACCATCTATATTTAAATAAAATGGATCTTCGTCAGACAAGGTGTTTGACAATATTTCCCTTATGTGTTCATCTTCTTGTTGTAACTTTCTCAGTTCTTCCTTACTCCAAATAACGGAAGGTATTGGCATGATTTCATCTCGTCCCAGACCTTCCTTTACAACAGCTATAATATTTTCAACTAAAACGTCTTCTGTTCTTAGGCGTGTAAGAGAATCTACGTTAATATTTAATTTGCCTTTTCTGTATTGAATGGTGAAGCTATACTCCATTAGATACATTGCCCATTTAGCTAAACGTGAACTTGCATCCTTAATTGTTAATAAATACTTCAAAGGTCGATGATCTGTCATAATGATAAAGTGCGTTCCCGTTAGGTAATTGCGATATGTTTTGACGGCAAATACGATAGCTAGACATTCTCGCTCGATGGTACTGTATCGACGTTCCGCTTCATTTAGGGTTCTACTAGAATAGCATATGGGATGTTCCACACCACTATGAGTCTGGGTAAGAATGGCAGCTATTGCAGTTCCACTTGCGTCGGTGTTGACTAAAAACGGTTTTGTAAGATCAGGATACCGTAATATGGGAGGTGAAATGAGAGCTTGTTTTAAAGTTTCAAAAGCCTGTTGTTGGTCAGCATCCCAATGATATTTCACATCCTTTTTAGTCAAATGAGTCAATGGTTGACTAATTTTGGCAAAGTTTGCTACAAATTTTCGGTAGAAACCACATAGTCCTAAAAATGCTCTAATTTCTTTCACGTTCTTTGGAATAGGATATGACTTAATTATCTCGGTTTTCCTGGGATCTGTAGTGTAACCTTCTTTCTTGATAATGTGTCCCAAGTACTCTATTTCCTCCTTCATGAAATGACATTTTGTAGGCTTAAATTTTAGGTTACTTTCTCTTATTTTTTCAAAAACATGTCGTAATCGTTCCAGATGTATATCTACGTCATTTGAAAATACTATTATATCATCAAGGTAGACTAAACATTCTTTATAAGTCAATTTTCCTAAAATGTGGTTCATCATACGGCTCCAAGTAGCAGGGGCGTTTTTTAACCCCATCGCCATCCGCAGGAAGTGATAGTGGTTGTCGGGAGTCGAAAATGCCGTTTTTTCTTGGTCATCTGGGCGAAGAGGCACTTGAAAGTACCCGGACGCTAAGTCAATAGTTTCTTGAATATTTGGCAATGGCATATAGTCCGTCTTCGAGATATCATTAAGACTACGATAATCTATCACCAGACGGAATTGAATGTCTTCACCAGGGAGTCTTTTCTTTTCTTTTAAAATGGCTGGGAAACTCCATGGAGATTGGCTCTCAACAATTATCCCATCGTCCAGTAATTTTTGTATTTCTTGCCTCATGATTTCTTGTCTGTGATAGGGAACTCGATATGGTCTTTTTAATATGGGAGACACATCTTCTGTAATGATTCTATGTACCACATGCGATGTGCAACTTAATTTCTGATCTGGAGATTTAAATATGTCAATGAATTCAATAATCAGATCCTGTAACTTCTTTTCAGCTTCCGTTTTTGGTTTGTCTAAGTTCATAGTTTTTAAAATTTCTTCGGCATCTTTTATTCCAATTTTTCTTATCGCATTATTGCTTTTTACTGGATCTAGGTTCTCTACTTCTGCTTCATATCCTCTTGCAATAATAGTGTTTCTTCTAATAATTATTTCTCCATTTGTCACATTGACAAGTCTCACTGGAACAGTCTTTCCTGTTTTGCATAAAATTCTTGCCATTAACAGTCCTGTCGGAATGTCCTCACTTGGTTCTAGAACCATGTGTTGAGTCGTAACTCGGGCCACTCTTCGCACGGATGCTGGACATACTGCTTGGCAATTTGACGGTAACACGATATCTTGGGCTAAAACGACTGAGATACTAACTTCAGATTTCTGCTTTTTACTACTAATTTCTTTTTCTTCAACTTTATTTTCTTCATTTCTTTTATTTTCCTTTTCATATTTCATTTTCCTCTGTTTCTTCTTGCGATTACTACTTTTTACGTGCTCGTCACTAACCATGGATACTTCTGGTTGTAGGGGAGAATCGGCCGTATTCTCCGAGATAGTAGGCGGTTCCTTATGAACTTCTAGGTGTTGGTTTGACTCCAAGCGACCCCAAATCGCCTGAACTCTATATCCCATTGTCATTTGGGGTGACGAGGGATTTTCCATTTCAGAACTCCTACACATCTCTCTAGTTCCTTTAGACTCACGTTGCTCAAATTTTTTCTTAATAACATCCAAATTTTCTTCAATTCTACCAAGTCTTTTTTCCATTTCTTTCTTAAATTTTATCATCATTATTTCCGCAGCTTCCACTGGCTCCTCATCGCACAAGGGAATTACTTTCTCAAAAGCATACATACATTCATTTCCCCAGTCGATCTTTACTCCGTGTTCTCTTAGAAAATCTATTCCCAATAGTATCTCAGCTCGAAAAGCTTCTGTATCAACTACTACAAAATTATGCGGAACCACTAAGTCCGCATCAAAACACACAGGCACTGTAGCCTTTCCTAAAATTGGAATTCTATTATCTTGAATATCTACTAAACTTATTTCTTTAGAATCATCTATGAACCCCTGGGCAATCTCGGGTTTAATTAGGGATACAACTGCTCCGGAATCAATTAAAGCTAAACATTGCTTACCATTAATTTGAACTTTAACCACATTACACGGTCTCGGGGTTCCTTCCTCAGAGCATGCATATATCCCTACCCTTGTTCTTTGAGTTAGTTCCACTGTGCCTCGTTGGCAGCCGAGCTCCGGGGCTGGGAAGGGGCTGCGTTGGAGTTTAAAGGCTCCTGGCTTCTTGCCTGATACTGGCTTCTCGGCTGTGCTTGATTCTGTACTCTTAGGTTGTTCCTAGATGGATATGCATTTCTTCCTTGATATCGGTTTCCTTTAGTAGGACAATTTTTAGCGATATGTCCCAATTGTTGACATGAGTAGCACTGTATATTGCTTAAGCTTCCTTGTTGTCTCCTATTTTGATCATTATTTCTAGGACAGTTGGTACTAAAGTGTCCCGTTTTATTGCATGTGTAGCAAGTTCTTATAAGGGTCGTTGCTTCTCTATATTTCGGTTTATGGTGGTTGTTATTGGCTCCATTTTGATTATTAACCATTCGGCACTCACGGCTACTAGGGGGGTGAAGTAAGTTTTCGATTGATTGTTCCCTTTCAGCTATTGTCAGCGCATCATTTAAGTTCTTAGGGTTGCCGGAAAGTACTCGCTGTTTTATTGGCATATTTAACCCAAGAGAAAACTGGGTAGTAATGTCTTGAGCTAATTTATCTTGAATAGGATTATCGACTGCAGGATCTCCTGTGAGAGTAATGGTTCGGTTTGCTAGAATTTTTAACGTGGTCAAAAATTGTCTGCATGTCTCACCAGATCTATGGCGACATTCCATAAAGCTCTTCATGGCGGCACCTTTCACATATTGTCGAGTAAATTGATTTTTCAGATTATCTTTTAATGTTTTCCAGTCTGTTGTAGTCTGCATTTGTGGCTCAGATTCTATAAACTGTTTTGCTTTATACCTAAGTTTTAATCGTGCAATTGAAACCATTTCTTTTTCAGTCCACCCAGCTAGTACTGCAGTTTCTTCAATTATAGTTAAATATTCATCTATGCTTGTGGAGCCATCATAAATAGGTACATTATCTATTCCAACCATTATTTTGGGTGCATTCATAATTATAGTATTAGCGGCGGGAGCGGCGGGAGCAGCTGTTGTAGGGGTCGTCATTTTTCACGTTTAAATCTATTTTTTAATTAATTCTTAATATTTTTCTTTTTGGGGGTTGGGGGTTGGGGGTAGTAAAAACTACCCTTATTTATTCTTTTTCAACCCCACACCTGACACCAATGTAGTGGTATGCCCTTTTCTCTATGCCTTATTTTATTGAAAGTAACCCCCTAACTTAAAGGGCAAGCACTGCAGGTCTGGTTAGCCTAAGTTATAGCTCACCTGGTATATATCTCCAACGATCGAAAACCCGAGCGGAAGATTTTCTTTCGTTCTCTGCTTTCCTTTTGCACCAAAAAAACACCTTCTGAATTTTTGTTAATGTTTATTTACTAGTTCGGTGTTAGTAGATAAAGTACATTGCTCCACAATTTTTAATACTTGTTTATTAAGCAAACCACCCTTGAATTAATAATAAAATTCGCCCACTACGGGGTGTGACTATAAAGCAAAAGAAACTCACTTTTTATTTTTTTCTTCAACACTAGTATTTGTACATACGCAAATTTTCGCCACTATTCCGAGAGAACTTTCTTGCTTTGTAAAAATTTTCAAATTTTTAATCACTTGCTCTATTAATTTATGAGTTACTATTAAGATGTTATCTTCCGATTTAGTTTTTCCACTTTTTCACGAATTTTTTCGAGCTGACAAGTTTACTTTTGACTCACGACTTATTTTTCGATTTCGACTAAGTACTTTCTGCGCTAATTCCGACTTTTTGACTCTTTAATTCCCGACGGATGAATCTCTGTCAATAATTGTAACTTGTAACTAATTCTCAACGGTAACTAACTAATTTGTTGCGTGCGAGCGCTTTTATAAACTTTGATTGACGCCCGTGGAACCTCGGAGGTGGTATTTTTCACCCAAATATTTGTCAGGTTCAACTCAGTCACGTAGGCTTGATTTATGGCTTTTTTGCGGAACCCGTGGAATTCGCGTCGCTATAAATTATATTTTCACTGACAGGTTTCTAAAAATTATGGACTTATTTTTCAATATATTTGTCAACGTTGACAGCCGCGATATTTGCTTTTCTTTAATTTACGAGATTTTTGTTATTTTCGAGGAAGAACTTTTCTAGCAAAAGATCACGAGTTTTGAAATGACGCAATCATCCCACTTTTTGTGGTGTGATGGTGTAATGCAATGTTTTAGGCAGTACCGACGAAATCAACTGATTTTAATTTTTAGTTACAGGTTCTTATTATTCGCGACTACTTGTGTATTTTTTTCTTTCTTGCGATGCCAGACTATAAGAACCCGAAAGGTAGGATTTTGTTTTATTTAGTTTTATTTTTCATCTTATTTAAAAAAAAAACTTTTAAATAATTTTTACAATTTGAATTTAAAATATTTTATTCTTATTTTAGAAAAACTTTTTAAATAAATTTTATAATTTTATTTTAAATATTTTATTCTTATTTTAGAAAAACTTTTAAATAAATTTTATTTTAAATATTTTATTCTTATTTTAGAAAAACTTTTTAAATAAATTTTATAATTTTATTTTAAATATTTTATTCTTATTTTAGAAAAACTTTTTAAATAAATTTTATAATTTTATTTTAAATATTTTATTCTTATTTTAGAAAAACTTTTTAAATAAATTTTATAATTTTTAGTTTAAATATTTTATTCTTTTTTTTTTTAAACTTTTTAAATAAATTTTATAATTTTTAATAAATGAAAGCGGCTTTTAATTTTTTTTTTCTTTATAATATATTTTATGTACTTTATATTAATAAGACTTAGTGCCCAACATTGCCACACATCACAACGGCAGCAATTAGACAGTGCATATAGGCAAAGTATTCAACAACATAACGATCAAGTTAGAAAAAATCGGTATGTATTAACAAAAATAATTGACTGCATAAAATTTTGTGGCGCATTTGAATTGGCACTACGTGGTCATAATGAAAAAGATGATTCCGCAAATCCTGGTATTTTTAGAGGATTAATAAATTTTAGTACGGAGCTAGATATAGCACTTAAAGATCATTTTGAAAAATCGACTGTTTTTAAAAGACAATTCAAAACGAATTATTGGACTGTATGTTGCAAGTGACCCAAGAAAATATAAAAAAAGAAATTTCAAAAGCAGATTATCAGATAAAACGAACAATGTAGCTAATTGTTACCAGATGACTACTGTATTTAGGTATATTCTACCAGATGGTACACCCGTTGAACGTTTATGGAATTTTGTCAATCCTAGTGATCACGATGCGCTTAGTCTATCACAGTGAATTAAAACTAGTTTAGAACAAGTGTTAGATAAACGTGAGAAACTCATTTTGCAAAGTTAGGACGGTGCAAGTGTAATAAGTGGACGTCATGCAGGTGTTCAAACTCTTATTAAAAATGATTATAAATACGCTTTTTGTATTCACTGCTACGCCCATTAACTGAACTTAATTTTGTCCCAAGCAACAAGTCAAAATCAAGAAGTGCGGGTATTTTTTTCAAACTTAAGTGACATTTCAAATTTTTTTTCTCATTCCCCACAAAGAGTGGCAGTTTTAGATGAAATTGTTGGTCAAAGAGTTCCCCGATCTTCTGCTACAAGATGGAATTTTAAAAGCAGAGCTATTAATACAGTATATGAATATCGTGAATTGCTAATAGAATGTATGGAAAAAATAGAAGCTACTTCAAAACAAACTGTTACCATAAATCAAGCCACTGGTATTTGTCGCATGTTAAAAGATTTAAAATTTGTATTCTGGCTGACTGTATTCCATCGAATATTGCCACATGCTGATATTTTATACAATCAGTTACAAAAAACAGCGACAGACCCTGTGCAACATACTACAATTTTTACAAAGCGCCAAAGGGAGGACCCATATATTTCTAGAAATGTAGCAGCCAAGGAAGTATGTGATACTGTAAATAAACAGGTAAAAGAACGATTCTCTTTGACAAAACATTTAAATGCCGCTATTCTTTTTTCCTCCGACAAATTTTCACAGTTTGAAAAAAAAAATTCAATTGGAACATTTAGAATCCATAGTAGAAGCGTACCCATTCTTAGATAAAGTTCGTCTACAAACCGAATTAGAATTAATTTATAGAAGATCTGATTTCAGAAATCTGAGTGGAGCTATTAATTTAATAATATTCCTGACAGATAATAATCTTTAAACCATATTTTCTGCCACTTTTAATCTTCTACAAATAATTATCACCATACCAATGACAACGAGACCTTTTTGCGAAGCTCAATGACTCAGGTTAAGTGCATTAGCGATGTTATCTATTGAAAAACAATTTATAAATAATATAGTGAGTTTTAATGATGAAGTGGTAAATAAGTTTTCAAAAGATAAAAACAGAAGAATGGACTTTATTTATAAGCACTGCAACCAATAGTTGAAAATAAATTGGGTAAGTTTTCTATTTTCTTTAAAAAAAGAGGTTAAGCTAAATACTACTGTCTCATAAAGATTACATTAAAAAATGTCAACGCACACCTAACCTTTGTGTACCTAATAGGACCTACCAGAAAAATTTTTGTTAATATTATCGGTTAATAATATCGGCCCACCTAAATGGATTTAAAAAAAAATTAAGTTTGATATAAAAATTACAAATACATTTCAGTACCTAGTTAAGGTACCTTATTTGAGTTTATATAAAAAAAACATGACCTTGACCCTCGCCTTGACTCCCTGCAGTTCTTTCCCTAGGTGTGAACCCTCACACATTTATGTCACGGGCTGTCACTGATCTCAACGGTAAAGGTTTTTGCAAAAGTCAAATAGGCCTTGGAAAAACAAAATATGATCTAAAATTAGGTGTTTTCACGTCAAATTATTATTACGTCAATAGGTATACCGAATAGTCAGTGTGACCCTAAATGTTCAAATTGTCGCCCATCATGTTCAATACATGACGCCAACCTCTTTATGGTTGACAATAAAGCAGTTTCCACCTCTGCCACGGAAATACTGCGGCTGCGGTCCATTATTCTTTGGATCATGTTTTTTCTATTAGTAGGCCTGGTGATAAAGACAAAGTCTTTTAACCTCCCCTATAGATAAAAATCTAGACATGTTAGAGCAGGTGATCTATAATAGAAAATACCACATTCATTAGAATTTTTATATTATAACCTATGCATCTTTATAATACCTCGCAGGCCATGGAAATATACTGCCTCTTCCTATCCACCTCGCAGGAAACGTCTCATCAAGAAATTGACGAAGAGTTACTGCAAAATGTGCAGGACATCCATCGTGTTGAAAGATCATATTTCTGCGAATATCCAGGGGCACTTCTTCAAGAAGAATGGTTCATTATTTTAAAAAAAATTAAATATCGTTGCCCAGTAAGCGACTCATTAAACACAAAAGGTCCAATTAGTCCTCCACCCAAAATGCCACACCATACATTGAAACTCCATCTTCCTTGATGCTGGAGCTCCTGCATCCAATGAGGATTATTTCTCGACCAATAATGCATATTATGGAGGTTTACTCCTCCATTAATATTAAAAGTGGCTTCGTCAGTCCATAGTATTCTTGAGAGGAGATCCCTATCTTCCGATATCATGTTGAGCAGCCAATAACAATGATCCAGCCTCCTATCATAATCTTGCGCAGTCAAAGCCTGATGGAGCACAAGATGCTAGGGATGTAGCCTAAAGAAAAACAACAAACAAACTCAATATTTTGACTTGAGAGCTACTAGTATAAGCTATATTGGCATTTTTCTAAATTATTTGAAAGTTGATAGTTATTACTTACCTTTCTTGTAGTAAAATCCTATTTACAGTAGTGCGAGTAACTCCCAATTCTCGGACAATTACCCTGATGCTAACTTGTGGATTAAATTCCACATATGCTAAAACGTTTATTATGTTCTCTTCAGTTTGACCTCGACTTCGTCTGCGATATACAGGGCGAAGAATACTTCCCGTAGTATGAAAACGTTGGGCTAATCGATTAAACATTATACTGCCGTATCGGCGCCTTTGGGGGTATCGCACTGCATAAACCCTTGCAGGAATACTTGCATTGCTTAAACTTTCAAAATACACCGCGATGATGTTAACCGCTTCTTCAAGTAAAAAATGCATTTTCAAATTAATACAACGGCACAACAATAAATACAACGGCACAACACTGTGGACCCGATGAAAATTTTGACGTAATAATAATTTGACGTAAAAACACCTAATTTTAGATAATTTTTTGTTTTTCCAAATCCTATTTGACTTTTGAAAAAACCTTTACCGTTGAGACGGCAATATAATTATATTTTTCCGTGTTTATTTTTGTTCTTGTTAAATATCTCCGGTTTGAAAAAAGCTATCAAGTTGTGGTTTTCGCCAGTTTTTAGGCCTTTATTCATCTTTGTAATGAGGTAAAAAGAAATATACTATTGCATTTAAAATTTTCGAAAAAACGCGCAATGTTTGTTAAGTTATAAGATAGCTTCCTCTAGGGCCACTTTAAAAATTATATTGTCATAGTTTATATAGTGAAATATAGAGTAAGGAAAACTCGTTTTAATAAAACTAAGTTTACTGAATTCTATTGAGCCAACCCGGAGTTATGAGCATTTATTTAAAGTAATGTTCAACCTTCCCCCACCACTTTATTTTAAAATAAATAAAGTCTCAAAGTATCCGAAAATGATATTTTCAATACACCTTAATAAGGCAACTTTTGAAAATACTGAGTTTTACTGATTTACCGTTACGGTTGCGCCCTCTAGCGTTTGACTGAGAAACTTAAAAATAATTTCCAGCAATTTCTTATGATCACTTTTCCTATAAAAAAAATTTCCGCAAGCCATAACTAACACTTTCTGAGATACGGCCGAGAGCCATTCTTAGTGGGGCACCCGGTATAGAAGGCATTAAAATAAACAACATTTTCAAATATCTTTTTTCAAAAAACTTAAAAAATCGGCGAGATACAGAAGTAAAAAAATCTAATTGCGGGCCTGGTCTTTAAACGTAGCGATACGATTAGAACGTGGAAACCTGTTATCATAATCAAGGGCTGAATTTGACAACTTCCCGCCTACCCTTAAGATCCCATTTTCATCAAGGAATGGGGCAAGTTTTCTTAAGGGCTTTAGAATAGGTTTTGTATTGCGATAAGGTTTGATTTATCTTGGGAAAAAACTTTAGCTTGAACATTTTTAACGAGGAACACAAGCGCATGATAAAGTTCAAGCTCAACTAAAGAACCTGATCTATTAACATTTGAAATTTGAGTGTTGTCATCAAATCGAAGAAAGTAAGAAATAGTACGTTTTATTTTAGACAACGAGGAATATTTATGAAGAAGGTATAGAGGAAAATTATTATAACTAATATTAAGAGCCTGAATGGTTATAATTATAATTAATGAACTGTATTTCCGGATACCAAAAAGAAAGTCCCTTTTGGCGAATTATTAACTACGTCGAGTTAATAATGCTCACGAAGAACGGAACGAACTTCACTTACCATGTGTCGGTAAGCTACTGGTATTTCTTTTCTCGTTTCCAGGACTCCATAATTTGGTCTTGTGGTCAAAACAGGTACAACAAATAAAATGTCCTTGTTCGACGCAACATGCCGCCGGCCCTGAAATATTTGATTTTATCAATAAATAAACGTCAAACATTTAATTAATCCTAAGTCCATAAATAAATAATAAATAAATAAATTTTTATTTCAAGAGACGAAAATTTACATTGGTATAGAAAAGTCAAAAATTACCCACAAAGAACTGTGGATGAACGACTATTTAGATTTATAAATACAAAATAGGTAGGTATACTAAATTACAATTAGCATGACAAATCAAACTACAAATCACAATTCATAAACTCACGAACATTATAAAAAACATTAGAAACTAAGATACTACAAACAGTTTTCTTAAAAATGGCTTTACTTGGTATGTTTTTGATTTCCCTAGGCAACTTATTATATAGCCTGGTTTCCATGTAGAATGGGCTCCTTTCAAATAATGTCATGTTGTGCGCGGGTACAACAAAGTTCATATTGTTACGCGTCTCATAAACATGAACTCATGAACATTTTCCATGGATAAAAAAACTATGTAGATTATTTTTTACATACATAAGAACTTCTAAAATGTATAAACTCGGCAAAGTAAGCAGTTTAAGTGATCTAAATAGCCCCCGACATGAGTGACAAGACACTTCCATCATACTTCTTACAGCTTTCTTCTGGATTAAAAACCCTCTGTTTAAATTTGATGGAGAGGAACCCCAGAATAAAATACCACTTTTCACTCGAGAAACAAATTGGGCATGGTAATAAGACAAGAGAATATTCCTGCTGACCACACCACGCAGGCGATAGAGAGCAAAACATATCGGAGAAATCCTAGAACTTAGCTTAGTGCAGTAAAAGCTCCAAGATAGGGCATTATCAATATGTATACCCAGTACTTTTGTTTGGGCTACCTGTTCAATCGATCCGCCATTCACCCTGCCAAGAAGGCTCTCATTAAAGTTTGACCGACCCGGAGTAAAGTTGATAAATACTGTTTTAGTTGTATTCAAACATAACCCATTGCTGGCAAACCATGCGTTAAATCTTGCAAGCATGTCACGCAACAATGCAATTGAAGTCTCGGCGGCACTGTTACAACTCAAATAGGAATTATCATCAGCAAACATAACAAGTTCTCTTTCATTATGAACCACGCTTGGAAGATCATTCGCAAAAATTAGAAATGGTAGGGGACCCAGAATGGATCCCTGAGGAACACCAATGCTTATATTTCGTTTATCAGATCGAATATTTTGAAGATCCACGACCTGATCACGCCCAGTTAAATATGACTGCAGCCATTCACCAACCATACCTCTTATGCCGTATTCATGCAACTTCGCCGCTAGTAAGGCATGATCAACAAGGTCAAAAGCCTTACTGAGGTCCATAAAAAGACCGAAGTATTTCTTATTATTATCAAGTGCACTATAAAGCTCGCCAACAAAGCTTAAGATCGCCGAATTTACACTCTTTCCTTTACGAAAACCATGTTGACAATCTGTAAGAATATTAAAAGTAGACAGGAACATCGAAATTTGGTTAAAAACAACTCGTTCCAGAATTTTTGATACTGGGCTTTTCTATTCTATCTTTCTCTCCTTTTTTATGAAGCGGAATAACCCGAGCAGTCTTAAGGATATCAGGAAAAATTGCCTTCTCCAATGACATATTTATTAGATACATCAATGGATTCAATATATAGTCACAAATTGATTTCAGCACATTCACTGATATATCATCAATGCCAACTGAATTAGATTTTTTTAATGCCTTTATAACGTCATTCACATCACATTCCAAAACAGGTCTGAAAAACATAGTGCCAACGTTTTTGCGATACTTGAAATTATATTCTTATAGAAATACCCTTGCCTTGCATTTTAAAAAACCAAAACCCATGTTATTAAATAATTTTCTTTGGTAATTTTATTATGAAAGCGAACATTGTACCCAAATTAGTTTTTATACGGTGTTAATCCCCAGATTTAACAGAAAACCTGATATTTTCAAAAAAGGACCCGCCTTTGACCGTTTGTTTTATGACCGCCCCGGAATTATACCTAAAGCTATTGTAATACGAGAACCTACCCTTTACAAAAAAATCTAATTAGTTTTTAATTTTTTATTGGAAATAGGCCGTGTTTAGGTTTTCTTTACTTTTAATTGTTATCGTTTAGCCAATTTAGATTTTTCTATTGCGTATTAGCAACGTACGCCCCCTAATTGAAAAGCTATCGATATTTTTGAAACACGTTTAAAAGAAAGAAAATTCATATTTATTTAATTGAATATTTCGTATTATTATTATCATTATTATTATTATTATTATTATTATCATTATTATTATTATTATTATTATTATTATTATTATTATTATTATTAATATTATTATTATTATTATTATTATTATTATTATTATTATTATTATTTAATTTCATCCCTTCTTATTTTATCTTACATTATGTTTTCCTATAATATACAGCGTGTTATGGGATTGCCTAAGTATATTTAAATGGGTGACTCCTTGGGTGTCCTAGAAAAACACTCCATGGTTTATTTTTTTTAAATCGACCATCTAAAAATTGGGGTAAGGACCCCTAAAATCAGCCCGACGCCAATGAAGAAAAGCCATGACCTTCTCAATATAATAGAGTTAGAGATACAAGGAGAAGCATAGCCTCGCAAGGGAGAGAGATGGGTGTCACAACGTTGCCAAATATTAAACTGTCAAAATCTGGTGTACAGTAAATAAAACATATGGGTTTAGATGAACTCATGCATCAGCTGTTTGTGTTTAGTAAACAAGAAATTATTTTTTAATTGTTTCACTTTTTAGCTAAATAAAAATAATAAAATAAATACGGAATCATCAGCAGCCTAACGTAAAGTAAAATAGGTACTCAAATTTTAAATTAAAAGTTGCATTAATAAAAATAACGAGTAGATACCTATTAACCACTAGTAACCGTGCCTATTTACATTCTAAAAGAGGAACTCGCCAAAGATCTTGAGACTCATGATAGTGTGAAACTCTGATGTGTCTCCTTTGGCTTTTAACGATCGCATTTTTTCTCAAAAGATGTTATTCCACGGACAAAATCACAACCCCGCGTTTCACGGAGACAACTAGACGGAATAAAAACACGTTTTTACATAATACACGAACAAGACAGGAGAAGGTTATTTTTTGTTCCAAGATGACATTCTTGGTGCATTGCTGGGTGACTCAATGCTTTTGACGTCTAAGCTTTTGACCATAACTGCAAATTAAATTAGTGATGAGCGAGGATCATCGAGGTTTTGTTCCGCCAGTCCCTGGCGTGCTGAAACTCCGCCTCACCAAAGTAATTTCTAAATAAAAAGGTGGCGTCAAATATTAAAACGCAGTCTCAAATATCGAAGGTTAAACATCGATGCGTTCATCGTTGTTTGTGACCCTTATTATCGATGGGAAAATATCGAACATCGGTAACAAAACACCAATGTTTATAAAAGCATCGATACACATTGCCCATCACTTACTAATATAAATCAGCGCCATCGCTTGCGGCGTACTTTGTAACTGTAGGTAATTGACAGGTTAAACGTGTTTGCATTGTGGGAATAACAAAAGGTTTTTGTCGGTTTTATTGCAGAAAAAAGAGAAATATGAACTAAAACAAGTGTTTGCATAAGGACCCATATGAAGTAAATAGTTTAACAAAGAATTTTCAATGTGAACTTGCTTAAATAAGGTGTTGTTTTTGTTGTGAAATACGGCCGTGTTAACTTTCAAAGTGTGAAACGCAGATACGATTTAAAAGAATTTGTTTATTTTATTATGGTTTTTATGTCAGTTTTTAAGGATTCTTGTTGAAGTACGTTTAATTTTAATTTCTAAAAAGTTTGAATACGCCTAATGATATAAGGTCAGTGAACTCTTATTTAGTAGGTCACTGTCATGCAACATTGTAAAGTCACTGACCTTCCTCTGTTAATTTGACGGTTCAAAATCAAAACAAACAAACGCACGTGGTAAGGCAGTAAAGGCGTCGGGATCAAAAACACAAAAGGTGAATTTTCTCACTTATTAAAGCAAAGCGACATTTAAACATATTTTTTCTTCGAAGGTTATCATATCAAGATTTACGGGTTCAAATATACCCGGGCAATTACATAACATCCTATATTACATTACATTATATTATGTTAAGTTACATCATATTCTATTATATTGTCTCAATTATTTTATTATTTTATCGTATCATTGAAGATTAAGTCATTTTTATATGATATCTTTATTAATAATTATTATAGCTATTAATATAACGAGATTATTATGCGATTTATAATAGTCGAGGACATTACTAGGTGACGAGGCAACAGCCGAGTCACCCGCAATGTCCGAGACGGTGTTAAATCGCTAATAATCGAGTTGTATTCAAAGCTTTATCGTATCATTGACAACGGCGATGCAAAAATAAAAACAAGGTTTTATGTCATTTCATTTTGGCATTCCAAAAAGTCATCATTAAAATCATGCAAGATTTTGATATTCCTGACGATATATTAGCTGCAGCCAACATTATAAGGTTGAACTTGCTTCCGGACAAATCTAAAATCCATTATGAAAAAGAATATCGGCAGTTTTGTGAGTGGCGAAACAAAGTACATGTTCAAGGTGCAGAAGAAACGGTATTGCTGGCGTATTTCGCAAAACTCTCTGAGGAATACTCTGCTTCATCCTTATGACCGAAATATTCCATGTTACGAGCGACTTTAGAACTGAAGGAAAGAGTGGAAATCGACAAATACGGCGCCGTAATACGTTTCATCAAGAAGAAAAATGTTGGATATGGAGCAAAAAAATCAAAAGTATTTACAAGAGAACAAGTCAACGAATTTGTGTGTTCTGCCTCAGACGAGAAGTTTTTAATGATGAAAGTGGCTTTTTTAATTGGAATTGGAGGAGCCTGTCGAACTAATGAATTAGCGAAGATAATGTTGACGTTTTAGAGGACAAGCTGATTGTTACTATTCCCGACTCAAAAACCCACAAGAAACGTATTTTCGCTGTGATATTTGACGGCGAAGTCAATCCTGTGCTTTTATTTAAAAAGTACGCAATGTTAAGGCCAGACCATGTCACTTACCAAAGATTGTTTGTATCATATAGAAAAGGGAAATGTACGGTACAGCCCTGCGCATTCACTTCTTCTCTAAAATATCTCAAAAAATAGCTAAGTATCTCTCACTTGAAAATCCTAATTTGTATACTGGTCACTGCGTTAGAAGATCTTCGGCAAATTTTCTTGTTAATGCTGGAGGAGATATATTAGACCTACAAGAACTTGGTGGATGGGAATCGGCGAAGGTTGCTAGAGGGTATTTAGAAGAAAGTGTGATCAAGAAAGTTTCCATTGCTCGCAAAAGTCAAATCGGCGATGTTTCCGGCAGTGGATTAAGCACTGGGGAACCGCACGAAATGGAAAGGAGTGCTTGCTCGGTTATTAATCAGTCTTCAGAGGGCATACCCAAGATCGTGGTGGACGTTAAAGACAAAGGTGTATCCATAAAATTTGAAAACTGTCAAAATATTGTTTTACATGTTCATGAAAAATAGTTCTAATATTATTTGGTATCTAACGTATTATGCTTTCGTAACTAACGTATTAAATTATGGTAACTAATGTATTATGAGTAACTAAGGTGTTATGTAGGTTTTAGTACGTTTATGATGTTAATAATAATTATTAATAAAGATATCATATAAAAATGACTTAATCTTCAATGATACGTATAATGTAGGCTATAATAAAACGAGGATGAAGATAATCCGAGTGTATTATGGTTCATGGTGCCTGAAAAAAAGTTGAGTTCATATGGAAAACTTTTTTCGCTTTTTTATTTTTTGAAAAATGTTATCACGAAATATCAAGAATACAACTTTTTGAGTAAATAAAAGTAAACATGTTTGTCTTATGAATTCAGTTTTTAGCTAGTGTCTGTTTAAGAAAAGGAATGTAGAGTATTAATAAAAGAAATTTCTTAGATATTCAAAATTTAATTAACATTTAACGTAACTGTTCGTAGGTCTATTGTAATTTTATGATTTACTTATTTATAAAATTAATTGTAAGATTAGGGCAGTTATTAAAATTTATTGAAGAGGGTGTTGTAACAATACTAATGCCAGTGGCGGTATTAGTAATGGAAAAATTATCATGGGAAGAATTGTCGGCATCAGCAGTGGCAGACACAGATGTGATGGAGTAGAAGTAAGAGTATTAATGTTAGAATTGGGAATGATTTGGCTTAAAATTTTGTTAGCAGTGTCAGTTTTGTTCTTCTGTGAATCTGCAATATAACCTACCGCTACGGAAGTTGATTTCCAGCATCCGTGGCGTTTTAGAGCTGTCATACTTGCCCCTGCATCAACGTGCAATGTGGCTGACGAACGACGAAGGCAGTGACCAGTATATTTTTCTGGATTAGCGATTTTTAAAAAACTTGCAATTTCTCTACCCATTTTTGCAAACTTGTTTATACCGATAATTTGTTTTGTATATTTTTCATTTTGAAAATTCATAAAAAAAGAATTCGATACATCTGGCAGTCTTAGTTCTGCATATTTCTTAACGGTATAAATTTACTATTGTGGCTTCATAATTACACTTGTTGTTTTATGATAATTACACTTATTGTATTATGGATTTTGGTTTTTAAAATTTACTATTGTGGCTTCATAATTGCACTGGTTGTTTTATGATAATTACACTTATTGTATTATGGATAGCATAATGCTCTTATTATCAGTAGCAGTATTATGCACCTATTATTAAATGGTTGTAGATAAACGTCATAAACGTACTAAAACCTACATAACACCTTAGTTACTCATAATACATTAGTTACCATAATTTAATACGTTAGTTACGAAAGCATAATACGTTAGATACCAAATAATATTAGAACTATTTTTCATGAACATGTAAAACAATATTTTGACAGTTTTCAAATTTGATACATACACCTGACAGGCTCCTCCAATTCCAATTAAAAAAGCCACTTTCATCATCAAAAACTTCTCGTCTGAGGCAGAACACACAAATTCGTTAACTTGTTCTCTTGTAATTACTTTTGATTTTTTTGCTCTATATCCAACATGAATATGAAACGTATTAAGGCGCCGTATTTGTCGATTTCCACTCTTTCCTTCAGTTCTAAAGTCGTTCGTAACATGAAATATTTCGGCCATAAGGATGAAGCAGAGTATTCCTCAAAGAGTTTTGCGAAATACGCCAGCAATATCGTTTCTTCTGCACCTTGAACATGTACTTTGTTTCGCCACTCACAAAACTGACGATATTCTTTTTCATAATGGATTTTAGATTTGTCCGGAAGCAAGTGCAACCTTATAATGTTAGCTGCAGCTAATATATCGTCAGGAATATCAAAATCTTGCATGATTTTAATGATGACTTTTTAAAATTCCAAAATGAAATGACATAAAACCTTGTTTTTATTTTAGCATCGCCGTTGTCAATGATACGATATAGCTTTGAATACAACTGGATTATTAGCGATTTAACACCGTCTCGGACATTGCAGGTGACTCGGCTGTTGCCTCGTCACCTAGTAATGTCCTCGACTATTATAAATCGCATAATAATCTCGTTATATTAATAGCTATTATTATCTCATTTTTATATTACATTAGATTACCCTATAATATATTACATTTTATTGCCTTATAATGGGTTACATTACATTACTTTATTTTGGTTGTCATTATTGCCCTTATTATTATTATTATTATTATTATTATTATTATTATTATTATTATTATTATTATTATTATTATTATTATTATTATTATTATTATTATTATTATTATTATTATTATTATTATTATTATTATTATTATTATTATTATTATTATTATTATTATGTTCTCAATGTTAGTTTTCACAGCTTTTTGTTGGTATTGCTGGTATTATTTACAGTACAGAGCAGAAATTCATCTTAACCTGTACTGTTTAGAAACTTCCGTACTATATGGCATGTTTGGAGAATGACGCTTTTCTGAATTAGTTGGTATAAATAACCTGGCCCAGTTTTTCCAAGTTGGGCTTGAAATTTTTCGTCATAGCTCCCTCCACCGATATTATGATCGGAATTATGTCTATTTTATCTAGCTTCCATATATTTTTTATCTCTATAGCCAAATTCGAGTACTTGGTCTTCTTTTCCGATTCGGTTTTAGAGAGGTTGTGTGTTAGTGGGCTACCTATATCGATTATAAAAGCTTTCTTGGTGTTTTTTTCGATGAGAAGGATATCCGGACGGTTGTGGTCTACTGTTCTATCCGTTATTATTGGCCTGTCCCAGTTATTATTATTATTATCTCAATGTTAGTTTTCACAGCTTTTTGTTGGTATTGCTGATATTATTTACAGTACCGAGAAGAAATTCATCTTAACCTGTACTGTTTAGAAACTTCCGTACTATATGGCATGTTTGGAGAATGACGCTTTTCTGAATTAGTTGGTATAAATAACCTGATAGGCCCAGTTTTTCCAAGTTGGGCTTGAAATTTTTCGTCATAGCTCCCTCCACCGATATTATGATCGGAATTATGTCTATTTTATCTAGCTTCCATATATTTTTCATCTCTATAGCCAAATTCGAGTACTTGGTCTTCTTCTCCGATTCGGTTTTAGAGAGGTTGTGTGTTAGTGGGCAACCTATATCGATTATGAAAGCTTTCTTGGTATTTTTTTCGATAAGAAGGATATCCGGACGGTTGTGGTCTACTGTTCTATCCGTTATTATTGGCCTGTCCCATAAGAGATATTCACTGGACTGGCTCGGGTGAGTATTGGTAGTATGGTGGGAGGTTTTCCCTTAGCACTAGTTTATGGGCCAGTTCCTTGTGGATGATCTTTGCCACCTGATTATGTCTCCCCAGGTAAGCGTTGGGGGCCATAGCACCACAACCCGCCGTGATATGTTCTATCGTCTCTCTGGGGCAGTTGCATTTTCTGCACACATCTTCCACATTCCTTTTCATGATGACCTTTTCATAGTTTCGAGTTCGAATGACACGGTCTTGGATAGTGATAATAAAACCTTCTGTTTCAGCGTGAAGCTGCCTTTTCTCTAACCAATTCAGTGACATTTCTCTATCTATGAGTGGATTTTGAAGTGCAGTAGGGTATTTACCGTGTAGAGCTTTCTCTTGCCAAGTTTCAAGCTGTTGACTTGGCGGCGCGCGGATGATGTTAGGTAGTCCGTTTCGCTTTAAGTTGAGGGCTGTATATCCAGCGTCTGCTGCTACCACTTTTTTAAGAATTTCCCCATTCGATTCTTGGAAGTATTTTCTCATAAAGGTCTCTTGCGACTTGCACAAGTTATATATATTAATGAGACCTCTTCCTCCCTCCTTTCGTTTTAGGTAGATTCTTTCAAGTGCAGAGCGTGGGTGGTGGAATCTGAATTTTGTTAGCAGCCTGCGCGTAAGCCTATCTAATTCGTGCAAATCCGTGTCTGAATACTTAAGGATTCCGAATGAGTAGGTAAGTATTGGTATTGCCCAGGTGTTGATGGCAGTAGTAAGGTTACCTGCATTCAGGTGAGTATTAAAAAGCTTTGTTAGTCTGCTTTTGTATTTATTTTTAAACTCCCTTTTTAGGCTTGTGTGGTTTATTTGTTGGTTTTGGGAGATGCCTAAGTATTTATATGTTTTGTCCTCATCTAGTATATCTATGCCTTCAAGCAGTCCACGATTTTGTTCAGTCTTTCCGCGTACGACATTCAAGATTGCGCACTTGTCTAATCCAAACGACATTTTGATGTCATCGCTAAATGTCTTGGTTATTTGAATTAGGGACTGTAGGTGGGTTTTGCTTTCAGCGTAGAGTTTGATATCGTCCATAAATAGAAGGTGGTTTATTCTAAAATTTTCAGTTAAGTTGGGACGATATCCGTAGGATGTTGATTTTAATAGTGAGGACAGTGGGTTCATAGCCAAAATGAACCAGAGGGGGCTTAACGAGTCGCCTTGAAATATACCTTTTGATATATTTATATTGCCAAGCTTCTCTTGTCCAATATGGAGGTTGGTATTCCATTGCTCCATTAGGGTGCCTAACATATTGCGTATTAGAGGATGTACTTTGTATATTTGCAATATTTTCTTTAGCCAGTCGTGAGGAACAGAATCGAATGCTTTACTATAATCGATGTAGCACATATTTAGATTTCGCCTTTTAACTTCTGCCTGTTTTATAATAACAGCATCGATTGTAAGTTGTTCCTTAAAACCCAAAGCTTTCCTAATACAGCCCTTTTGCTCATCAGCTACCAGGTTGTTGTTTATGCAGTGTGTGTATATTTTTGAGTACATGACTGATGTTAAAAGTTTATACACCACTGACAGACAGGTGATCGGTCTGTAGTTTTTTGGATCGTTTACCTGCCCTTTTTTAAACAAAAGGAAGGTATTGCCACTGGCAAGGTGAGCTGGGAAGTGTTCGGGGTTTAGGAGAGCTTTGCTTAAGCAGTTTGCTATTATGGGGTGTAAGCTGGTGAAGGTTTTGAGCCAAAAATTATGAAGTTGGTCAGGTCCCGGTGATTTCCAGTTAGCCAAGTTCTTAGTGGCATCCCTTATATCAATGGTTGTTACTTGCGGCTCAGGCATTTCTTGCAAAGTTTCAGCCTCGGCTTCAACTTTTTCGAGCCAGCTTGCTTCTTCATTGAAATGGGACGCGTCAGACCAAATATTACTCCAAAATGCATTAAATTGGTCTTTATTTATGTCATTAGTTGGAGTAAGCTCATTTTCTTCTGGGTTCAATGTCCTATAGAAGGTTTTTTGGTTCGTCGTGAACTGTTGGTTTTGTACCTTCCTCTTTGTGGCTTTATTGTATCGCCTTAGACGGGCACCTTTAGCCTTACATTTTTGTCTAATGTTGTCTCTTACGATTGTTAGCAGCCGTTTTATATCGGGACTTTTTAAAGGGATACTCTCTGCTTTCAGTATATTCTTAACCTTTTTAGCAACCTTGCTGCTAGAGTTTCCATTTAGATGTTCTCCAATGATATCACTTTGTGCTCGTAACCGGCTTATTTGTTTTTCTAGTCTCATTTTCCAAGCGGGTACCACTTGTTTCTTGGTAATTTTCATATCAGTTCTCTGATATAATGCCTGACCATTGAGTTCAATTACAGTTGCTGCTGCAGCATATAACCCACTGTGTAATGTCTCGAGGTCCTCAGTTCTATTTAAGGACGTCCCTGTTGCTAAGTTTACTCTCGCTAGTATTTCGTGGGTTCCTTTCTTGAATCTCAGCTTAGGGATACTCGGTCTCAAGGTCGGGTCACTATTTTCAAATAAGGACAAATTTTCCAAATATTTTTGGTTTGTATTGTCCGTATCAGCCTGTATAGTTTGATCTTGTTCGTTTCTTACTTCCTGCTGTGCTGCTCTTCCTCTTGCTGAAGGTTGTGCAATGTTCTGCCAACTTCACGCCGGATTTGGTCTATTTCAGCTTGGGGTAGCAGGCGGTTAGCGTAAATAGCTCTTTGACGGCACGCTACATTTTGTTCGGTCATTTTTAATTCCGGATATATTTGGCTTATTTCTCGATGGAGTTTTATTCTCCAGCCAGGGCGGGGGTTATCTTCACAGTCGTTAATCAAGAGGAATGTTTGGATAAATGTTCTATTCATGTCAAGAGTCCACTTGTTTCGACCGGTTTCTGTTCTTCTGGGTAGACCAGCGGCAGTTCTATCGACTCCAGGGTCGGGCTGCAAGCTAGTCTCCATTGGGATGTGATCCTCGCCGGTGTTCTGTTGACTTATAGTGCGGTTGTCGGCAGGGGCTTGTCTTAGCATCCTGTCGGTAGAATTATTAGTACCAGTCGGATTTATTCCTCCCCCAGAATCCGTGAGGCTGACTGCTTGCGCAGCGTGGGATTGTAAACTTTCGTTTCCACCCACCTGGGGTACATATTCTTTTAAATTCGACATCATATTTGTTTTAAACCGTTTTTACACATTTCGTTAGAAATGGTTTGCATTTATACCTTCTGCCAGGTTAGTTCAGCCGCCCTTAACATAGGGAACAGACGCTGTTGAGAAACCGCTCCTAACATGGAGTCATTTTATTATTATTATTATTATTATTATTATTATTATTATTATTATTATTATTATTATTATTATTATTATTATTAATATTATTATTATTATTATTATTAATATTATTATTATTATTATTATTATTATTATTATTATTATTATTATTATTATTATTATTGTTAACATTTATCGCGCACGCCAGTACCGGGCTTAACGAGAGTTATGACCGTTAGCATATCTTATCTAAAAAATATAGAAAAGGAGACATGATTCTTAACTGATTATGACGTTAACCCGAAATAACCCGTATTCGTGACTTTAATTATTTTTGCCTCTTAAAATACGCGATTTCGGCTTGTACTTGTAATGTACAACGGAAGAATGGTAGGAAAATTTAGGAAACCAGAGCAAGGTTGCCGTAAAGTAACTAAAACCCACACTCTGGCCGGAAAAGTCAGGAAAACCATCGCAAGGTTGCCGTAATTAAACTACAATCCACACTTCGATCGGGAAAATGGTTGGAAATGGATAAGGTTGGTCATGAAAAGGAAAGGTTAATTTGTGCGCAGCTGTCGAAAATAAGAAACATTAGAAGGAATGCCTGTATGCCTTGTTTTTATGTATGTTAGGATTTGTGTTGTTTAAAGCATATATGTATTATAAATAAATGATTTAAAAAAATATTTTGTTTTATTTAAACAAGTTACGATAGGTTCGCACTATTCGAGTTGAGAAAAGATTTAAAATCGGAGAGAAGAAGCGTAATCTGCATAGAGATTTTTGTTGTTTCAACTTTATCGAAAATCATAAGAGATATTGTGTATGATTTTAACGTAAAACGTCTATCAATATATATATATATACAAGAACATTCCATTTTAAGATATATTACATTTGATTTTTCTTTACGAAAAGAACCGATGGGTATTGATCAACCGCCTGACAAGCATGCATCTAGTTGCCGAAACGGTAATGTTGCTGTTTAGAAGGGTAAAAATGATTAAAATATCTATCACTATGCATATTCTCAGTAAAATTTGAAATTTCGGACGAAAGTGTTTCCCGACTTGCCGTTGTGAACCTACTTCCTTGATGGCGCAATTGGTTAGCGCTCTGTACTGGATATACGGAGGTTGTCGGTTCGAATCCGGCTCGAGGAAATACTTTTTTCTGAATTTCAAATTAGGTGTTTAAACACAAGAACTTTCCATCTTAAGATATATATATTATATATATATTGTGTAAAAACACTTAATTTGAAATTCAAAAAAAAGTATTTCCTCGAGCCGGATTCGAACCGACAACCTCCGTATATCCAGTACGGGGCGCTAACCAATTGCGCTATCAAGGAAGTAGGTTCACAACGGCAAGTCGGGAAACACTTTCGTCCGAAAATTTCAAATATTTACTGAAATACGCACAGTGATAGATATTGTAAATCATTTTTACCCTTTTTTACCCTTTTACATATAATATATATATATACAGAACGCTAACAATACTGCGTCTTTCCATACGGCAACCTTATGGCGTCTCCCAGAAATACGGTACTTAGGCGGTATCTTATATAAATATATCGTTAACAAAGAAAACACGGTGTCATATCTGGTTTCAAATTTGAATTATCTTTAACGGTTGCGAAGATGTATATTTGTACAATACTGCGTCTTTCCATGTCATGTACTTTATTGCGTCCGAAATATATTTTTCTTATTCTACTAACCATGCTGCACAATGGACATCCAGTAAAGCCATAAGGCGTTGTTGTCGGTTTTATTATATTTCTTTATTTTGTTACTGCTTTTAGCAAAAAGTAATAAAAGCATTCATTCTTTATTTTTATATTACATTCACTAAGAAATTAAAATTATTCTGATGCTTAATAGGGTGGTTCTTCAAAGTTTCGTTTATGGTTTTGTTATTAAGAAGTTAGACTATAAGATATAAATCGACATAATTTTACTTAAACATTTTCAATTGGGACTTGGGACTAGGAACATTTTTTTATTATTCAATTTAGCGCTATATTCTTTGTAGAGCCGTTAGAAATGGTAAGTGAGTTAATGGACACTGGGTTTATTTAACACTGGACGCCATTCAGGATTTTCAACACATACACACATAATCATGGATTTCGACTAGTTTCGAAAGGGTTAGACAGAATCTTTAGTTAGAAAAGCAGGAAATGTGATTAGAACAAAGGCAGTGGGAGATCCATAAAGTTCACGCTGACTGTACAAAAAGTACACAAACATCTATTCGGCATTTAAGTCAGTAAATGTATTCTACAAAACAACGATTATTGTCGAAGTGGCCATCCCCAGCGAATGACAGTTTCAGAGTGGTTTAAGTGTAATTCGCATAATAATGAAACCGTGTTTATAAAGGTTTGCTTAGTGTAAAAGACCTACTGGATAGAATTACAAATAAAACAATTCCAAGGCATACTTTGAGGTTTTTTAAAATCTATATAATAAATGCAATATAAATTTTATACTCATAATATTTTTATGAACAACGCCACAAAAACAAAAATCGTTTGGTGCTTCCTTAAACTTTATTGGTTGGTTGGTTAACGGTGGGGGCCTTCTTGCAATACAGCCTCATGGCTTGTTATACCTTATCCTGACCATGTATTTTTAAGAAAGATGTATTTCCTTTTAGAAAGTCCGATAGATGTCTATGACTACGAATCCAGCCGAAGGTTGTAATCTCCTTTAATTTCTCCGAGGATTTTAAATCTTCTGCAGGTTAGTACTTCGTAGATAACTTTAATGTGTTGGGTGGTTTCGTTATTCCGTAAAAGGACTTAGCACCCCACAGTCTCCAGATTTTACCACATAGATCGACAGTCATCAACTCAATGGTATTCCATTTAGATCCGTAATTCGTGAACCGTCTCTTTTATTTCAGGTGTCGGATCAGTCCGAATTATTCGTAAGATCCGACACTTTGAACCGGCTCAGATCCGATCCATCCATCTCTACATATTACACACCCGTATACCTCATATTATTATGGGTTAATGGCAGTGATGTATAACCACAGCACCATTTGGAGTGTGTCTTCAGGTTTTTCTAATCAGGCTTCTTCATCTTATTAGGCCAATTTTTGCTTTGCTTAGGTTTCCAATAATTTGTTGGTTCCAGGTCAGCATCCAGGATTAGTCTTAGGCAGTGTACCTATTTAACTATTTTTATCTATTCGCCAAAGATTTTTAGGTTGTCATAATTTCTTGTTTATCTTCGTTTGGTGAAATGTAAAATTGCAGTCTTTGCTTCGTTGACGTTAAAGTCCACCTTATCAGCACTGCTCGCTTCTCAGTGGTCTTTGCAAAAGCTTTCCTAGTATATTGGCTTGTATAGAGTATAAACTGTTTACCTAGTTTTGCTCAAGCTATCAAACGGGTATTCACAATGCAAATTCACTTAACAGCAATTAAATGACAGGGCACAACTTAGTTACATGAAATAAACATAATAAACAATTACTGTTCTGATCAAGAACCAAAACTATTTTATGCTAACTGGGGGTTGTATCGTCCCCTTGCTTTATTAGTACCATCGAGTCATTAATTTCATTTTTTTTTTGCATTTATGACATTATCTTATATAAACTCTCATAATATCAATCAACTAGCTAGTGCCCCCCGAAATAAGTATTATATGTTATAAGACAGAATTCCATCGAACGGGTAAAGGATTTTAACAAAATCCACCTAGTAGGTATGTTAATCAGGTTCCATGTAAGACCTGAAACTTACAAGACGGACTCCTGGAGGTTCGGATGCCCAGAATCCCAGTGAGGTTTTTAATAATTCCTGGAGTACCAGGAATACTTAGCAAATGCTTTCTCACCTATGATCATAACAAATACATTACGTTACATACTAGGCTTCTTATCTTTCATTAACCTGTCCTTTGTGCACTTATATAATCACAGATGCCGTCACAGACCCTAAGTACACTTTCATCTTTCTGCAGTCACTCACTAACTAACTGTTCTTAGATGCATCTTTTTTTTTTATCTCATAATATGAAATAATAGGGATCCACAGAAAAATTTACCACATCATTACAATACCAAGAGAATACTCCTATGATACGTACACTCAAAAGGAAACTAAACCAAGAGAAATGATCCAATGTAAAAATGTTACCGATCATAATTCTGGACGACGTTCAAATCTGTAACGTTGCCTGTAGTAAAGATTCAGCGAACGCAAATCTCCGTCTAAAGTCACTTTTCTTCTCGACATTTACGTCGCGGCTTTGAGCCATGCTTTAACCCATTTAGAACAGATGTTCAAGTTAACTAAGTTTATGGGGCACTTCGATCACTATCTTTAAAGTTTGTATATTCGTAATACCTTTAATTTTAGCTGGGTCTATAGAAATTCCGTGACGAATTACAACGTCACTCAAATATCTCAGTTTAGCAGAACCAAATTTACTTTTATTATCATTTAAAGTTAATCCATCTTTATTTAAACGATCAAAAACAATTTGTACAACTTCTAAATGTTTAACAATAATTTCTCATTATACTCCAAAAGAAAGCATACGAAATTAAAATAAAAATTCTTCTAGGTAGAGGGAGACTAAATCTATGTATTTCTTATAAATTAAATTTAAAATAATGACCTGTGTCAAGATTTATTATCGCGACAAGCTTTTATTTATATCATTCAATTTTATAATGTAACAATAGGATGGGTTTAATTTACTTCAAAGATTATTTTCTTATTTTTAGTGCATTCAAATAAAAGCATTCTATAAAAAAAAATTTAATATTAGTTTATTTATTTCTTTTTTAGTATTCGTTAGATATTTTTTCTAAGCATGTTCAGTTTAATTACTGCGTCATTATTCAGGTTTGTTCGGTTTTTTTTAAATGCATTGTCATCCGTACTAAATCGCCAGCAAAATTTCAACTCCGTAGGGTGAGTGATAGAGGTTCTGGTTTGCTCGGTTTTTATCATAAAAACGCATTATCATCGGAATTAAATCACCATGTAAAATTTCAACTCCGTAGGATAAGAGGATGAAGTTTAGGTTTGTTTGGTTTTTTTAAATGCATTGTCATCCGTACTAAATCACTAGAAAAATTTCAACTCCGTTGGGTGAGAGGAAGAGGTTCGGGTTTGCTTGGTTTTTATCATAAAAATGCATTATAATCGGAACTAAATCACCATGTAAAATTTCAACTCCGTAGGATAAGAGGATGAAGTTTAGGTTTGTTCGGTTTTTTTTTTAAAATGCATTGTCATCCATATGAAATCACTAGCAAAATTTCAACTCCGTAGGGTGAGAGGTTAGGGTTTGCTCGGTTTTTATCATAAAAACGCATTATCATCGAAACTAAATCACCATGTAAAATTTCAACTCCGTAGGATAAGAGGATGAAGGTTTGTTCGGTTTTTTTTAAATGCATTGTCATCCGTACTAAATCACTAGCAAAATTTCAACTCCGTAGGATGAGAGGAAGAGGTTCGGGTTTGCTCGGTTTTTATCATAAAAATGCATTATCATCGGAACTAAATCACCATGTGAAATTTCAACTTCCTAGGATCATAAAAATGCATCGTCGTCTGAACTGAATCACTAAAATTTCAACTCCGTAGGATAAAAGTAAGGGGTTCAGGTTTGTTGAACATAAAAATACACTGTAATCGGAACTTAATCACCATGTAAAATTTCAACTTCGTAGGATAAAAGAAAGTGGTTCTAATTCAGCTTGCAAGATTTGACACTAACACACACCCACAAAATCCATACATATATAGCAAGTTAAATAAATGATTTTAAAAATTGTTTCATATTTAGGGGTGCGTTTACCCTCTTAGAGGGTGAGTTTAAAAAAATCCTGTCTTAGTGAATGTTTGCAGCCCAAACTAAAGCTGTATGCAAAATTACAGCTTTCTATCTTTGGTAGTTTGGCCTGGGTTTGAGAAATTAGCGGTAGTGGTAAAATTCCGACATAAAAAATAATGTTATATAAAAAAATTAAACAAAATTGACGTGGTTTGGTGTTTTCCTTAAAAGTCAAAGGGTTTTAATATGAAAAAAATTTAATTTTTTTGTGTTTTTTTGTCCTAAGAGGGCTAGCTTTGCAATATTCTTGCTTAGTGGACGTCTAAGAACGTAAATAGGACTGTAGGCCAAATTTAAACTTTTTAATATTAGTTTTATTTTTTATTCATTTTATGCGAAATACCCATTAAAATTTGAAATCACATTTATTATCTATTATAATAAAGGTTATTACATTGTTGTCACATCTGTGGACGCAGCATTGTACCTTTTCAACAAAATCGTTAAAAAATACCCGGATGTATATTTTTCGTACAAAGATGAACGCCCCTCTATATTGAGTTTACATGAACTAAAAATATACATTTACAGTTACAATACGCATAATACTGCGTCCAATTTTTTTTTTTTTGAAATTTAATAAATCATAAGTAATGCACGTAATTCAGTTTATTTTGATACCAAAAGTAAGATGAGAAATAATGCTTTATTGTGCTATTTTCAAATATCACCTATGTTGGCCCGGGAGCAAAATAACACAGGATAACAATACTGCGTCCGGTATACGGCCGTCATATCATCCAGGACGCAGCAAGATATGGTAGAGAGCAAATGAATGGACGCAACATTGTTTGTAGTCTGTATATATATATATATATATAATTAAGTAATCAGTATAGATAAATGAATAAGAGTTGTGAAAAGTTTATTAGCAGTAATAAATGGAAAAAATAAAAAAGACTGTTATGTTTGATGAATAAAAAAATATAATGCTTACAATGTTTGCATGGAAATATGCATATAGAGAAACTAGAAAAAGTAATTATGAACAAGATATGATGGACAGGCTACGTTTTAAATATAGAATTAAATCTGCAGAAAATCTGTTAAAGGATGTTTTAAGAAATAATTATAGAAATAAAATATACTACGAACGTTTTATGTAATTTTTATTTTTTAAATAAACAATTAATAATTACAATATATCTTTTTTTAATATCCACGAATTGTGTGATCTATCCATTCCCAACCATTTCACGTAGACTTTGTTTCCTTTTTTTCTCAAAATTTTCTACACCAGAAATACATTTGGATGTGCTACCTTTTGAAGCTCCTCCTTATAAAAACGTCCTAAAATATCTTCTTTTTTATCATCTCTTAGTAAGTATGTTGTAGGGTTAGTTAAATTAACTTGTTTAACAACGAAGATCTCGGTACTCCAGTTTGGAGTGTATCCTTTAGAAAACATTTACCTATGTTTACTTATTCTTACAAAGTCACCCTTTTTAAATTTAGGTATAGCAGAATTAACAGTTTTTATTTGAGTGTAAGTGGATTTAAGTACATCTTTTTCATTACTTTTATTTATATCTACAGGTTTAAATCCTTTGGTTCTATGTTTTCTGTTATTATATTCTGAAACTATTTTAGGTAATATATTTAACCACTTATAGTTTCCTTGCATGCTAAATTTTCTCCACATTCTATTTCTTAATGTTCTATTTACTCTTTCGACAATACTAGCTTTCAAATTTGAAAACGTACTGTAATGATTAATTTTAAATTTTCCCATTAAGTCCTGAAAATATCGGTTAACGAATTCTTTTCCTCTATCAAGTTGTAAATTTTTTGGGGGAATTTTTGCATCATTTAAAATTTCCTTTATTGAAGCGGTAACATCTTTACCCGTTTTTGATTGGACAGGTAATGCCCATACAAATTTTGAAAATGTGTTTATAACAACCAAAATATATCTAAATTTTCTGTTAAATTTTGCATAAGGTTGCATTTCAACCAGATCAGCTTGCCCTAAGTCATTTAATCCTTTAATAATAACCCTGCTCCTTTGATAATTCTTTCTTGCGGGTCTATGTAACTCATTGACAACTGCTTCCTTAACGAGAACCATTACAATTTAGGAATAATAATAATTGTCCCAGTAGCTTTTATACGCATCATCCCATTCTCTAAGCTTTTGAGATAAAATTACTTTATCCTCTTCTGTTAAATACTCCTTAATTTTATCAATTTTTTGCTTACATCATCAAGATTATCCTTAATTTTAGTGTTTAAGTATTTCAATGATGCAGCATTAATTGGAGCGTCTAATTCACCCATTCCATAATCTATTTTATTTAATTCTTCATTTAATTTCTTAACGATATTTGATATGGAAGAATGAATACTAGTGATAGGTTGTCTTTCTGTTAAAGTCAAGTCAGATATTTGTCGACCATTAAGAAAACCATTAACTTTTTCATTTTTAGTTGTAATTAAATTTTGAACATCATTTGTAAAACATTTAATTTTCTCTTTAGCATTAAAATATGCTACTTCCTTAATTTTGTATTCATTATTCCGTTTATCTTTTCAATTTTCGCTTTTAAAATTATATTTTCATTTTTAATGATTTAACATCTTTGATAATTTTTTCAATATTTGCGCCAATATTCAGATTCCTTATTTCATCAGCTTTTTTTTCAAAATCTAAAATTGTTAATGAAATATTGTTATTCTTTCGTAAAGTTGTTTTTATCTCTGTTTTAATATTTTCCATTTCGTCCTTATTTAATATGTCTATAGATTTTAATTCCGAAATTTGTGATAAAATTATATTAAATTGTTCTTTTAAGATCCTAAATTCATCAATATCTTTTTTGTGAAGCATTTAAATTATTTTCTATATTTTTTGTATTCTTATTCATGTCATCGTGCTCATGTTTGTAATGTTCTATTTCCATTGCAGCTCTATCATAAACCTTAGTTGCAAATGTTTCAAACTTTGAAATAAGTGAATTTGTTAGATCTTTTCTAATATCATCGATTTTAGATGTATCCGATATATCAGTTTGTAATTTAATTAACACCTTCTGTGTTTCTTGTTGCAAACTTGTAATATCACTTATCTGTTTCTCTACACCACCCACTTTTTTTTCAGAATTTAATATTTTCGTGTTGATATTTTTGATACTCTCTATTCTATCGTTTTCTTCATGTTTATATTTTCGATCTACTGCGGTTAGTTCATTTTCACAAAATTTTATTTTTTTCATCATATTCTCAATATTTTTACCATTTTCAAGTGAACGTTTATTTTGTGCTCTTAATTCTTTTTCGAAATTTGAAATTCCTAATTGATTTTGTTGTAAATTATCTTTATATTGCTCAATTACCTTGTTTTCAATATAGTTTAAATTGTTTGATATATTATTGGATACTTCATTTTCAACTTTTTTGACGAGATCTTTAATATCTGTATCATTTATTTTGTAGCGCTTTGAGATATGTCTAGCAAATTTGTCTACAGTCATTTTAAAAATGAAAAAATAGTTACATTTACTACCCTTTTATAGTATAACCTTAGCTTCCTTCAATTCTTCAACTATAGAAATTATTTCATTATTATGACCTGTATGTCCAGCAGATGTAGATGCTAATAGAAGACGTAGTCTATTAACAATTTCGTTTATGTCGTCCCAATAAATTAAGTCAGTATTCGCAGTGTTAGCTTTCATTTTAAGACCTTTTCCCGTTCCTTGTCTAGTTGTTCTATAAGGAGCATCAGGTTTACTAAATGCTTCAACAAGTCGTTTTGCAGGTGTGTTAAGTTTAGTTTTTGTAATTCCATTTTTTTGTAGATAGGGACAAATTATTGTCACATATTTGTGTGATGAACTTCCTTGCACTTGTTCATCAGGATTAAAGTTTCTGCGATATGCATTAGTTCTCTTTAAGATGTCCATATAATTATCTAAATCAGCTTTTTTATAACCATTGGGATTTTTCCTAAAAAGCAACTCATATAACCCTACACTACCGGGATATACCGGGTGTTGCATCGTCGAGCGGGACATAGGAAATCCCATGTAATTTTTAATGGGGTCAATTATTGGCTTCCCTAATTATTTTAGAAAAAAATTCTATTTAGGTTTATTAGAGAGCACTAAAACCCACATTCAAAAGAATAACTTTAGATATTTTTGATGAGCTCGTTTACGGGTTATCACCGATTTCTTTCTAACTATTTCTCCTTTTTATGGCCCCGTATTTGCGGGCACCAGTCAAGGTAAAAGATGACTGTCAAATAAAGTTGTCATTTTGAAATGTGTGCTTTATTGTTATAAAAACTCGTACATCGAAAATATTAAAGGTGTATGAGTACAAATTAATCTGAATAAAACTAAAATAAATTATGACATTTTACATGTTTCAATATTTTACTAATTAATAGGTAGGTACTATTAAATTGTTAGAACTTTAGGATTTAAGAAGATGTTCAAATATTCCTCCATTGACTGCTAGACAATAAACGGGGCGATCATAAAATTCTCTTCTTACATTCGCTAGTTGGTAAACTGAAATTCTATTGCATTCGGCAGAAATAGCATTTTTTAACTCGTCTAGATTTGGGTATTTTTTTATCTTTGTATATCCTGTTTTTTAAATGGCCCCAAAGAAAGAAATCATTTGGCGATAAATTAGGAGACCTGGCTGGCCAATTTACTGTATGATTTAAGCCAATAACATTTCCATTAAAAGCACGGTTTAAATATTCCCGGGCAGCCAGGGTACTATGTGCCGGGCAGCCATCCATTTGGTACCAAACTTCCTGATTTTCCCTGGCGGCATTATGTAAAGTAGGTAAAATATGATCTTCAAGTAGTTCCAAAAAATATTCTACATTTAAATTTCGTGTAAGAAATAATGGCCCGATAATATGTTCTTCGAAAATCCCAGCCCAAACATTAACTTTTTGTGGATATTGCTTCCTTGTTTCGACAAATCTGTGTTGGTTTCCTTTGCTCCAATATCGATAATTTTGAACATTGGGTTCATTGTTTAAGGTAAATGTGCATTCGTCAGTAAAACAAATGTTTTTTAAAAATTCCCTATCCATGTTTGTTCTTTCAATCATACCAAAACAAAACTCCTGTCGTCGTATTTCGTCCCTATCTCTTAGCTCTTGGTGCTTTTCATATTTGTATGAATAATATTTGTGTCGTTTCAAAGCTCGTAACGCTGTGGTATGATCTAATCCTATGTCATCCTCAAGTTTTCTTGTGCTGATCTTCCCATCATTTTCTTCCACGCACAATAAAACTTGCAAGTCCCTATCATTTCTTGCATCTCTTCTTTGTTCCTGCCTTTGCAAGTCCCTATCATTTCTTGCATCTCTTCTTTGTTCCTGCCTTTCTTCACATCTGCAGTTATTTATTACAGTGCCTTTTGTCTCAAATTTCTTGATAGTCCTTTCGACTGTAGATTTTGCAGGTATCGGTCTATTCGGATACAGAGCAGCAAACATGTCTGACACATTTTGATAACTATTTCCTTGATAATACAATTTAATCATCAATATTTTTTCTTCAGAAGTGTAATTCATGGCTAATATTTTCGATGAACGAGTTTTTATAACAATAAAGCACACATTTCAAAATGACAACTTTATTTGAGTCATCTTTTACCTTGACTGGTGCCCGCAAATACGGGGCCATAAAAAGGAGAAATAGTTAAAAAGAAATCGGCGATAACCCGTAAACGGGCTCATCAAAAATATCTAAAGTTACTCTTTTGAATGTGGGTTTTAGTGCTCTTTAATAAACCTAAATAGAATTTTTCTCTAAAATAATTAGGGAAGCCAATAATTGACCCCATTTAAAATTACATGGGATTTCCTATGTCCCGCTCGACGATGCAACACCCGGTGTTATGTATAAGGATTAGAGCAATAATAACCCACGAATATAGGAACGTATTTATTGGGAAAAACTCTATTGTCCTTAACATGTAAATTTAGACTGACCGCAAAATATAAAGAGTTCAATTGCCATAGTGGCGCCTGCGCATATGCTTACTTAATACTAACTTAACTAACTTAATACCTAACATTCTCCTCCCCTACAAAAAAAATAATTTATATTCCTTATGTGGTTACATATTATACATAAACAATACTGATGAATACACATAAATTTGCTAAATTACTTATAAAGAAGTCTATCAGGTTTTTTTACGTTTCTTTTAGGCCGAGTATCCGACTTAGTATTATCTATAGGAGACACTAATGCCGAAAACGGATTATTTAAATTTTCAATTTCACTTCCACTAGAACTTTCACCTATACTTTCAAAATCTGGCGCGTATTCCGAACCGTCCGAATTATTTGAAATTTCATCGTCGGAACTGTCTGAAATATCCGAACTAAGATCAATATCTTTATTACTACAATCTAAAGAATGAGCAATAGACTTATTATTATAATCAATAATTTGATTAATGTGTCTTTTCCATAGTTTATTTACTTCAGGAATATAAACCATGTAAGTTCTGGGACCCAATTTTTTTTGGATTGTGCCAGGAGCCCAGCTAACCTTACTATGCCTATAATCCCTAACAGCCACATCATCATTTACTTTATATTCTTTTTTTCTTATACCTCGAAAATAATGTTTTTGTTTTGCTTGATTTTGTTTGACATTTTCAAAAACTTTACTAGTATCTACTTCTGGCAAATTAACATTTTTAGGTCTAACTAAATCAAGCCTAGTTCTTAATCTACGATTAAATAATAATTGTGCAGGAGAGAAGCCTGTTGTAGAATGCGGAGTAGTTCGATAATTTAATAATATTTTATTTAACACAATATTCAAATAATTTATTTTATTTTGAGATAAACAGGATTTGACCGCGTTTTTACATATTTTTACAACAGCCTCCGCTGCACCATTTGTTTGAGGAGAAAAGGGAGGAATACTCTGAAATTTAATACCATTCATTGCTAAAAAATTTTGAAATTCATGCGAGGTAAAATACTTAGCATTATCGGAAACAATTGAAATTGGTAGTCCAAAATGTGCAAAAACATTTCTTAAACAATTTATAAGAACATCTGAAGTCATATTGTTTATAACAAAAGCTTCCACCCATTTACTGAATGCGTCCACAATTACAAACACATATTTACCGAAAATTAGACCAAGACAGTCAAGGTGTAAGCGATCCCAAGCTTTTTCGGGAAATTCCCAAGTAATAAGTGCACTTTTTGTTGGAGTTGGTCTTTGAGGCAAACAGTATTGACATGAATTTGCTATATTTTCTATTTCTTTATTCATTGTGGGCCACCATACGTAAGAGCGTGCTATGCTTTTCATTTTGACTATTCCCTGACGAGTGGAGTGAAGCTCGGATAAAATATTCTTTTGCAGTGAACTAGGAACAATAACTCTGTATCCAAACATAATGCATCCATTCTCAATATACAAATTATTTTTTATAAGAGAATATGCCTTAGCAAAATTTGGTACTTTAGCAGGCCAACCGTAAGAAATAAAATTATAAATACAGTTTAATACTTTATCTAGAGCTGTTTCATTCTTTATTTGTTCACAATCGACCGGTAAAAAAATATTATCTTTAACATAATTTAAATAGGAAATTTCATGAAAATGTTCATTACAATTTCCTGGCAAAGGTGACCTGGAAAACAGATCAGCAACATTTTTATTTGAAGGAACATATTCTATTTCATATTGAAAATTAGACAAAATTAAACTCCATCTTTGTAAACGATTGGCTATCATTTGAGGAATTCCCTTATTAGGGGCAAAAAGTGACACTAAAGATTTATTATCACAAACAATTGTAAATTTTTTTCCATAAGGATACTGATAAAAATGCTTTAATGCAAAAATTAAACCTAAACCTTCAAGTTCTATTTGTGAATACTTTTGTTGAGCAGAGTTTAGGGTTTGTGAAGCAAATGCTATAGGTCTTTCAACCCCGTCAATTACATGTGAAATTACGGCTCCCACCCCTATTGAACTTGCATCAACAGCTAGTCTAATTGGTAAATCCGGATTAAAATGTACTAAGACCTTAGAAGAACATAAAACATCTTTTACTTTATTGAAAGCAATATTGCAGTTTTTATCCCAAACCCAAATTACCTCTTTCTTTAAAAGATTATATAAAGGCCTTAAAAGTTTAGCACTATTAGGAATAAACTTATTATAATAATTAACTAGCCCCAAAAAAGATTTTAATTGTGTTTGATTTTCAGGAATTTTTACATATTGTATAGCTTCAATCTTATCCGTGCACGTATGCAAACCTTGAGAATCTATACGGTGTCCCAAATAAAGAATAGATTTTTTTAAAAACTCGCTTTTTTCTTTTGAAATCGTTAAACCGTGCTTAGACAATCTATCCAAAACATTATCCACACGTTTAATATGTAAAGGTCGCGAACTTGCTGTTATTAGAATGTCATCCTGAAAAACACAAACACCTTCCAAATCTGACATTATTTGCTCCATTATTTTTTGAAATTTAGAAGGGGCGCATGCTACCCCAAAGGGGAGTCTCGTGTACATAAAAAGACCCTTATGTGTACTAATAGTAGTTAGTTTTTGCGACTCTTCATCCAACGCCACCTGTTGATAAGCCTGGGAAAGATCAAGCTTTGTAAATTCTTGCCCCCCTTGTAACTTACTAAATAACTCATTAATACGGGGCAAAGGATGTTGATCTATTTTTAAAAGTTGATTAATTGTTACCTTAAAGTCTCCACAAATGCGTAAGCTACCATTATTTTTAGCTACTGGTACAATAGGGGAACCCCATTCACTGTAATCCACAGGCACCAAAATTCCATCACAAACTAAACGTTTTAACTCTTCCTCTACTTTACTCTTAATTCCATAAGGCAAAGGACGTGCTTTAAAAAATTTTGGCTCAGCATTTTCCATCATGCTTAAGTGTATAGTTCCGCCCTTAAATAAGCCTAATTTTGAAGAAAATACATTCGCAAATTTTTTATGAAAAGAAGTAATAATTTTATCGGTGTCATTGAAATTTAAAATATTATTATTTAGTGCTTGATCCTGACTTAAGGAATTTATATTTAAATCAAAAGCATAGAAAAATTTCTACCAAGTAGTGGGGGTCCTCCACCTTTAATAACGTACACCTCAACCTCCTTGGTCAACCCCATATAGGTTATGGGCAATGAAAGAAAACCAAGAGGTACTATTGGCATGCCTGTGTAATTTAATAGAACCTTTGGTGTATCTCTCAAAACGTAATTTTTAAAATGTTTAAGATACATATTATAAGCAATAACAGTTACACTAGCACCAGTATCTAATTCAAATTTAAAAATATTATTGTGAATCCTAACTTCAAAAATAAGTGGATTATTGTTTACATTTAGATTAAATAAACAATCAATAGTTTCATCTAAAAAATTATGCCTATTATTGTCATTATTATTATAACCTTTACAAACCGATGCAAGATGACCTTTCTTCTTACAAATGTTACAGAAATATTCACGAAATTTACACACACTCGCGTGGTGAAAGCCCTTTCCACAAACAAAACACATTTGTCTACCTCCTGACGTACCACCTGTCGTGAACTGCCTTTCGTTAAAATTAGAATTTCCTGCAATTGCTGAATCGAATGCATTGTTGCCAGCAACTGCTTGCCTGTTAAATGTAGCATTTGTAGTACTGTTGTAATGATGAGTACGTTGGCCTTGACCACTCTGCAATGAGGAATTGGCACCAGCTGAAAATGCGCCTCGTGATGGCTTTTTGAAACCACGCATATGAGCATGTTTAAAACGAAATATGCCAGCGGGGGGCTCGTCCTTTACCCCGCCTACATTGAAATGGTCCAAATTCGCTTGGCCGGCTTCCTTTTTACATGCAATGGAAATTGCATTTTCTAATGATAGTTTTTCATCTTCTTCCAGCAATCTGTCTAATATTTGACCTTTTTCAAAACCCATAATAAATTTATCTCTTAAAACAGTCTGTAATTCAGTTCCAAACTTACACTTGGATGATAAATTTTTCACTCTTGCAGCCCATTGAGAAACGGTTTCACATTGATGCTTAACGGCTGAATAAAACCTCTTTCTTTCAGCAAAAACAGAGGTAACTCTAGTAAAATGACTATTTAATAGTGCCACGAGTTGGGTGTATGTTTTATCTACTGGAATATTTGGTACGCATAAATCCGATAATAATTTATAGCAATCCTCATCAAAGCTATTTAGCAAAATTGCCCGTCGCTTGTATACGGTGCCAGTATCTTCAGCAATGTCATTAGCAATAAAATATTGCTCTGGCCTTATAAACTGACCAGTCCGTATAGCGGGTAAACTCGCGTATTTGTCCAACGGTAGCCATATTTGAACACAACTTTTACTACTAATACTAGCACTTTAAACTTTAAATTAACAATATTTACGCGATTTATAACAATGTGTGCCGCGATGAGTCCGTTTTAATTCTCGTCGCCATGTTATGTATAAGGATTAGAGCAATAATAACCCACGAATATAGGAACGTATTTATTGGGAAAAACTCTATTGTCCTTAACATGTAAATTTAGACTGACCGCAAAATATAAAGAGTTCAATTGCCATAGTGGCGCCTGCGCATATGCTTACTTAATATTAACTTAACTAACTTAATACCTAACACCCGGTATAATATTTTCAACTTTAACATCTTTTCCAATAATGTCAACAGGTTTCAGAGTTAAACCTAAAAAAAACTTATCCCTTTCTATATCGTGAACTATTCCGTAGGTGTGGTCAAATTTCCGTTCTGTATCTCTCACACCCTCGTCAATATATACTCGAGGTAATTCATCAAAATTTTCTATCCACTCTTGATAACTGGGAGTATTAACATAAGTTTGAATTGATTGTCTAGTCTGTTCTAAGATATCTAAAAGATTCTCATTTTCAATTGTTTCATATGAATCAGAAGGGGGTGTAGATTCAGCTATGACACTGGTTTCTTGTACAGCTGGTAGCTGACTTAATTCACTGAGTGCTGGTACTGATGAATCGAAAAATGATGGTAGTTCAGCTGGTAATATGGGTGTTTTTCCTGTTTTTCTTGTTGGTTTTAATTTAGTTGGTATTGAAGCCTGATAAGCTCTTGGGGTTAAAAATTCATCTTTGTAATCTATTGGTTCTTGTTTAACATCAATCAGTTCAGATTTACCAATTGTTGAAATTAATTGTTTTAGTGGTTGTGTTAATGGTTTATAAGTTTGTTCCAGTTGAGATTCTGTAGTAGATGCAGCCAATTTTAAACTTTGAAATTTTTCCTTTACAGCTTTTCTCGATTTGATAAGCTCCCTAGCCAAACGTTTATTCATAACTGACACTTGGAAAATGTTCTAGAAAACTAAATTTATTATATTTATATATAAATAAAAAAATCAAATTGTTTTCTGTATTTTCCAGCGTCTAATTCACAATCTTTGCCAATAACGAGGAAACCAAATGGTTCTTTCCAACAATATAAACATATCTTTTTAAACTGATCGAATGTCATATCCATCATGCAATGATCATTATATATGTGTTTTATACTTATATTATCCTGTTTAAATAGAATTAAAAGATTTGTATTTTCACGAATGAGTCTTTTTAGTATAGAAGAGTAACCTTGAAAAATAAAAAAACAGTCGGTATTTTGATGTCTCCCCAGAGTAAAATAATCTCTTATAATACTTTGATTTTGACATGGTATATCATCAAATATTATAACTGAATTAGATTTAATCTCATTAGGAGGTATAATATTTTCATCATTATCGTATTCAAAGTATCCAATCTCCTTTAATGGTTTTAGTAAATTTCTAAGATATTCATATTTGGGTTGTTGTAGTGATTTGGAATAAAGATACACGTTCTTAAATCTAAGTCCATTGGGGTGTTCAAGCAATGTTACCATTACGTTGGTTCTACCGCTACCACTACATCCAACAATAAGACTTCGTTTGGATCCCCCACAGAACAAATCACCAAATTTTCTAAATTAATTGATAAAACTTTTTTCATCATGATTATTTATGGGTAGTGAAAAATATTGTTTAACAATTCTCATCTTGAACGATTATAACAAAAGCGATGATATTGCAGACTATTTATAGCAGCTAGATAAGAGATATCTAATAGTAGACCATTCAACTTCATATAAAAAACTATAAAATGATTCTACATCCGTCAAAAACAACTATAACTAACAAGAAGGGCAAAAAGAGGGGATTGGGGTTAATAAGCAAACTTATAAATAAGTTACCCTTTGAAGTTCACATTCCTGGGTACCAATTTTGTGGACCGGTACTCGCTTAGAACAACGAATAAATAGAGGTGAGATTGGTAATAATCCATTGGATGCTGCTTGTAGAGAGCACGACATAGCATATTCAAAATCTGAAGACTTACCAAAAAGACACGACGCAGACAAGATACTAGGTGAGAAAGCTTGGCAAAGAGTAAAAGCAAAATATTCCTCACTAGGAGAAAAACTTGCTGCATTAGCAGTAACAGGAATTATGAAGGGTAAAAGAAAGCTTGGAATGGGTATAAAGAAAGGTGGGAAACTAAGAAAAAAACGAATTATGGTAGGTAAAAGAAAGTTTGGAAAGGGTTTAAAAAAAGGAGGAAAACTAAGAAAAAAAAGAATTGTTAAACCATCAAAGAAAATAGGAGGTTTCTTACCACTATTGCTACCTATTTTAGGAGCTCTAGGTGCATTAGGAGGTGGGGCTGCCGGTATTGCAAAAGCAGTAAATGATATTAAAGTATCTAAACAACAGCTGGATGAGCTTCATCATCATAACGAAGCAATGGAAAAACAGGGAATATGTTTATTTATTAAACCATATAAAGGTGGCAAAGTGGTTTCAAAAGGAAAGGGACTGTACATTAAACCATTTAAAGGAGGGTCCATTAAAAATGATCTAAAAAAAAAGTTTAAATAAAATTTCCTGATAGGGCGCTTACAAACTTTGATATAAATAAAATTGTGTAAAAGTTAAGAATTCCACATTTTAGAGGTGTTTTTATGCGAGATAATCTAGTAATTAAAATTAGAATAAAAGGAAGTGGTGTAGTTAATTTAGATAGCAAACAAAATTAGGGTACTCACTGGGTTGCTTATATTAAAAATAAAAATACCGCGCTATATTTTGATAGTTATGGTTATCTAAAACCACCCCTTGAATTTATAAAATATTTTAATACCAATGAAAATATAAAAATATATTATAATTATGACGTAAAACAAGAAAAAAATAATTCCTATAACTGTGGGCAGCTTTCTATTAAATTTCTATATAATAATATGATGTGAGAAAAATTTAACAGTGTACAATAATGTCTACCACAATTGCAATATCAGGAAATACATCAGTACTATCAGCAGATTTTAATCCACCCATATATTTGGATGATGATAAAGAATATTTCTTAGGATTGGCTGATTTCGAGTCTTTTATGAGCATACCAAATATTGAACCAGGAAAAAACCAATTATATATAGGAGATAAGGTTATAACAATTCCGGAGGGAACTTATGATATAGAAGATATTGAAAATTTTGTCAAAAATAAAATAGAAAATATATTTAATGAAAAAGTTGGATTTTCTTTAAAACCAAATACTAATACTTTAAAATGTCACATTTTTTGCAGTAAGCTATTAGATTTTACCCAAAAAGATTCCATTGGTGAGATCTTAGGTTTTTATAAAAGAAAAATTGATCCTTTTGTAAATGATGAATCCGATCAAGTTACTAATATAAGCAAGGTAAATGCTATTTGCATTGATTGCAATATTTGCGTTGGATCGTTTAGCAACGGTAAGCCAGTTCATATAATTCATCAGTTCTTTCCAGCAGTTGCGCCAGGGTATAAAATAGTGGAGTCACCATTACCAATATTGTACTTCCCAATGAGCGTTAAAACAAAAAACAATATTACTGTAAAAATTGTTGATCAAGACGGAGATTTAATAAATTTTCGTAAAGAGACTATAACTGTTAGATTACATTTAAAAACAGATTTATAATATGGTTATTAGATATAATATACCATATCAACTTAATATCACATCAAAGAGTTAACACCAAAAAATCGCAAATTTCTTCAATCCTTAGGTTTTAAAGTTTTAAAGTAATGGATATTCTTAACGTTAATGAAAAACTCTACGTTGACAACTCGATAGTAAGTTCAGAATTACATACTTACCAACCATTTATTTCTTCAAAATTTGATTATAATGATGAAATTCGCATACCGATACAAGAACTGGATACATTCACCCTACCTTCAGAGAGTCTTCTCTACATTGAAGGAAATTTAAAAAATGAAGATGGTGGATATACAAAAAAATTAAGGTTCATAAATAATGGGATTACATTTCTATTCAGAGAAATACGATATGAGCTAAACGGTGTCACTATAGATTCAGTTAGAAATGTTGGTCTTACATCAACAATAAAAGGTTATCTTTCATTCAATACCAATGGAAGCTTAAAATTACAAAATGGCGGCTGGTTTCCTGATAGAGGGGAAGCTGATCGAATTTTAGTTGATGATAATGGAAAATTCAATGTTTTAATACCTCTAAACTACTTATGGGATTTTTTGAAGATTATCGAAAAGTTATTTTAAATATGAAACAGGAACTAGTTTTGATTAGAGCTAGCAATGATTTAGATGGCGTTTTCTTCAAGGATGATACGGAACCTAAATCAACTATGGTAGAAAAACCAAAATTGACTTTTGATAAGATATTTTGGAAGATACTGCATATTTCAGTTGATATACCACAACAATTAACTTTATCAAAAATAATCGAATCAAACAGAGAATTACTGATAGGTTATAGAAGTTGGGAACTTGTTGAATATTCTTCTTTACCTGAAACAACACGTCATACCTGGCCAGTGAAGACTACGAGTAAGCGTGAAGCCCCACAACATGTTGTAATTGCATTTCAAGAAAACCGAAAAGGTGATGCTCAAAAAGATATGAGTCATTTTGATAATGTTGATCTAACAAATATTAGAGTTTTTTTAAACTCAGAGAAATATCCCTATCACGACTTGTATTTAAATTATAACGACAATAAATTTTCCGCTCTTTATGACATGTTTGCCAGTTTTAGACATTCTTACTATGGAACATCAAACGAACCAATTTTTACACCTCAAAGTTTTAAAGATAAGTGTCCCATTATTCATATAGACTGTTCCCATCAAAAGGAATCGATTCATACGGGTTCTGTAGTTATGAGAATTGAATTTGAAACAAATAATAAGATTAAAAAGGATACATCTGTATATTGTCTTATTCTGCAAGACAAAGTGTTTAGTTATAATCCACTAACAAAAATTGTTAGACAGATGTAATAGGCATATCATTTTTTTAATATATAATCAATGAAATGAGTAATTTTGTGGTCATTATGAATGAAGGACTGAATAAATGTGGGTAGCCATTTAAAAAAATTCAAAATGGCGTCGTAACTGTCATTTTCTGACATCTGACATATATGAAAATAGCATGGCTGGCTCCGCCATAAGAAATTACGTATCTTCAGAAAAAATTGAGTTTCTAATCTTAAAGCTTCTATTTTTTAATGGGGTGAGATACTTAAAACACATAATCGTACGATGCAGTTTTTGCTACGGTCGTATTTCGGTAAGGGTTGGAAATAAATATCGACAACTATATATTTTTGAAATCGGACCGCGAAATGCAATACACTGACGTAGTTATAAATGTGGGTAGCCATTTAAAAAAATTCAAAATGGCGTCGTAACTGTCATTTTCTGACATCTGACATATATGACAATAGCATGGGTGGCTCCGCCATAAGAAATTACGTAGAGGAAAGTCTCCTAATATGGGGTAGTTTTTTTCAAAACACTATAATAAAAAAACTGAGGTAGTTTTAAGCATTATTTCCATATTTCATGTTTTGTTGGATATACTATCAAGCATTTAATAAGAAGAAAAATGTTTAAAAAAAAAGCAGATGAAAATATGCAGAATTAAAAAAAAAGTGCACTACCCCATATTAGGGTCATATGTTATCCTAATATGGGGTACACTATGTTCGCAATATGGGGTACCCAATTTATTATGTAAAATTTGAAAATAAGTAAAATTATTTTGTTTTTTTGAGAAATATTTATTTATGGAAATGAAAAAAGTATATCTATCCAACAAAACGTTTAAGGGACGAAACATAAAAAAATTCTCATATAGAAAGAACATAAAACAAATTATTTAGAAATGCAAAAGTCACAAATATATCAATTTTTTTCACAACCAGCACATTGCCGAACAGCTAAAATTGTTGAAATCATTTGTTCCTTGTTTTAAACTTAATTTTTTAGGCATCTAAAAGAAATAATTTTTGTTTTACACGGAAAAGTACATAGTCTCCCAATATGGGGTACCCCAAATTAGAAATTAATAGGTACCCCATATTACGAGCAAATTAGATTTTTGGAAGGGGTATGTTTTTGAAAAAACTGTGATGTTTTCTTAAAAAACCAAAACCATTTCCATAAACTACGCCAAATTCTATATTGAATGATATTATTAAATATTTAAAAACTTACCTTTAAGTTACCTTAAATATATAAAATTCAACAGTCACCAGAAACTTTTATTTCTACACAAAATTACCAAACCCTAAATCGTCGAAATGGAACAAGTGTTTGCTCCGAAACGGGAATGGGCGCTTTCTAGGAAGTCGATGGTTAGTTTTTAATGTTCAGAATAGATGTCGGAACAAGTAGTTGCTTAAAATTGAACTACCCCATATTAGGCACTACCCCAATATTAGGCGACTTTCCTCTATCTTCAGAAAAAATTGAGTTTCTAATCTTAAAGCTTCTATTTTTTAATGGGGTGAGATACTTAAAACACATAATCGTACGATGCAGTTTTTGATACGGTCGTATTTTGGTAAGGGTTGGAAATAAATATCGACAACTATATATTTTTGAAATCGGACCGCAAAATGCAATACACTGACGTAGTTATAAATGTGGGTAGCCATTTAAAAAAATTCAAAATGGCCTCGTAACTGTCATTTTTTGACATCTGATATATATGACAATAGCATGGGTGGCTCCGCCATAATAAATTACGTGTCTTCAGAAAAAATTGAGTTTCTAATCTTAAAGCTTCTATTTTTTAATGGGGTGAGATACTTAAAACACATAATCGTACGAGGCAGTTTTTGATACGGTCGTATTTCGGTAAGGGTAAAAATTGAGTTTCTAATCTTAAAGCTTCTATTTTTTAATGGGGTGAGATACTTAAAACACATAATCGTACGATGCAGTTTTTGATACGGTCGTATTTCGGTAAGGGTTGGAAATAAATATCGACAACTATATATTTTTAAAATCGGACCGCGAAATGCAATACACTGACGTAGTTATAAATGTGGGTAGCCATTTAAAAAAATTCAAAATGGCGTCGTAACTGTCATTTTCTGACATCTGACATATATGACAATAGCATGGGTGGCTCCGCCATAAGAAATTACGTATCTTCAGAAAAAATTGAGTTTCTAATCTTAAAGCTTCTATTTTTTAATGGGGTGAGATACTTAAAACACATAATCGTACGATGCAGTTTTTGATACGGTCGTATTTCGGTAATGGTTGGAAATAAATATCGACAACTATATATTTTTGAAATCGGACCGCGAAATGCAATACACTGACGTAGTTATAAATGTGGGTAGCCATTTAAAAAAATTCAAAATGGCGTCGTAACTGTCATTTTCTGACATCTGACATACATGACAATAGCATGGGTGGCTCCGCCATAAGAAATTACGTATCTTCAGAAAAAATTGAGTTTCTAATCTTAAAGCTTCTATTTTTTAATGGGGTGAGATACTTAAAACACATAATCGTACGAGGCAGTTTTTGATACGGTCGTATTTCGGTAAGGGTAAAAATTGAGTTTCTAATCCTAAAGCTTCTATTTTTAATGGGGTGAGATACTTAAAACACATAATCGTACGAGGCAGTTTTTGATACGGTCGTATTTCGGTAAGGGTTGGAAATAAATATCGACAACTATATATTTTTGAAATCGGACCGCGAAATGCAATACACTGACGTAGTTATAAATGTGGGTAGCCATTTAAAAAAATTCAAAATGGCGTCGTAACTGTCATTGTCTGACATCTGACATATATGACAATAGCATGGGTGGCTCCGCCATAAGAAATTACGTATCTTCAGAAAAAATTGAGTTTTTAATCTTAAAGCTTCTATTTTTTAATGGGGTGAGATACTTAAAACACATAATCGTACGATGCAGTTTTTGATACGGTCGTATTTCGGTAAGGGTTGGAAATAAATATCGACAACTATATATTTTTGAAATCGGACCGCGAAATGCAATACACTGACGTAGTTATAAATGTGGGTAGTCATTTAAAAAAATTCAAAATGGCGTCGTAACTGTCATTTTCTGACGTCTGACATATATGAAAATAGCATGGGTGGCTCCGCCATAAGAAATTACCTATCTTCAGAAAAAATTGAGTTTCTAATCTTAAAGCTTCTATTTTTTAATGGGGTGAGATACTTAAAACACATAAGCGTACGATGCAGTTTTTGATACGGTCGTATTTCGGTAAGGGTTGGAAATAAATATCGACAACTATATATTTTTGAAATCGGACCGCGAAATGCAATACACTGACGTAGTTATAAATGTGGGTAGCTATTTAAAAAAATTCAAAATGGCGTCGTAACTGTCATTTTCTGACATCTGACATATATGACAATAGCATGCCTCCGCCATAAAAAATTACGTATCCTCAGAAAAAATTAAGATTCTAATCTCAAAGCTTCTGTTAATTCGATGATAACAAAATCATCAACTTCGAAGCCTCATATCTCCGGAACGGCTGAAAATAAATATTGACAATTATATATTTTTAATGTTGGAACAAATAGGCGAATGCAGCTGGCTTACTATAAGGTAGGGTTGTTATTTAAGAAAATCCAATATGGCGTCGTATCTGTCAAATTTGTAAAGATAGATTTTTTTTGACATCAAATGTAGCTTCTTCACTAAAAGCTGTTAGGGAATACATAATTGTTTTTTTATTGTGGTCGATAGCAAAGTCGCCAATCGGGTGAGACACTTAAAATAATGTCCCTGTACTACAAGGATTTAATATAGAAAAGAATAATTTTTTTGCGAAGGAAATGGCTGCTTTTGATGGAACTCAAATTTGTCACTATGTATTTAAATCTCCGTTTAACATAAAGTATCTTTCACCTGAATTACATAAACAAGCTGTTTGGTTAATGAAAAATCATCATTGTATTCCATGGAATGTAGAATATACACCAATTCACAAATTTTCCGAAATTATAAAAAGTTTAACAGAAAATATGGATTGTGTCTATGTGAAAGGAAGAGAGAAAACCGAATACATAAGAAAATACTCCATATGTCCTGTGATTGAACTTAATGAACTTCCTGCTCTAGCAGCTGATAAACCAACTTGCTTTTACCATTACAAGTCTTCATGTATTTGCGCTCTTACTAATGTATATACCCTATATGATGATACAATAATAGTTGAATAACAGCCGGTTTCATAAAGCTTTTTTAGGTTTAGCGGGCCGTTAAAGCCATAGTAACCGCTAAATATCTTGAAAACTGGTTAAAATGTATGGTCTTAGCCTACTAATAAAATAATATTTATGACAAATATTGGCAGAAGTCTCCAGAAATACACACATTTCAAATTTTACTTTTGTTTTTTTAAATAGGTTTGGGTTAACGGAGCGCTAAATTTTAAACGGTCCAGCAGGACTGGTTAAATAAATATATTTTAATATTTTCTACTATAACTTGAATTTTTTAGGAATAATTAGAACTTTTGCCCATAATATAGGATAAATATGATTATATTATGTTTGTTTGGTTAGTCAACTATGAAATTAACCACCTTTCTATAATTAAACTATGCTATATACCCACCTCATTATAAATTCTTCTATCATCATTATGAAACCAATAATTTTCACAGATTTAAAAAAATCTATTTTCAATTTTAAGTAAAAAATGTTGAAATTGTACTTATTTATCAACAATATTTTTTATCTTTATTAAACAGCAGACTACCTATTACGGGACTGCGATATTACTCTTCTGCCAAATATTTTTACCTTTGGGTCATATTCTCTTTCAAATTATATCCAAACCCATTTTTTAAATACCTAAAAATATCCTGTATTGGCCCATGAACTTTATTCTCTAATATAAAACACTGACTTTGAATGGCTTGCACTAATATTTTACTAAAAAGGTAAAATCGATAAATAACTCGTATCCAATTGTTTTGTTCTATTCAAATGATAAAAAGTAAATATCTTTGTTTTATTTAAACCCAAGATCTAAGAATCTTGATTTATATACCTGATTATTATAACCTAAGAAAAACATACCGGCAGTGCTGCCAGATTTGTGGGAAAAACAAATGGTGCAAACCAATAAGTTTCATGGTATTTTTCAAGAAATAATGGTACTTTTGTATTTTTATTCTTACAAAAGAAAATTACATAATAAAAATATCAACACAAAATAAACATAAAAAAACATAATAAAAAACCTACAAATAAGAGTTAATCGGAAATTATATTCATAAAACAATCTTCGTCAGAATCAACAGATGAAGTAACTGTCTTTGGATACAGTACACTAGAAGTCGGGCTAGGTCAGGAGGGACTAGATACACATTTTATACAATTAATAAACTACCATAATGGTATTTTTGTCACTTTTAAAGGTACGGGTAAATAATGAGGAACAAATGGTACATCTGGCAACACTGCATATGGACAAAAAACAATCGCCCGAACACAGAAGAGAATTGGGTCTGTGAGAATTTGAGATAATAAAGATAAAATCGTCTCATATGCCCCCCCCCCCTGTGCCACGCCAAATGGGTGTTTTTTACTGTGAGGCTTGAAAATTGTAGGGCGTGTCAAGGGTCAGAATTTTTTTTAGAAGTCATTTTTGAGAGTAAGATTTTAGGAAACGAGATATGCTCTTTTTTTTTGTCGCCCCCCTTCCCCCTCAGCAATATCCTGGATCCGCTACTGGGGCGTCCGTAGAATATGATTCAGGAATGGGGTGGGGGGGGGGGGGGGGGGGGGGGGGGGCGATAAAGTGAGTTCTAAGGAAAAAAGGTCCCCGGCATGCAATAGGATCTCCGTATTATAATAATATCCCAAACTAGTTTAGGGCGCAAAAAATACTGAAGGTTAGTAGATGGTGGCAAGTGTCCTATTTATAAATAGGGATGATTTTTAAAGATACGGAATACTTCCCACATTCTCTGGAAAAATTGAAAGTGGTTCTTCCACGATATACATAAAAACCATAAAAACAATTTTATTATCTCTTTCTACTCTTTAAACATCTAGAAGGCCATGAAAGGAACGAAATCTGTTGCTAAAACATTTGCGGTCTCAACAGCTGGGATATGGAGATGTCAAACTATCGATAGTAGTGGAGTTTAATATATCGATAGTGACGAACAGTTCCTAACACAAAAAAATCAATTCACCAAAACTTTATCTCTAGAATAATCTCAAATTATATATTAAAAAAAAAGTTTTTCTAACAAAATTATACCTAAAAAATAATTCAAAATATAAAAAAAAATCATGGCTTTCTACGATACACGTGAAGACCAGGAAGGCAAAAAGTCTCTTTCTGCTCTTAACACGTGTAGAAAGCCATATCAATACCTTTAGCAACACACTATCGATAATTAAACAATAATCGATATAGTTGTTTTACAAATATCGATAATTCTACTGTCTGGGACAGAGAACTACAACACATGGGATTTAAAGATCAGATCAGATATGTATCTGGCCATTCATCCCTTTCGTTTAAATATAGAGGCAAATAATGTGCTCTTACTTTTAAAACTAAAATGTAAATGTAACAATCTAAATTTTACATTATAATAACAAAAAACCCACCCTTAAAGCCAAATATATTACTTAGAAAAACACAATATTCTTTTTATAACTTAAAAAACTACCTTTATTATTGTTTTTAAGTCATTAACAAACACTTTTTTTAACATTTCATTTTGTATTATAAATTCGACAAATTATAAATTTCAAATTGTTCATTTTCTATTTTTTTTTTGCGTGAACCTGAAACAAAAAATAAGTAAGTAACACAGATAACAGGTTATGGTGGCAATGATGAATCATTTAAAAAATAAACTATGTACATACGAAAACCCCTCGGAAAAACCTAATTATGTATCACTTTCCTATTCAGTTGTTCGGAATATCTACATAATAAAAACGAAGATTTTCCTTTTCATTTCGCCAGATCCATCTCTAGACGCGTTTCGTCATATCATGACTCATCAGTAGAGCTAGGATCCGACGAAAAGAAAAGGGATCTCAAAGCTACTTAAGGCAGCACTTGGTGGGACACACCAGTAAGATGTGGCACGGAGCGCCATCTGTGTCGTTGTTAGACACTCTTGAGCATACCAGCACCTCTAACAAACTTATAGAAATAAGTAAATGTTAAGAGGAAATCGCCTGTAAAGACATTCGTCACAATTACAGGAGTCCCGCTAGGCAGCGCTAACTCAAATCGGTTTATTAAGCGAAAACAATGAGTAAAAACGAAGATTTTCCTTTTCATTTCGCCAGATCCATCTCTAGACGCGTTTCGTCATATCATGACTCATCAGTAGAGCTAGGATCCGACGAAAAGAAAAGGGATCTACATAATAGGTTTTGTGATACCTAATTTTTTTTATATTGACTACACAGTAGGTGCAGTTTTATTTAAGTTGTATGATATTAGAAAAGCTCTGTTTTAAAAAATAGTTATCATAGTTTTTTGTCACTAGAAGCAATCAACGATACTATAAATCTCAGAATATTTTCAGTGCAGGGAGGTGACAATTTTAATCATAGAAGTGATATAATATAGACTATTGCTTTAATCAAAATGGCATACTAAATGCATAAAGAAAAAGATGATAAAAGGAAATAGTGAAAATTGAAGCAACACAAAAATCTGTGTCATTATCAATATTTTGGGCCATTTTTTTCGGTAGAATATTGATATAAATAATATTAACATGTTACTTGAAGCTGCTCGGGTAGGTACCTACATTGAAACAATATGTTAAGTTTTATAAGGGGCTGCAGTAAAGTGTACAAATAAACTATTTTATTACCTACCTGTGAGTGCATTTGTATTTAAAAAGTGCTGGCCTACAATATTAAAATGCACTTTCCAAATTCCGTGAAAATATAGTTTCTGTGAGTTCTGAGGGGTGGTAGAATGTTCTAATTGATCGAGGCATATGGGTACCAATTATGCCTTGCAAGTTTTGTAAAGTTTATAATGATTTAACTCTGCAGTATCTTTGTATACATTCTTGCCTTGCTTCTGGGATTGATAATTGGGCAGCTAAAATACAAAAGAAAATATAAATATACAAAAAACGGTTCGTTTTTTTCTAAAAAGTTATATTTATGATGGCTTTATGAAATCTATTTTTCAAAAATAATAAGTGAACTGGTCACAGTGTTTACTATTGAAGAGAAGAACGTTTTTTTTTAGTTTAAAAATTAATATTCTTTGTAGGTACTTACTGTGTGTGTTTTGATAATGGTTTTGATTGGAATTCTTTATTTTATCTTTGTATAATGGGCTTTTGGTATTTCCAAGGGTATTTTTAGTAATTTTTATTTAAAAACACACCGTTTTAATCCATTCTACACCTTTTTCTGAAAAAATTCGGATTTCTTTATCGCTTTCGTTATTTTGACATTTGACAGCTCCCATTGCTCCCAATATTTTAGGCGATTTCACGTGAAAACGTAGTAGCCTTTGCCAGCCTCCAATTAAATTTTGTTATATTTAGCGCCCGGTTAAGCCAAATTCTTTATGAAACCCGCTGTAAAACTGTCAAGTTGTATGCTGGTCTTTCACGTACATATGCTAACCACATCTTGTCTTTAAATATAAAGACTTAAAATCACACATAAGCTTTAAATACTAAATTTAAAATGGTGGGGATAAGAGTAGGAGGATAAAATATACCAAAATTTATAAATGTTTTTTTTTATTTTTCAATACAACTCTTTACAAATTCATTACATGCAGAAGCTTCTACATCTTTTACAATACAATCAGAATAAAAAGATAATAGCTCTAGAACACAAGAAACATTTACGCTGTTTGAATTCTTCAAAGGCATAATAACATCATCGTGTTGGTGATTTTAATATAAACCTGTTTAAAGTAGACAATCCCCTAACCTCGCTGTTTGAAAATTATAATTTTGTTCAAATTATTAACCAACCTACTAGAGTTTCAAGGACGTCAAGCACCCTTCTAGATCCTATTTTTATCACCAATGACACACTGGTGGGTGATTTTGGAACGGTGGCAATGTCTGATGTTTCTGATTATTTTCTTGTTCATTGTTGTTTGAATATCGAAAAAGCACATATTGAACCAAAAGTTATTCAGTATAGAAATTTTAATAATTTTAATTTTAACTCGTTTCTTATTGATCTTCATGCACTTCAATGGAATGATATTTTGTACGAGCGCAATATAGATAATAAAATTAATTTGTTTAATAATCTTATATTTTCCCTTTTTGACAAGCATGCCCCCTACAAGGAGTCTAGAATCACTAAACCTAGAGCACCATGGCTTACTCCTAACCTAAAGGTTTTCATGAAAAATAGGGATCGAGCGCTACAGAAATTTGAGAGGACTCGGACCGTTTATGATTGGGAAGAGTATAAGCGCTTACGAAACTTTGCTGTTTCTATGATTAGAAGAGAAAAAAGACAGTATCTTGATTCTATTTGTGCAGAAAATAATTCTAGAAAAACGTGGAACTCTTTAAATGCTTTTAATGTAAGCTCGAGCAAGGATTGTAATATTCCTGATAATTTATCTGATGCTAATGATATAAGCACATTTTTTGGTAGGTATTTGCAAACAGCTTCAGATTGCAGCCCTAAAGTGAATTTTTATAATAATAATAATTATAATAATGACCTATCTTTCTCATTTAGAATGGCTGAAATTCAAGATATTCACAAAATAATTCACTCAATCACTTCCAATGCTTCTGGTGTAGATGGTATGTCTTTAAAGATGTTAAAATGTTGTAGTCCTCATGTAGATAAGTATGTCACACATATTATCAACTGTTGTCTAGAGGCTAACTATTTTCCAGATCAGTGGAAAATTTCTATTGGTAAACCATTACCCAAAACTAATAATCCTGTAAGTTTTAATGATCTTCGGATTATAAGTATATTGCCACTACTTTCAAAAATCTTTGAAAAAGTATTGTATGGTCAACTATTTCAATACTGTGTCATCAATAAAATAATTCCGGATAGCCAATGCGGCTTTAGAAAAGACTTTAGTACCTCCGTCGCCCTTGTTAAGATCACGGATGATATAATGGCAGCAATTGATAAAAAATTAAACACCGCACCAGTTCTTCTAGATTTTTCTAAAGCCTTTGACACCCTTAATCATTCTCTCTTGTTGGCAAAGTTAAAGTATTATGGCTTTGAAGAATCATCCTTACATCTTATTAAATCATATTTTAACAACAGGTTTCAAAAAAATTTCCATAATAACACTTATTCAGAACAAATTGAAATTCTGTCTGGTGTGCCTCAAGGATCCATTCTTGGACCTCTTCTCTTTATCATCTATACTTCAGATATTTTAAAATCTCTAAAGCACTGTAAGGTTTAGGCATATGCAGACGACACGCAAATTTTCCTTCATTTTGACTGTCAAGATTATATAAACGCCTCAAATTTGCTTAACGATGAGTTAAATATGTTAAATCAACTTTCTTTAGACCACAATTTAAAATTAAATCCATTAAAGTCATCCTTGATGCTCTTTGGAAATAAGAATAACGTTGATTTTTTGAGTCATAATATCAATATACGTGTTGATGGTGTTATGCTTCCCGTGGTTAAAACAGCCAAAAATCTGGGTATAATTTTGGATACTGAATTAAGGTTTAGAGAGTATGTCAAAAAACTAATTCAACGGTCATATATGTCATTAAGAGTATTATACAACAACCGTCATATCCTTAATTTGAAATTGCGCAAAATGCTCTGTGAGAGTCTTGTTTTGTCAAGTTTTAACTACTGCGATTTCATTTATGGGCCGTGCCTTGATTTGGCTGATAGGAATAGGATACAAAAAGTGCAGAATACATGCTCACGCCTTATTTTTGGACTGCGAAAGTATGATCACATTTCTCACACTTTTAAAAATCTCAACTGGCTAGTTATGAGCAACCGTAGAACTTTACATTTAGGAAACTTCTTGATCAAAATTCTTAAAAATCCAGCTCTGCCTCGTTCCCTCAAGAGTAAATTTGTATTTCGTGAAAATATACATTCGCGCCAGATAAGGTTTCCTAATAGAATGACGGTGCCTCACCATCAGAGTGCCATGTTTCAGAGATCATTTACATATAACGCTATAAAATTGTATAACTCCTTGCCTAATGAATTGATCTCACTTGATAATAATACATTTAAATTAAAAGATAAAAAACATCTTCAAAATTTTCAAAATGAGCAAACTCGGTAGCTTAACTTTTTTTCTTTCAAAATATATAAGTATCTTAACAATATTCTGCGAGTCATGCATTTAATGAATTAATGAATTAATAACGGGAGTTTTTGATCGTTCGTTTCCTATGGTGAAGTTGAAAAATATAAAAAAAAATAAAAAACCATGGATCACTAAGGGAATTAAGATTTCTAGCAAAAATCTTCGTTCTCTCCACTATATTCGTAAGTACTTTCTTGACTGTGCGTTTTTTCTCTCTTATTTTAATAAATACAGATCAATTTACAGGATGACACTTCGATTAGCAAAGACGCTTCACTTTGAAAGGCAAATAGAAATTTCTTCTAATAAGCAAAAGGAGAGTTGGAAGATTGTTAATCATATTAGGGGGAAGGGAAGGAACGTGACCATTCAAACTGATATCCAGCCTAACGAATTTAACGCGTTTTACTGCTCTATTGCTCAGAACCTGGCTAAAGATATTACTGCGGGGTGCGACCCATTGGAATATTTAGATCATGTGTCTGTATCACAATCCTTTTTTCTTACCCCAGTTAACTTGGATGAACTTAAACAAACCTTCCATGATATAAAAAAAAAGAGCGCTTCAGGATTGGACGGAATATCTATTAGAGTTTTGCAGAAACTACCGGATCCTGCACTCAACTCGTTACTTGACGCTATAAATTATTCTTTTTCTGTGGGAACATTTCCCGATTCACTTAAGGAAGCAATTGTGATCCCGATTTACAAGGGTGGAGATACGGCTTCTCCTTCAAACTTTAGACCCATCTCAATAATTTCTACAATCGCCAAAATAGTTGAAAAATTAGTTAAAAACAGGGTTGTGGCTTTTCTACGGAAATATGATTTATTGAGCTTTAATCAGTTTGGGTTTCAAGCCGACAAGAGTACTGGCGATGCGGTTTTTGCACTTTTGGATAATTTGTACCTCCACCTTAACGAGGGCGAAGCGGCCGCGGCTGTGCTGTGTGATCTTTCAAAAGCCTTCGACTGCGTGGATCACGGAGTGCTGCTGCGGAAGCTTGAGAAGTATGGATTCAGGGGTAACTCTCTAAGTTGGTTCCAGTCATATCTTTCCGGAAGGAACCAAATTGTTAGTGTGGGGGGGATAAAATCGGATAAATGTAAAATAGGGGCGGGTGTGCCACAGGGTTCAGTACTGGGTCCTATCTTATTTTTAATTTATATTAATGACATGGTGTCCTTAAGGATTAGAGGTAAATTTACAGTATTTGCCGACGATACCACTATATTGTGGCATGCCAGGAACTCGAAAGAACTAACTACCATTATAGCTGACGATGTTGAGCGAGTTAAGGGCTGGTGTGATGCTAACTCTCTCACTTTTAACGTTTCAAAGACCAATATAATAAATTTTAATTGTGCTGTTGGTGACGTCTACTTGAATGATTCCTTAGTATCTAACTGTTCCAATGTAAAGTTCCTCGGTGTAAATATAGATAGTAACCTGACGTTTAAGTCTCATATTACAAGCGTGTGTAGTAAAATATCCTCAGGGTGTTTTGCATTGAGGGTGATATCGAGGGAATTACATGTAAATATAATCCGATCGGTATATTCAGCTCTTATCGAGTCTCATTTGAGATATGGTGTCTGTTTCTGGGGGAACTCCAGTCAGTATCTCTTAAATTCAGTATTTGTACTTCAGAAGAGAGCTGTGAGGTATGTGTGCAGGGCACGAGCAAGAGAACCGTGTAGGCCGTTATTTAGACAACATAAATTATTAACCCTTACTTGTATTTACATTTTGGAGACGGCCTGCTTAATGTATAAAAAATTTAGAAGCCAAGATAATTTAAGGGTACATCAATACGGCACGAGACAAGTGGAAGTTTTGCAGTTGCCCATACCCCATACTTCTCTGGTAAAAAATTCCATCTTTTATACTGGCAAAAAAGTATTTAACCACTTACCAGCTCACATTAGATCTCTGAGAACCCCTAAAGAATTTAAATCGGCTGTGAAAGGGCTTTTGCTAGAGAAAGCCTACTATACCGTTTTAGAGTTTTTCGATGATCGTTTTTAATTGTTTTGTGTCCCTTGACTATGTAACTGTTAGTTCTGACTGAGCTTCATTTTATTTTTATTTTGTAAACCTTTAACTGTTGGGCCGGTTTTTGTGTTGTTAATTTTGTATAATTGTTGTGTGTTTTTCTTATAATATATATAGATATTTTGGTCAAATGGTACATGCAATGGCCATTCGCATTAACAATGTATTATATGTATAAGTGAATATTATAGTATGTATATTAATTACTTTGTCAGCAAGATTATTTCTTTGGACAATAAAGGATTTTAAAGTAAAAGTAAAGTATAACATTTATCGTCTTCTCCATCGTATTTGAGTGTAAGGTATTAATTTTTTCTCTTCTTCGTGCTGACTTATTTTATAAGATTGTTCATTTATTTTCTCCTTTACATGGTAATCTTTAAGTACTATTTCTACATCTATCACTAGTTATGTATATTCTTTATACTTAAGCAAGCAGTGCAGGGTTCAGTTGAGTAGCCGTCTAGGCTAGACTGCGCCATGCTTTTGTTTGCATCGCCTATTCTTTGTTATATTGTTTATTTTTTTATAATAAAAGACCTTTATTATTATTATTATTATTATAAACATTTTTAATTAGATCACCATTTTTAATCGAAATTCCACTAATCAAAATATTATAATACTTCGAAAATTCTTGCGCCTTCAAAATATCAAAACGACATTTGATCTTACAACTTCATTTATTGTATCGCCAGCAAGAAATATTTCGTTTCCACCATATTGAACAATCTTTATTATTTTTGAGTTATTAATGTAGTTTATAAAGTGGATTTCAAAGCCATTTGCGTAAACACGTTGCAATCCAAATCCATTAGAATAAATGAAATTTTGCATAAAACCTTCACAGTGCAAAAATTATGACCATTGTTCTTCATTCAAAATTACGTTTTGGTTATGTTTCAATCCACCTAGCTGTATAACTGGTGTATACTTTCTCTCTAAAGAAAATCCAACGCTGACCCATTCGGATTTGGATTTGTTCAGATAGAACATGGATTCATTGATTAGAGCACCATTTCGGTTCTTGCTAAACTCTTCTTGCTTCTTGGATTGTTGATTGGTTGATTCATACATTTTGAGGTTATAAACAAACAAGATTTGATAAACTAATGTCTGGTAGAACTCGACTTAGTTGTTTAAATAAGCAATAAGTTGGTGGGGGATAGAGAAGAGGTTTTAATTTTATAACATCAATTATGCACTAATTATGGAGGAACATAAGTCGAATCTCCATTTAAGAGAAACATGTTGTCTGTTCAAGATCTTAAATTGGTTAACTGGGCTGAAGACTATCATGGGCTGGAATGGGAGTTTGGCAATATAGAACTTAATGAGCTTGATGATATTTTAAAGAATGTGTTAAAAGCTTACGATCCACCCAGAATTTACGTAAAAGGAAATGACAAGACAATTTTTTAAAAAAAGATCTTGGATGAAGATTATATTTACGCTATTCCCATTAGTCGAGAGCCGAAATTAAGTAATTTTAAGAAAATTCCTGAATGCTACTTTCATAAAAATATTAATCCTTGGCATTGTGCATTAGCTAATGTAAAATTATTGTACAACTATAAAAATTGTTATGAATAAACCTTTATTATCATTATTATATGTCTCTAAACGACAAAATTCACTTTTTTCGTTTGTCAGAATGAATTCCCACCTTTAAAAGGTTTCAAAACTGCTTCTTTGCTATATAAAATCGGTTATTTCAAAACTATTTCTTTACGTTAACGGTATATTTGCAAAACTGATTGTCATTCCTGAAAAGTAAACCAAATAGCAAAGAGCGAGTTTTGCAAATAATGCCCTCTTATGACCTTTTTTTTCTTCTGTGGAGAAGACGAATAGCTCTTATAAAATATAGAGGGTCATGAAGCGATCCCATCCAACGCTCGACCTTCTATATTTCCTCTGTGGTATCAGCGGATCGACGGCAAACCTTTCCTTTCATTCGGAACGTACCCTAGTGGGCGGGGCAAAGATTGAATTGAACTGTCACGTCATGTCAAAATAAAAATTTAAGGTGTGGGGTGTGGTGCTTTATTTGTTTTATTCCGTAAAAAAATGTGTTTTTGTGATGATAATATAAACTGTATTGTTGGAAAATACCACAAAACGTAAGTTATTATGACAAATCATAGCTTTAAGCACTTTTATATGTTTGGAAGACGTTTTAATCTGTTATTTACGAAATGATCACTTAACTCATTAAAAACATGCTTCCAATACATTTAAGTAGAAGCTTTCTGTTTTACCTTGTCTGAGATTTAAACACAATTAAAAAAAATATATTTTTTAATCCTGTTTAAAGCTCAATTGTGGGGCCCTTTTTTTTCTGCCTTAAAACTATTATTTTGGTTAAAATTTTGCTAAGTTAAAGATCATTGAATGTTTTAAAAATTCTATTTTATTATGCAACATTTTAAAATTATTCAACCTTAGAGTACACACTATTAGTTCAAAAAGTCAAAAAATACACTTAGTTCAATAAATTCCACAAGCTATCCCCCTCAATAACACTGTTAAACTGTTCTAAAAGCACTTGTTCCTGTTTGTTTAAATTGTCTAATAATTTTTCTATATTCCCCACAATAATCCTATGTTTTTTTAGACGTAGCTGGATGTCTACCCGTCTCATTTTTATTTCCTGCAGATTAGTTTGGAGATCTAGATCCAACATGGCATATTTCTCCGTAGCAGCGTCCATTGCATCCATAGCATCATCGGGGTGGTTTATTAACAGACAGTCATCGTTATTTTCTGGAATGTCATCAATTTGGTTTAATAACAAACAGTCATCGATATTTTGTGGAATGTCACCCAAATCCTCAGGTTGGTTTAATAACAGACAGTCATCGATATCTTCAGGAACGTTGCCCAGGTCCTCAGGAACTGCGTTTGGTGGTTCGAGGAGTGAGGACACAATTGTCTGTACTCCACTACAAACAGGTACATCGTTTTTTTCGAATATTTCAAACGCATCCGTCAATTGTTCTCTTGTAGCACCAGATTTGTGACTGCTTGTTCCACTTCATCTTGAGGGGGTTCATTTCGAGCTGGTCTGATTATTATATCTTGTATCACGTTAATTCGCCCACCTAACAGGGCGAGCTTGTTGATATTCGGTTTTGAAACCATTTTTTTATAAAGTAAATTAGGAAAACTTTTTAAATATTATGAACTGCTTTTTGGTTGTACGAACTGCTTTGTGATTTAAATTAATAAGAACTGTTGTAAGTGATTGAAGTCTTGTGTAAGATATTGTGTATATACCCTTAAAAAAAGTGTCCTCTTAATTGCTCGAAATGTCAGTGGTTCTCAAACCCAACCGTTTTACACTATTCTTTCTTTTTACCTTACAATATTCTGGATAGACAATATTAATATAATAATAACAAATTATGTATAAATTTAATTTTGTTTTGGCAATATTTGTTATTGATTTATCCTTCCATTCGTGTTATGTATAAAATTTGTATACCTTCTAATCCAACAGTTTGAGAATCGCTGATATATGAAGACTTAAAGCCAGATGTACGACTGGTTAATCCCTGAGAACCACTCTTTACTTGTAAGCCCAATAATAATAATAATAATATGGTTTATTTGTAGTATTCGTTTAGATAGATTTTAATATAATATAAGTAGTAATAGTTAATTGTATATTTTTGTACCAAATACTACAAAAAGGGACCAAAAGGTAGTATGATACTGAAACAATTGTTTTGACCCCAGAGATATATTAATTTCTACTATAAAGTAAGCTTGAATTCCTAATTAACTACAAATTAATTTAAACATAATATTTGGACGAGGGAAAGCATTAAAAAATAAGAAATAAAATTCAAATATTCGTGGACGTTTAATTAGTGAATATAAATTTTTGTATACAGGTATATAACTTATGTTTGTATTTAAATATGCATCCATTCACTAGCTGAGTTAACGACTTAAGTTTTTGATGTAACTAAAAGGTCAGTTTTTCTATCCACGTGAAAAATAGCAAAGATTAAGTAAGTTTTTATCATTATTTTTTAACAATATACATGTAAACAAAACATGTCATAAGAAAAAAGGGTGGATGAGATGATAATTATTAAATTTTATAAATCTTCTATTAGTTTATTTTTTAAACATTATATAATACCATTATTGTACTATCTAAGTGTATTGAATTACATTTTTAAATAAAATTATTTCTCACCATTAAGTTATCAACACAGGATGTATATTGCATTTTAAAATAAAACAAAACGTATTAATTTCACACACTTGTTTCATCCTCTAATTTTTTAATTTATCAATAATAAATATTAAGTTACTACCACAGGATGTATATTGCATTTTGCAAATAAAACAAAACTGTTTTAATTTCACACACTTGTTTCATCTTCTCTAATTTTTAATTAGTCAATATTAAATATTAAGTTACTAACACAGGATGTATAGTGCATTTTGCAAATAAAACAAAACTTTTAATTTCACACACTTGTTTCATTATCTATAATTTTTTAATTATTCAACATCATGTGCATATACATGTGATCATTTTCTTAATAGAACATCCTGTCAGATGTTAAGATTTCTTTAAGTTATAAAATAAAATACAATATTTTCATAAAATATATTTATTTTTTTAACAATAAGTTATAGATTCTATAAATATTAAACATTACAGGTTAATAAGTACGTAAGACTCTAGTACACATATGACAATTGCTCTGAGATTAAGCCGGCCCATCAAAGTGTGTCGTCTTGTTTGTATTGTAATGTATGAAACAAGGCAGTCTGCATTGTAAAGTAACATTTGATTTAAATGATCATGGTAGGTTCGACCATATTTCTAATATTTCAAATGGTTGACCATACTTTATTAAATAGTCCAAAGGAATTAATTTTAAATCATCTTTCGATAGATCACAAAGTAACTTCGTACCCTCCATCAGTTGAATAATTATATCTGAAGATGGACAGGCCATATTGTTTAAAATTATTTTATTGTGTTCTTAGATGTATCAACTGTATTTAGCGCTGCTTTTCTATTTTTTGGAATCTTATTCTTTCTTCGAGACGAAATATTTTTTTGCTTTTTTAGATAGGTTAGGTGGTGGTTTTTGTAAAACTAAATTATTATTTATATATTCCCGTGGATTATAGGTTTCACAAGGAAGCTCATTCCAGGATGAGTCTATTGATTCACTCATGTTTTAATTCACCTTTTATTGATTTTATAGCCGGTAAAATATATAGGGGTATAGGGTAGGGTGGAGAAGAGGGGGCGAGAGAGAGGGGGTGAGAGAGGGGATAGGAGTGGGGGTGAGAGAGGGGATAAGAGAGGGGGTGAGAGAGGGGATAGGAGTGGGGTAAGAGTAGGGGGATTCCGATCCGTGGATGAGGTAGGGGGATCCTGATCCATGGATTGGATTAGTTAGCTAATAGTAAAATACCCTATATATACAAAATTTGCCTAGAATCTTGCGTAGAATGCAAAAATGTAATAATATATAGGATGTTCTATTTAAAATAAGCAAGTTGACACTTACTTCTGGTATAACCGGAAGTGCCACCATTATGAAAATATTTTAGCTCCGTTGCCCCCATCAGCATTAGCTTACTGTCAAATTTTCAAAATTTTCCTATGTATAGTTTTCCATATAGATCGAAGCGGTTCCCGGTGTGGGACACCCTGTATATATATACAACTCTTTGGCTTAATTGATTTTATAAATCATAAATATAGTAAAAATACATTACAAAATTCCTGGATATTTTTATTTTAGAAACAGTTTAAACAGGCTAGCAGATATATAGCAATGAAAAATATTTTTATTAAATTGAAAAAGTTTATAAAATAATATAATAATGTCGTTTTCACTTTTATCTAATTGCGCGCCTTGAAAGTTGTTGCCATAAAATAAGGTCAATTCGGTGAATAAATAAGTAGGTATTATTAAGATTTGTAACAATAATTAACTAACCAGCAACTTTAACTATGGCATTAAGGACATTGGCAGGCATTATTTTTTTAAAATCAAAGTTGCCTAATTAGTTAATCAAGAATAAAGCTAACTGGGCCACCTTGTAAGAAAACAATTTCTGCCAATGTCATTATTCCCACAGTCAAATGCAACTTGACATTCTAATATTATATAAAAACATATCAATATGGTTTTATTTTTGACTTGAAAACCCGAACATTAAAAAACCAGGTTAGAAAATATGAGACCTCCCCACGAACTTATTTTCTGGCTACGCCACTTGATTGTAAGGCAGGTTTAATCCAACATTTATTACTATTATATAGAAACTCTACAAACATTCGAAAAAATATAACAACAATACAGGGAGTTATGGAATTGGAGCATTATAAATAGGTGACTTTCTTTTTTAATCGACTGTCTTCAAAAGGCTAATTTATACTTGGAAAGAACTTGCTTCCAGTAAACTTGCCATATGTAAATTTACTTGCGGCAAGTATTTTCTGGCACTAAACTTTCACAAGCGTCTATTCAGAAAGTTCCACTAATAATTCGAATGCGCGCGCACTTGCAGAAGGTAGAGTGAGGATTATTAGTGGAACTTGATAAAATAGACGCTTGTTAAACTTTCCAAGCGTAAATGAGCTTAATGTTGGGTAGGGTAAATTGTTGAATAAGACCTAAAACAATATCGATTTTCATTCTAACATAAATCTGCGTGAAACGAACTCCTTCAGTAGCTACGCCAAAAAACAAATGGGAATTTTCTCGCCTATTGCAGCAAGTCGACATTTAAAAATACTGTTTTCTACTATCTTACTAGAAAACATCATTTTCGAACCCGAAACAAGGGAGGAAAATAGTACTTTTCCTCTCTCCAAGACTTCTAATAATCAAGAGTTTTTCTTCTGTTGTTCTTATAAGTATGCATGTATTTATTATGGCAAAATTTAAAAAAAAGTGTACAGGGTGTCCTACCTCGATGGGCACACTAATGATTTATGAAGTACGGTGTATAAGAATTTTCTGAAAATTCGGTGGATTACTAAAACGTATGTGTACATCCAACAAAAATGTTTTCAGGATGAGGCACTTTCCGGTTGTACCGGAAAGAGATTCTAACCTATTTATTTTAAATGGAACAGTCTGTATATTTATACATATTTGAATTTTTCCAGAAATTCCAATACTTTTTCATATTATTATCAACCTTAAGGTAGCGTTACCTTGTTAACATCTCCATAGTTACTAAGTTATTGACAAGCTTCAAAGTGTTAAAATGGCTTATTTAACTGAAACCATAAAAATATAAATTCTCATGGTACTTTTTAATGGAACTACAGTGTTGCCATAGCTCAGCAACTAGTGAAGATAGAATTTTGTAAATTTGGGATCTTATTAAATTTGACACGCCCAATTCACTGCAATAAAAATAAATTGGGCATTCCATTTAAAATAACAAAATTACTACTTGTAGCGCAAAGCTGAGATATCTGGCAACTGCGCCGACATCATAATCAAATTTCGCATGCTCCAAAACCCCCACATACCAAATTTTGTTGGCGCAACCTCAGCAGTTTTAATAATATCGAATTTATTCCAGTTAAAGTCTCCACCCTGTATAGAAAAAATAACCAGAGAACTCGTTTTTCGACAATTGACACAGGCCAACTGATCTGGGACGTTCAAAATTTCGCCAGATTTTAAAAGAGACGTATTCAGGCAATCATCAGTTTGTGATGTTTTATTTAACGTAGTTTTACACGTTGTTTAGATCCGTTTTAGGCCCGGTTGTACAATTACGACTTAAGCTTAGTTCAGCATTGAGCCAAGCTCAAACTTTATTTTGGCAACACCTTCACATTGTTTTTAATTGTCAAAATAAAGTTTGAGCTTAGTTCAACGTTGAACTAAGCTTAATCCGTAATTGTACAATAGGATCTTAGTGTGAGAATTTGTAATTTGGACCCTTTAAAATGTAAAATGTTCCAGTATGAATTAAATAAATACGTATCTGTGAATAATAACAATCAACTTGGACTACAAGAAAATTCTAATAAATATTCTATTGATCTTCAAAGTCAGTTTTCCGTGTCTCAGTTAAAAAATGCAAAACTCAACCAATCAAAAGTATTTCAGTCACTAGTATCCGAAGCTTCGATACGGTTTTGCTTTGATCGTACCTATAGCAGACCGTATACGATTAGACGGACTTACAGTCCTGAATGATGTCAATCTTACATCATTCCCGCATCAGTCTTTTTCTAGTGAGAATTTACATCAGTACGGCCATCAATCCTTAAAATTTGCCATTACACGATCTTTATTACTGTCATTTCTTTATTAAAACTTAGTCTGAATAGTAGTGTATGGTTTGCTATGGATTTTTGGATCCCCCTTTTACCGTGATATACTGAATGGTGTATCGTGGTTGGGAATATAGAAAATCCCATGCAAGTTTTAGACTGTCCAAATAGTAGCTCCCCTGTTGACTTTAGAGCGGGGTTGTAGGGAGACTTTTTGTTTGAACAATTTTGGACAACCCGATCTTAATTTATTTGCATAGGATTGCGGTTGGTTTTTCATTGGAATTTAATAGGTGATGCTGCTGACACCAGCATTGATTTGACTTGTCAACCTGTGATTTGTCATTGTCAAATATAATTTGCAAACGGTAGGCTTTTTAAGAATCTTTAAATATTTACACTGGATTTAACTAATATTTTCAAATAAAACGAACATTATTTTCAAAACGGATCTTTTAATAGAAAACGAATTATTTTACTTACAATAAAACCTATTAAATAGTATTAAAATCATCAAGAATTGCTAGAAGACGAAGAAAATAAGGGGGTCTTTAACAATAAACATTTGTTTGTGAAAAAACCTTTAGAAAATTTGTGTTTGCTCTCAATGACATTAGAAAACTGTTTTAGAGAAAAAATACATAAAAACTTTATCACACAAACAAGAACACAGTTTTCTAGAGAATGTTTATTCACTGACTTTAATTTTCTTTCCCACAACAAAACTAATGAGTTAAATAAGAACCCTTTTTAGATTTGAGAACTGAAAATGGCTTATTATGTAATTCTAGAGTAACCAATTTTAACTTTGGAAAGAGTTGAAGAAAAAATCGTGTATTTAGATTATAGAGAACATTTTAAGAGTGTGCCCCAAAAGTGAGTTTAAGCTTAGACAAAAAATTTTAAATAGAGAGCCTCAAGAGAGATTTTAAGCTTGGAAAAAATTATAGTCGAGAGCCCAAAATTAGAGTTTAAACATAGTCAAAAAAATTTTAATCGAGAGCACCAAATTAGTTTAAGCTTAACAAAAAATTTTAAATTGAGAGCCCCGTTTCTGGGTCGTACCCGTGTTTTTATACCACCCCGCCGACGCGCAGTTCTTCGCGTCTCCTCTTTGTGCGGTTGTTTCGAGCGTTGTCTGGTACTTCACGTTGCCGATGAGTTACGCGTCTCGGGCGTCGGCATCACGGCGCTTACTTTGGCATTTTAGATTTTTGCAGAATATCCATTTTGTTAGATTAACGACATCTAGGAATCTATTACCGCTGTAACTATTATTAGGTGATATTATATGGGTATTATTTTATATTCGATAATTAATCTGTTTTTTGTCGCGTGTCCGAATTTTATAGAAGATCTAGTGGCCTAGGTTGGTTCCGTTACACTTCCATTTTAATTCTTCGTACCTGCTCGAGCGACTTGGTAGTACTTCCGGCAACACTGCATCGATTTATCACTGCCTGCCGGGCGGTACCGTACTGCTTAAAGGTAAACAAATAGCAGTCACAAAAAACAACCCATGTCCAAAAACCAAATACTTTCACACATTAGGCGGCTTTTTTTAATATTATGCATTACACCGAGGGGTAAAATACACACTGACACTACTTGTTTATATAAAATAATCGCTCAAAATAGGCAATTAAACAAATTTCACAATTTACTATATGTATCGAAACTACAGCGCGACGTTGCCATATATATGTACTCTCCAATTAAAAGTCTAAGTATAGAAAGTACACATTTTTTACTTAACGCGCGTTTTATGAAATTTTTATCGGGAAGTTGAATTGTCACTATCTTCTCCAGGATGAGTAGCGTAAACGCGTCCGATTTTCCATTTTAAGGGTGGAAGTTTCTCTTCCTTGATAATAACCATATCGAGAATTTAATATGGCTTCTATTTGTGTAAGTAATATCATAAAGTCTTCGTAATGTTAAAGTTGGTCGGTAATCGTTCTCTTTAAATTTTATTTGACACTTTTGACGCCAACCTCCCATAGACCGCCGAAATTTGGTGCTCTGGCAGGGATAAAATGCCACGATACACCTTCCTTATTGGCTAGTTCAGAAGAAAAAAAATGTTTTTTTCTTCAATTGTTTTAGAAAACTAGGTATGAATAAATATGAAACTAGAATATGCACCGACGCGACGATTGAATCGTCGTTATGCCATATCTCTTGTTTTGCCTAAGTGTAAAATATTCTTCCTAAATGGAATCTTTAAAATAAACCGTCCGTCATTATTACGTTCGTGATATTTTTAAAACTGTGCCGCATTAAATTCGTCCGTGAGTAGAGGGAGATGGAGAGTTTTACGCCAAGTTATCCCTATCTTTTGCGCATGCGCCGGCAGTGCACATGCGTGTGTCATCTGTCATACGTGATCTGTCATATGTCACACGTCATCTGTCATATGTCAAACGTCACACTCTTGGGCGGTAGCTACTTTGGCATATAATATTTATTATAGGCCACGTGTTTAGGACGACGTCATAATATGTTTAGGAAAAGTTGGCGGCTGTAACCTGTCAATTAAGATGTCAAAATTACCTGTCACTTGTCAAATGGTAAAATTAAAATCTAATAAGTGGAAAGTGGAAGGTGTTTAGGATGACGTCATATTACGTATAGGAAAAGATGGCGGCTGTAACCTCTCAATTAGGATATGTCAAGGTCGCCTGTCACTTGTCAAATATCTATTAAATAATATATTTAAATCTAACACTTGGGTCGTGTTCGGGATGACGTAACAAGACGTATAGAGAAAACCCAAAGTCGATCGGTCAACTGGTTCGGGAAATATAGTTTTTTGCGATTAGTGCCCTTATGTCTAGAGGTGGAAAGACGAGATTAAGGAATGGGTAGAGGCCGAAAAGACCTATCAAACAGTAAAATAATTTTCACAAATCTCAATTAATAACGGTGCTAGATGTATTAAACCATTAAGACCTTAACACGATAAGTTTTTACGATGCACTGACAATGTTTATTTCTTAGTAGGAATATGTCTCGTATATTAATTAAATTTACATATTACTGTATAACCAGTAAAATGGCACATCCGAAAATTTTAATTTTTTCAATATGTGCATTAATACTCCATACCTATACAACCCCAAAACCAAAATATTTCAAAGTTGTTTAATTATCAATATAATCGTCAAAATACCAAAACGGCACATCCGATTTTTATAATTTTATTGAGTATCTATATTATTAAATCATATCCATACAACCCAAACATCAAAATCACAATTCAAAATTAAAGCCCATTTGGTCACGTGCGCAGAAGACCAAAATTGGTGTTTCTGGAAAACTAGAAGAAAAAAATATGCGCAAATAGCAGAAAAAGTACCTGCGGTACACCGACTGCCCTTTTGGCACTATTTTAAGTATATTAAAAAAAACACCCTATTAAGGTATTTTTAGGTGAAAAACAGAAAATACGATCCAGACAACGTTTAGATTCATTAATATTATTAAACCTTTTGGGTGCCTCATTCTTAGTCGTAAATATTTATAAATATATTTAATACATCTAAATTACACAACACGAGGCAAGGCTAGGCAATTAATATTCAATATGCTAACGGATACAGTGACTGGGTAATATTAAAGGTCAATACATGTTTGAAAAATAATGTGATTATTATATCTCCGAGAATGCAGTAATTATTAATATTCAATGTCATGTCCTATATGTATTGCTAATACGCTGTTAGGATTGCATCATCTTTATTGCCTGGTAATATATTCTTAGCCGTACCAGGTACCAATTAATAAACGTATAGAGTCAGCAAGGTTGCATCATCTTTAGAAACGTATATAAATACAAGCAGAAGCATTTATTCCCCAGACGTTCTTAAGCTTTCGTCAGAATTAGGTGTCTTAAAAGAGTTTGAATTTTTTCCTTCTTGTGCTGTAGTGTGTGTTATACATTATTTGGTAAGTACAGATATTACTTGTTATATTATATCAGTGTATAATTATTTAAAAATTGGTGATTCCATCAAAAATTTAACAAAAAAAAGTTTACACGGTGATCGATATTTTGGAAATTTATTGTTATTTTAGTGTTACGCTAGAACATTTAAACTAAAAAAACAGAATAACTTCTGAAAGAGGTTATGTTTGTTTATAATTCTGATAATTATTTAATGACAAAAATATGAAATAAGGATATTATTATTATTACTAATAATTATATTATTTTAAAGTGAATATTGGGTATTAGAGAGATACAGAAGTTGCTAGAGGGGCTTTATACATACGTAGTAGAGGGTTATACATATGCGCAGTAGTTACTAGAGGGTTGCACATATCTGTTTATTTCATCTGTAAATAAAATTGAGGAGTTTTTATACGAAACAATAAAATAATTCAAATTTTTTCAGAAAATGTTTACTTGTCAATAATGCGGTCGTCAGTTTAGCACGCAAGGCAATCTTAAACGCCATGGAGACTGTCGTCAGATTGATCAATCATGCGAAGCTTGCGTGGAGTCTTTTAAATCTGCAGGAGCTTTACAAAGACATCAACAGAAAATGTCTAGGAGTCCAAAACGAACGCTTCCTTCCATGAAAGCTCACCAAGTAAAAAGGGCAAGACTTGAACTCCAAGATGGTAAGCTAACTTTTTTTATTGGTAGGTATAATTATTGCTAAATTTATTCATATTTCTAGAACCATCAACAACATCCACAAAGCATTGTTTAACCTGTCGACTACATGTTTCCGGTAATCGCTGGGCCAGGCATCTTAGATCCCAAGGACATCGGGAGCAGTGCTGCGTAACACAGGAGGAAGGAGTAGAACTTGTAAAGACATCGTTTAGAAGCCGAATTTCTACCTATTGACTTTCATCTAATCAGGATACCACCGATGTACCTAGATATCTAGACCATCAAAGGGCGAAGTTTATGAGGTTGGTGGGGGATACCGTGCCACAGTACAATCATCTGAAAGTCGAGGTAGAGCTTTTTGGCCGCTTCCTCCTGTAGACGCATGAATCGAAAGAGGTCAAGTCGTTTAATACTAAGTATGTTATGGTAAGCGTAAGGACAGACCTAGAAGAGCTGTATGAACAGTTTATCGCTATTCTGGAGCTAAAGCATTCAGAATTTGCGGAAAAGAACAGTGGTAAGTATATTACTAATATTGCTAATTCTGGATTATTTGTAATTCTAATCAGCATTTTTATTGTTACAGGGTAGTCTTTACAACAGCTCCTTTATTTCGAATTAGGGATTAATGAAATCAACCCTCTAAAGGCATCATCTTACATACCGCTACCCAAGGAGATTGAAGCAAAGAAAGCTGTTTTAAAGTCCAAAATATAGATTTGGAATGCTTCAAATGGTCGGTCTTAGCTTTTTTGCATCCGGTTTATTGGGCTCAACATGCAAATAGAGTCGCAAACTATCTGCCTTTTGAGAACGAGCTGGAATTTACAGGTATGGAATTTCCGATTAAACTTAGTGACATATCTAAATTTGAACGCCTGAATAATATTTCTATCAATGTCTATGAAATTTTGTAAGAAAAAACCTCATAAACAGTTAAAAAATTTTAAAATTGTTTTTACAACAAACACACGTACATTGTAACAGGAATAAAACGATACTAACCCAAAAGTAGAACGAAGACAGTTGGTTGCCTATTCTAACTTAAGATACCCAAAGTCAAAGTCCAACCTAAAGGTCGCGTCAAAAATAAATAAAAACAAAAACAACCAGCTATTCCCTTTTGAGGTTATTAAAAATCAGATGGGGCTCGAAATTAAAAACATCATTTACGCAGGCAAGTACTGGACTTTTCTTTGCCTGAGTAATTTCCATTTTTTCCAGCAAGTCGAGTTTTTTACCTTTAGTGCATTGGTGTAATAATGTTACGTTTTCAGGTATGGAAAAACTGTGTCCCGATGTTAGCAAATGAGTGGCAAAAGCTGATTTTGTTTCTGTTATGTCCGAATCTTTATATTTATTAAAGTGGCTAAGATGTTCACGCACTCTAATAGATATTTTCCTTCCTGACTGGCCGACGTACACAGCGGGACAATCATCACAAAACAACGAATATACTCCTGAACTAGACAACTGGTCTATCCTATCCTTTGTTTTTACTAAGTGTTTTTAACGGTGTTAACAGTCTTAAATGCAATTGAAACATTTAGATTTTTAAAAAATTTTGCGAGTTGTAAAGAAATATTACCAAAAAAATTGATACATCTGAATTGATTGTAAATTATAGGTTTAACGTGAATTATGTTCAATAAATATTTGAATTTATTTACAAATTTGAAATAAATTTTGTTGATAGTACTTATTGGAAACCCATTATTTATGCCGATCTGTTTAATTATATTTAATTCTGTGTTAAAAGCTTCTCTAGCAAAGGGAGTTTAAACAATCTGTAAAAAAATGAATTAAAGGAAGCAAATTTATGACAATATGGTGAATTAGACGAAGATTGAATTATATTATCAGTTGATGAAGGCTTTCTAAATATTTCAAACTCTATAGAATTGTTTTTTCTTATTAATAAAAAATCTAAAAAAAGGAAGTTTGTTATCACTCTCCTTCTCCAATGTAAAAGTAATTTTATTATGTAATGAATTCACAAATTTTAAAAAGTTCGTTAAATCATGATCGCTGCCGTTCCAGACATTTATATGATATTTGCATTGTCTGATGATGCCAGTTTAAGGCGAAACATGTAACCACAATAAACAGACCGATAAATTCTGAGGCCGAGACTTTGTGTCTTTTTTCTTACAAAATATCAAATATCAGGTTTCTTTGAGTAAAAATGGACGAATTCTTCGAATGTCTATGAACTTGAAAGAAGCTATAACAATGGTAAAAATAGTATTGAGGTTGTAGGTCCCTTATACTTTACTACATCTCGTAAAGAGAGACATGTAAATTTGTTATTAATTAGTGATAATTATGAAAATAGTCATTACTGTTTAATAATAAACATGTCTCGACTGGTCTCAAGTCAATTATTCGCACATCAAGGTGCAAAGTATTTATGTGATGGTTGTTTGTCGTATTTTTATTCAGAGCAAAAATTATAAGTTCATCAAGAACATGATTGCGGGCACGTTTTGGCTAAAGTACCGACAACTGATTTAAAAAAGAATAAATACGGAGAAGAAGTCCCTGAGAATATTTTGAAAATTACAAATTTTGAAAAGAAATTAAAGGTACCTTTTGTTTTTTATGCCGATTTCGAGACAATCCTTGAACCTATATCTACAGACCAAAATGAGTTGGACCCTGATACATCCTATACCATCAGAACCCATAAACATGTACCTTACTCATTTGCTTACTATATTAAATGTGCCTTTGATGATGCTTACTCAAAGTACCAAAGTTATAGAGGACAGGACGAACACAATTAATATACGCAAATTAATATACAATCATTTTATGAAGAAAGTGGTGCCTATGTTACCTATGACGGCGGAACAAGAGAATGAGCATCGACAAGCAACAACCTGTCATATTTGCGAAAAGCCATTTGACGTAGAAGCAAACAATAGAGTGCACGATCACGACTATTTAATTGGATTCTATCGTGGTCCTAGTCACTCTGTATGTAAGCTAAATTATAAAATTCGCATTTTTATTCCTATTTTCTTCCATAATATGTCCAATTTTGATTCCCACCTGTTTGTCAAGGAATTGGCTTGCGATGAAGAAAAGTTGGACGTTATCCCTCAAAACAAAGAAAAGTATATTTCCTTTACTAAACATATATTGGTGGATAACGTCGAAAACAAGAAGGGAAAACAACGACAGGTATTTTTGGAATTGCGCTTTTTGGATAGTTTTCGATTTATGGCCAGTGGGCCAGATAAATTAAGACAAAATTTAAAATCAGAGCAATGTAAAACCGTAAGTAAATATTTTGCAGTACAAGATAAATTTGAACTTATTTGACAGAAGGGTGTCTTCCCGTATAATTACGTGGACTCATTTGCAAAATTAGACGAAAACAAGCTCCCATTACAAAAATACTTTTACAACAAGCCTAAAAATTTAGATTACCTAAATATCGCGAAAGATTCACCAAAAGGGTACGTATTAGAAGTTGATTTAGAATATCCGGAATATTTACATTTTTTACACAATGAGCTACTCTTTTGCCCAGAATCCATTGCAAAAACTTGCATGGGATTTCCTATGTTCCTATCACGATGCACCACCAAAGTGTGTTGATTTATTTCTATTCAACGGTAGGGGAGCGGGTAGAGCCTTCGGCCACTTTTCACATATGTATCGGTAATTTTTTTTATTATTTACACCTGTTTTTAAGCACCACAAATACTTGTTCATGCATTGCATATTATTTGTCTCTTAAAAGCAAATTAACTGATATACAATTATATATTGATTATTTATTTTATTGGGCTTGCAATATGGCTGAACTCTCCCCAACCCATGAAGGCTTCGGCCACAGGAAATTTTAATTAAGGGAGGGTTCGGCCGAAAACAGAATAATGAGAACATACAAATATTTTGTAAAAATATATTTAAAGAAATTGTTATTAACAATATTAAAATTAAACTAGGCTATAATAAGTGTTTTGGAACTAAATGAAACTACAAAGTAATAAGAAAAACAGATGTAACACAATATTATAAAATAATAAATATATTTATCTTAAATCGTAACCACCAAAGTTATAATTATAGCGAAAATAAGATAGGGTTCCATTTGTTCCAATTCTAAATGGAACAGTTAATTTAGCAACAATATAGTCTCTTAAGATAATGCTTTTATCCTCCACGTCTTCTTAAAAACGATACAGTAACCTCTTATTCTATCTGTATAATTTTTCCGATGTAATACCACATGGTTTTCTTGTTGTTAAATTTAACAAGGACGAAATCTTCTAGATTAAAAATATCTTCCTCTTCCAACATCTGGTGTGAAGAAAATGATTCATCTGATTCATCAATTTTTACCGAAACTTCAGATTCGCTCGACGACGAATCATTTAGAACTCTTTTCTTCACCTTGCTTACGGTGAACTTTTTCATTCTTTGTCTTTCCAGCTCCAGGTTCTTTTTTATATGCAATTCAGGCGTATATATTCTTGACTTTGACTCTACTTCTCTTCTCTTTTTTATGGGTTCGTCATTATTTACTTTAGGAAATGGACGGATTGTCTGTAATATACTTATGTCGGATAGGATATTAATCTTAGGCGGGACACGAGCTTCATCAGATGGTTTCTGAATTGTGGCATTATGGTTTGATATAGTGTCTACGGGAAACTGAACTATTTCTAACGCTTTGACATTCATGTTTGAAGTGGAGGGTTCTGGCTTGTTGCTGGTGATGATGGTCTGAGAAGTGTTTAGTATTATTTGTCCAGACGTTTTACTACTTGGCATGGATCTGTTGGTCACAGAGCTTGGAATAAAATCTTCATCAGAAAAGGTCTGTCTGTTATAGGGCTAAATTCCAGTGTTTTTAAAAGCACTTATGGTATTCTTTGGGGTAAAAGCGTTTAAAAAAGCAAAATTGGCTAACTTAGCAATTAGCAAGTAATAACCTTTCCTGGATTGGATATCATCCAGTCGCTTTGTGGAATAGCTAGCTTTGATTTAAAAGGCCCATATACCCCAACATCTAATGGCTGGTGTAGTGTGGTGGGTATTATATGAGAGAAACGAAAGCAAAATTATACCATTGGCCTTGCAGAGAACTATGGCTTCTACGGACGTATGCGACTCGTGATTGTCTATGAGCAGTAAGATTTTATTGTCCTGTAAACATCTGTGTGGCTGATAATATGTTGCAAAACTTCAATAAATAAATTTGACGTAATCCATCCCGATTTATTTCCTCGGGCAATACTCGAAGTAGAACCCTCAATTAAATATTCTTCAATATTCCTAATACTTGGAAAGACAAACACAGGCAGAACTGAACTACCAACCGCATTTATGATCCCTACAAAAGTGACAAACTCTCCACGTTCGGCACTGGCAACTTGTCTGACCTGCTTTTTTTCCTTTTTTACTTACTACCTTCACAGGTTTTAATACCGTGGGAATGCCGGTTTCATCTTAATTATAAATTTGCTCTGGCTTAAAATTAAATTTTTCCATGATAGCTCCTAAATTTTCAAAAAATGCATTTACTCGCTCTTTGTTAAACCCTGTCCCTCTCATTAAACTGGTGCTTTCTGGCTTTCTTAAAGATAAATCCTGATTTCTAGTCATAAATATCTGTCTCCATTCATCGCCTGAAATTAAATTGAGCAGTAAAATATGATAAGATAAGATAAGATAGTGTTTATTTACTCAAATGAAAATAAATTACAAAAAATAACATATTCAGTTTATGCAAAACAAAATTTCAATAGCAATTTAATTTAAACTTACAGTTACAACAATATTGCATAACATAGAATTCAAATGAAATGAACATATAATGGAGCAACAAACATAAAGACACCCACAGGAGCAATTTGCTGTGTGCAGGTCATCCCTAAGCCTACAGCGTATCTAAAAAGAGTACTGAATTATAAAATTGACAACATCTGTGATCTCTGATTCCATTAATAAAGTTCTTTGTTAATGTAGGAATATCTTTTATCACGTTCTACAGATAATATTAGTATATATAATATAATATTAAATCTAAGACTTTAAAATGCACTATTCTAATTATGTAATTTAAACATGGTAATTAAAATTCTTAAACGTAATGAAAACAAAGTTACTCAATATTATTAGGTGTACCGACACTAAACTTACAGAAAGATAAAACAAAAGAGAAAACACACACACACACACACCCTTACACGTACGTACATATTTGTGGCGCCCCATGCAATATCCCCAATTGTGGCACTTTGCAAAATATTTAGTATAATAATGGCTACTTTTTCAAAGAGTGTGTAGATCTAGGAATTTTATTTTTACACTCCATACAATTCGAATTATAACGGAAAATCATTTATGGCATCTGGCGCCATAATTGGGTAAGTGTAAAAAAATTGCCATAAATATGTAGATACAAGAATATGTGTGAGTTAGGTTGCCATTATTATAGAATTACAAGAAGTGTGTAAATTGCGCTGTTGTCAGATTTTTAACTTATACCTAAAATCTCACCCTATCGGTATTGATTAAAAATGAAAATAACAAACAATATTTTAAACCTTTTTATTTGAATCCAAAAAGTCTGAAAGGAATTCAACCCATAATTTTAAATCAAACATCAAAATTTTAAATTTATGGTTCGAAAAAATGATCAAATAGTTATGTAGGTGAATTCTATTTTAGTAAAAGGCATAACGGCATTGGGAATACAAAAGGTGAACTCAACAAATGCATGTTTAAAAAAAAACTGCATATAAAGCTTCTGGCATACGGTCGAATTGGACTTAAAGATAAATAAAGGGAATTAACAATATGCGTTTAATATTTTTTATTTTCAGCCATGTATGTAATATTGACATTCCTGTTTTTTTAGAAATTTGAAAATGTCACATTTCTGTCTTCTTACTTCCGATCCACATTTTCCACCCTAGGACGGAAAATGCGTTTCCATCCTAATACATTTCAATCCTTATTTTCTTGCCCGGTATTTTTGAGTAGGTCTTATCAAAACGGGGTAAAATAAGAACACAGCAATGATCTGATTCTTTATTTATTCATATTTTTATTTATACACGTTAATTGTTAAATTAGCATTGTTATTTATTAAAGAAATTTTCAAATCCTCTTGAAGTTGAGTTTGATTTGAAATTCGTATTTCCTGCGATGCAGCTCACTTGAAATACTTGGTAAATCAACAGTTTTAGAGGAAGATGATAACATTTCAGCAGTCTTTCGTTTCTTCTCTATTGAGGATTCTACATATCCCTCCGCAACTGCACTCGATTTCCATCCGCCGAGTCTTTTTAGCTGCAAAACATCGGCTCCACTATCAACCAACAAAGTAGCGGCTGTTCGTCAAAAAGCATGACCCGTGAAAGACCCTACATTTGGAGGTTTCAAGAAAGTAGCTATCTTTTGAGGAAAACTCGCGATTAAATGATATCCAATGGCCTGATTATGGGACGAAAAACCTGTCATTTTGAATGTTGTTTTGCAAAGTCACATATTTATGAAAGACGTCAATCCAAATTTGGGTCACTTATGATGAAGGATCTATTTATATAATAATATGTTTTCGTATCAGGGATTTCGATGACCTTTTGTTACAAAACATTAACATGGGAAATTTTCATCTTTACTCATCACTCCTGCATGCTCCCGAGACTCCAACAATAAGCGCAATCTTCATATACAAAAATTCTTCAGGTGCTTTAACCAAAAAATCTCTGATGTTTTCTCTTGAAAAAACACTTGACTTTTTAGGCCGAAAGCCTACACTTTTTCGCTTAAAAAAAAGCCACAAGTTTTGAATGCTTGGAAATGTCGACCATTTCTCTAAGTTTCAGTATATTTTTTATCATACTGTAGGTAGTTCGTAAAGTGGAAGATTTTTTTTCTTTAGAGATCTCACCAAAATAGCCCCAGTTCCTCTGCTGCTGCACCACGCTTGGAATGTATTAAAAGCTTTCTCATAACGTAGCTTACTTTTTGTAGGTTGCAAACTTTCTTCAATCTTATCCGCTGCTTCTTTCAAATCAGGTGGAGTACAGCTAATTAACTCGTCGTCACTATCGGAGAACATCTTTAATCTGTATTCTTTTTCTTAAAAAAACGCTGACTTTCAAAAAATTTTAAGCGACAACTGCTGTCAACTGTTGACAACGACTAACAATGGAAATGAAAGGTAATAACCGGTGCGACAAAATTCATTATTTCAAGAAAGTCTATCGTGCAAAAATATTCAATGTTTAATTGAATCATTATGTCACGGCTGAAAATAAAATAGTATACAATCCTCGACGGAAAATTTCATTGCAGTCTCGAGATTATAGTTTATCTCGACGCTACGCTACGCGTCTCGATAAATCATAATCTCGCTCTCTCGTATTGTAATATACTATTGTTCGATATTAATTATTGACTCAAAGGAAAAATATTTATATGATTTCTCTTACCAGTTCTTCATTCAACTTGAAGAAAAATAAAATAACATAAGGACTACCCGGACGTTTTTAAATCTCCAGATAAACATGGAAAAGGGCTCATTAATTTGCAAGCAAAATATTGTTCTAGAAAAAGGTTATCATGTTTTAATAGACAACGGCACCAGAGCAGAAATTTTTGGTCTCCGCTAATAAAAACAAAACACAAGAGAATATACATCATAAAATCTTCCATAACTATTTCTTTGGGCGAACCCATTTTGGAAGATGAAAGGGAATAAACGGGGGATACAAATGACGAATATATCAGAGGCAGACAATAAAAATGTGAAAAAACATATTGAATTATATTATCCTCAAGTTTTCTATTACAATATAGAGCAGAAGTATAAATACTTTCTCTAAAAATATACCTACTTAAATTATAAAACGTATCGAAAGATTTTTGAAAAGGAAAATATAGGAATTACAACTCCCACTTAGAATGATTGTGGTGTATTTTCAATGTATAAACAACATTCGCATGATGAAAATCTCGACTTACCAATATTAACCGATTGCTTTAACCATTACTGAGAAAAATTATAATAACATATCAATAGAAGGGCAGGACAAAGAAAATATTTCTAGTACTTTAGTTGATAGACCCGACAAAGAAAATGTTTCTAGTACCGTTTATATAAAAATTAAAGTGTGTCGCAGCTAAAAAAATATTCCAAATATTAGAAAATTGTATAGCAAGCATAGTTAGGTATGCAATACAAGCTGGTATATTTTTTAAATATACGAAATTTTATGGCTATATCCACAGACTTTCTAAAATTATCAAAGTGACAGGAGGTTTGGAACTTAGAGAGGCATATTTATTTTAAAATTATTTCCTCGTACCACATCGTCACCTTTTAATATTAATTATCTCTTTAACGGATAATTTCAAATAAAACATGTAATTATATTTATCGTTGAGAAAATTGACAACACTGCAGAGTTCTTGGTAAGCTCAAGTTGCCAGAATTGGGGGTGTGCAAAGCGTATACCTACTATATCCGTAACAGCGGCACCTTACCATAGGCAGAGTTGTCAGATTAGCCAAATTTTCTTCATCAAGTAAAATCCGGGACGTTTAAAGCATTATTGTATTTATTTCCTTAACTTTGGTGAAATGGCGCGCTAATAAACACCGCGTACTTAGTATCTCGAAATTTCTAATTAAACCATTTATATAAAAATTAAAGAGTCGCAACCAAATAAATATTCCAAATATTAGAAAATTGTATTGTATAGCAAGCATAGTTAGTTATGCAATACAAGCTGGTATATTTTTTAAATATACGAAATTTTATGGCTATATCCACAGACTTTCTAAAATTATCAAAGTGACATGAGGTTTGGAACTTAGAGAGGCATATTTATTTTAAAATTATTTCCTCATACTACACCGTCACCTTTTAATATTAATTACCTCTTTAACGGAAAATTTCAAATAAAACATGTAATTATATTTATCGTTGAGAAAATTGACAACACTGCAGAGTTCTTGGCAAGCTCAAGTTGCCAGAATTGGGGGTGTGCAAAGCGCCTACCTACTATATCCGTAACAGCGGCACCTTACCATAGGGAGAGTTGTCAGATTAGCCAGATTTTCTTTATCAAGTAAAAACCGGGACGTTTAAAGCATTATTGTTATTTATTTCCTTAACTTTGGTGAAATGGCGCGCTAATAAACACCGCGTACTTAGTATCTCGAAATTTCTAATTAAACCATTTATATAAAAATTAAAGAGTCGCAACCAAATAAATATTTCAAATATTAGAAAATTGTATTGTATAGCAAGCATAGTTAGTTATGCAATACAAGCTGGTATATTTTTTAAATATACGAAATTTTATGGCTATATCCACAGACTTTCTAAAATTATCAAAGTGACATGAGGTTTGGAACTTAGAGAGGCATATTTATTTTAAAATTATTTCCTCGTACCACATCGTCACCTTTTAATATTAATTATCTCTTTAACGGATAATTTCAAATAAAACATGTAATTATATTTATCGTTGAGAAAATTGACAACACTGCAGAGTTCTTGGCAAGCTCAAGTTGCCAGAATTGGGGGTGTGCAAAGCGCATACCTACTATATCCGTAACAGCGGCACCTTACCATAGGCAGAGTTGTCAGATTAGCCAGATTTTCTTCATCAAGTAAAAACCGGGACGTTTAAAGCATTATTGTTATTTATTTCCTTAACTTTGGTGAAATGGCGCGCTAATAAACACCGCGTACTTAGTATCTCGAAATTGCTAATGGTCATTAAACCGTTTATATAAAAATTAAAGAGTCGCAACCAAATAAATATTCCAAATATTAGAAAATTGTATTGTATAGCAAGCATAGTTAGTTATGCAATACAAGCTGGTATATTTTTTAAATATACGAAATTTTATGGCTATATCCACAGACTTTCTAAAATTATCAAAGTGACATGAGGTTTGGAACTTAGAGAGGCATATTTATTTTAAAATTATTTCCTCATACTACACCGTCACCTTTTAATATTAATTACCTCTTTAACGGAAAATTTCAAATAAAACATGTAATTATATTTATCGTTGAGAAAATTGACAACACTGCAGAGTTCTTGGCAAGCTCAAGTTGCCAGAATTGGGGGTGTGCAAAGCGCCTACCTACTATATCCGTAACAGCGGCACCTTACCATAGGCAGAGTTGTCAGATTAGCCAGATTTTCTTTATCAAGTAAAAACCGGGACGTTTAAAGCATTATTGTTATTTATTTCCTTAACTTTGGTGAAATGGCGCGCTAATAAACACCGCGTACTTAGTATCTCGAAATTTCTAACGGTCATTAAACCGTTTATATAAAAATTAAAGAGTCGCAACCAAATAAATATTCCAAATATTAGAAAATTGTATTGTATAGCAAGCATAGTTAGTTATGCAATACAAGCTGGTATATTTTTTAAATATACGAAATTTTATGGCTATATCCACAGACTTTCTAAAATTATCAAAGTGACATGAGGTTTGGAACTTAGAGAGGCATATTTTAAAATTATTTCCTCATACTACACCGTCACCTTTTAATATTAATTACCTCTTTAACGGAAAATTTCAAATAAAACATGTAATTATATTTATCGTTGAGAAAATTGACAACACTGCAGAGTTCTTGGCAAGCTCAAGTTGCCAGAATTGGGGGTGTGCAAAGCGCATACCTACTATATCCGTAACTGCGACGCCTTATCATAGGCAGAGTTGCCAGATTAGCCAGATTTTCTTCATCAAGTAAAAATCGGGACGTTTAAAACATTATTGTTATTTATTTCCTTAATTTTAATTTATATCAACAATTTAAATACTCGACACTTAACATGTCCTACGGTTTCATCAACAAGAAGTTAATATAATAAAATAACTCTCATCTCGAACCCAACAAAAATAGTTTTTAACATGTTTTACTATATACCTACAAACTGATCAAAAATTGCTTACTTATTGCGATAGTAAGATCAGCATTTAAAAATAAATTAATCTATTGCATAGCTTCAGAAACACCATTTTTTGTACATTATTATAGTCCGTGGATAACTTAAAATCGATATTTTTTAAGTAATCCTAGTATTTTTAGCTCAGCGATATAGTACATAACGTGTTCCATAAAGTATAAATAGTAAAATATAAATCAAGGGACACAATTTATAAATTTAAGAAAACGGCGCGTTTAAAAACACCGTGTACCTACATCTAAATTCTTAACAGCTATTAAACCATTTTTAAAAGGAATTAAAGCACCGCAGATGAAAACATATTCCAGTTGGTCCTAATGAAATTAAATGCTCGTCATATAACAAACATAAGTTTAGTTCCGTTATATCATTTTTGAGCCACCCTGCTTGATAGAGAATATTTTCTAAAGTCTTATTTAGATGAAAACATTAATTTTCGTCCCTTACCTTAATAATAAACAATAAGCTATTAGAACGTGTTAAAACGACTTTTATAATTTAACACATTTCGATTGAATAGTGGCAACTTTCAATCCTTGACTCTGATAATAATCTAAAATAATAAATATTTAAACTGGTGCATAAGAAAACTGACAACATTGTACATTCTTTCCAGAGGGCGCCACATCTCAGCCGAGCCGAAGGTGTCATTATTGGGGGTGGGTAAGGAAGTTGCTATATCCACTGATGTGGTACCTTACCCACATTTTTAAAAAAACCATTTTTTTAGAAAAATATCAAGGCAAATAAACTCTATTAATTTTTTTATAACAAAATAGCAAAAAAGAAGTCGGCGAAAATATGAAAGACCGTTATAAATTAATAAATAATAATGTTATGGCATTTTAAAATTGTGGCAACGCGTGTAAGTTGCCATAATTCGTGCAGTTGCCACAGTACAGGCTTAAGTACAAACAAGGCGCCATAAATATAGTGAAACGTACACACCCTCACACACACCGACACACCCTCTCTCACACACACACAAATTTCAAAGCCGAAAGATCCACACAACCACATCAACAGTGGAGAGCAAGAGAACTAGTTTCTTACATTCACTATATTATTAATGTTAGCTCTACCCGCAGAAGAGATTAAAGATTTCAGTCTTCGTTTCAGCAATGCTTCACAATTAAAGGACTTTATCAGAGTTTTCAATTCAGCCGATAGGCGATTAAACACTCTAGCGCCCAGATACAGATGACTACTCTGTCCTATGGTTTTTTTAGCAGTATTCACCCCAACATGGCAGTTACTTCTCATTCTTGTATCATGTAAATGATCAATCCGATCTATAAGGGATATATGTTTATACAAGTTCACACATATACTGTAAAAATACATTTGTCTAATAGCAAAGAGTTTTGTTTCTAAATAAAGTTGGTTTGTTGGATACATATGAGGTTTTTTATACACTATTTTGATAAAACGTTTCTGTAACACTGTCAGGCTCTTTATTTAGATACACGTTTCAAATAACCCCCCCCCCCCCCCCCAATCCCAGTATTCCATACCGGAGACGTGACTCGACAAAAGCGTAGTACAAAGTTCTCAGGAGGTTTGTTTCTAGGAACGAGGAAAAATATTTGAACTTATATATAAGTGTTCTAAGAGTATTTTTAATAAAAAAATAGAGTAGAGAGTTTAGCGTCCGTATAAGTAAATAGAAAAAAGTTTTTAGCGGCAAGCGGACAAAGTGGTGCATCTATCTTTTGCATTAAAGTACACAGGGACGCCAAAGGTAATGGTATCCCTGGGGCACAGGTAGACAATGACAGGCTATTTCGTTCTTATTAGAACTCATCAGAAAGCCATAACCTGTAAGCGACCCCCAGTACAGCGGGACTGTTCTTTCAATACATTTTTACTAATAAAAATGTGATGAAAACCCAGTAACGCCATCAGTAGGAATCAACTCAATGCAAGAGATATAGCCATCTAACGTGAAAACATAGAACTAATAAACCAAAGTACGGTGGCTAACAAACACCAGTATAGGAAACGTTTCACGCTTCACTTCATTCTTTCTACGGGTTTGTAGATTCGAATACAGATCGCGCCGCGCAGCCCACTGGGTGTCGATCCAATCCGTATTACATGCCGTGTTTTTAAAAAAAATAGAGTAGAGAGTTTAGCGTCCGTATAAGTAAATAGAAAAAAGTTTTTAGCGGCAAGCGGACAAAGTGGTGCATCTATCCTATTTCTAAGTATTTTTAATGTTACTAATATGTACATTCCAACTAAGATGACCATCTATAGTTATTCCAAGGTTTTTAATGTTGCTAGTGGATTGTATAATTACATTGTCATTATTATGGTTAATTTGTAAGGCAGTTAAATTTGGTTGATTCTTTTTGTACGATGTAAACGTTATAAACATAGTCTTCTCAAAATTAATAGTCAATATCTTGTTTGAAAACCAGTTGAATAGGCTATGCAAATCCTTCTCCACTTTCTCCTTCAAGGTGTTCCAGGTATCTGCTGTGTAGAATATGACAGTATTATCTGTAAAGCGCGGATTTTGGATTTTTCCACTCATGAACTACCAACAATAAAAATAACAAGCATCACTAACAATATTATTTACTATTTGGTATCTATTTTTAATATTTTTATTCGCGAATAGCTTTACTGAGGGATAACGTGTTTTGCACGATAGTTGCGCACCAATAAAAATATAAACTACAATTTTTAATATTTTTATTCCATTAGTTTTAAAGCCAAAAATATGCTAAAGTTCATACATAGTTAGAATTTAATTGTATTGAGTTCATATTTGCCGTAATTAATAATTATTAGAAATTGCTTTTGTGCAAATTGCATCTGCCCGTGCAGTGACAAAACTCTCCAAGCAGAAAAGATATGTAAATAATACGCAAATAAATTTCGGTCGGAATCAGGTGCGTTACACAGGGGAAACCGTTGGGAAAACTTATGTTTTTGCAAATATATTTTTTATTTTGTGGAAAAATTGTATAATTTCACAATAAATAAATTGAAGTAAACATGGGATCCCATAAAGCCATATATCAGAGAAAATTTAAATTTATTATTAACGAGCTACCTATATTACTTTTACAAAAATAATTTTGTATTTAATTATTTTACATTAATCCCTTATTAGTATTTAATTCATTACCTAGTACTTACTTGTGGTAACAAGGACACAACATATTTTGAGAAAAGGATAGGTGTTAATTTATACAGGTAAAGGATTACCTATAAGTTTTGGTACCTAATCAATTAATATTACCCAATCAAAAAGAGGTAAACATTAGTATTTTATTCTGTGAAGAGTATTTAGGATTATTTCATTATTTTCTGAGGAAGGGATGTCACTAACGTGTATTAATCCATGTGTTTGTTTTTATTTGAGACAAGCTAGTTGTTCGTTAAAGTTCTTGTGTTATATATTATCTGTAATCCACTTGAATATAATAAATGAGTACCAGTAAAAAAATGAAGTTGGAGTGGCTACTTCCATATTCTACTATTTTATTTGAGAGCGAAAAGGGTGTTTGGTGTAGAGTGTGCAACTCTGAATTTATTTGTACAAGCCAATATCATATTGAGCGGCACGTCAAAGGTCCACAGCATTTACAGAAGACGCAATTTTATCCGGGTCCATCTAAACCTGCAGAACAGGATGTATCACACCCAGAATTCTCCATGGATTTGTGTGAAGCCTTTGTCGCAGCTGATATTCCTCTCCACAAAATCAATCATCCATCTATAAAGATATTTTTAGAAAAATACTGCCAACACAAAGTACCAGACGAATCAACCCTGCGTAAAAATTATGTTGATAAGGTGTACTCAAAAACTATTGAGAAAATACGACACGATCTCGAAGGAAAAAAGTTATGGTTTAGCGTCGATGAAACCACTGACATCAAGGGAAGATACGTTGCCAATGTTATCGTTGGGCCTCTAGATCATCGCGAAGCGGGAAACTCATATTTAATCAACAGTAAATTTCTATCTAAAACTAATGGTGAGACAATAACTACAACTGTAGTAGAAAGTATTAATTCGCTCTTACCAAACACGAGTGTTCATGAAAACAGTAGGGGAAATACACAGCCATGAGATAATGGAATGGAATGGAATGGGGTTGGAAATTAATTTGGGGTTGGATTCTCTTCCACTTTACCACCTAATCGAATCCAAAGTCCTACCTCTCTATACGTTCAAATACTCCAACTAATTTTTGGGATTGGATTCTCTTCCACTTTACCATCTAACCGAATCCAAAAAAATCCTAACACCTTTAACTGATTTTCAATAAATCCCCACACCATTAAAATAATAATAATATATATATAAATAGTGTAGCAGTACATCTATTCAAAACAATATGTGTTCAGTACCTATAGACACATCTTGGGATATCAATCCTAGTGAAACATACCAACCACAAGATTATGTGAATAAAAATCCAATTTTACAAAAGCCTCCAACGGGCTTATCCAAGAAACAAAAGCAAAAATTCCGTGAAAAAGAAAGAAAGAGGTTTGAAGCTCTCGAACGAGAACAAGAAAAAATGTCGTCCATTGTAAATCATATGACTGGAGTTATGCAACTATTCGAGTTCACTACGGAAGAATTAAAACTATTCCCCATCGATTATTTAAGAAAATTTGCATCCCCGTATGAGCTTCTCAAAAGATATGGAAAGTTGCCAATGGAGTATCAATCTGATTCCAATTTAAGAATATCATTACCGTGCTTCATTCATTACAACGTTTCGGAAACCCAAATAGACGGCCCCCCTCCATCCCAGAAGAACTGTCGATTATGTAATAGAAAATTATTTGTGTAAAATTAATTGAATAAAATATACAAGTTCAATACATCTATTATTTACCAAAGGTTACCTTCGTTCGTTAACACAGGAAGCAAATTTTAATATTTGCTCTATCATTTACAACCCTACGTTGGCATCAGGAAGCAATTTTAATATTAGTATTTATATGCAGCGCTCTAAACCCACTTAATACACACCTTGGTTTTATGTTATCGCTATTTTATATAGTTGGAACAAGGAAGCAAATTTCCAATTAAATTCAAAAAAAGCAAAGAGCTCTTAAGGTTTTAATTTCCAACACATCATCATTAAACCTACTAAGAAACGAAAGATAAATTGCCGTTAGGTACACGCCTTGCTTTAATATAATCTTAATTTATTTAGTTTAAACAATGTGTCTGGAACCCACTTTAAAACCCACTTTAAAGATTATAGTAGTACTTCATTAAAAAAATACCGCCTTTAGCTATACAAGCGGGTGCGCCGCGTCTCCAGCATCCGACCGTTAATTATGCTACTATTATGTAATACAATTTGTTTACAATAAACTAATTAAAAACCGTTATTATCAAACATTAAAAAAAATATTTACCCATACCTACAAACTCATATAGTGTGAATTTAGATAATGAGCTTTTCCCCAAAAAAAAGCTCTCCGATACAGGATACAATCAACACATTAAAAAAAACCTATAAAAGTTTTGGGAAATAATGTTTTCTCAATCAGGATAAAACTCGAAATATAAGTAGGGATAAATTAAACTAAAACAACCCCCAACAGACATTTTAATCCATCCACTCGTTTTAACACAAAAGCAGCTTTTATTATTTTCAAGTATTAGGGCAGCAGAAATTAGAAGTAGTAAACCAATTTTGACAAACTTTAGGTCTTAATAGCTCCGTAAATAGATATCATAGAGTCCTAAAATAAATTGCATTTTATAGAGGAGCAGGAACATAATCATTTCCATTAATAAGATTACCTGAGAAAATCTTAGATTTCCCAGGAAAAGCTTGCAAAATTCGTGAAAATCAATTTTTAGACAATTTTCAGAAATTAATTTCTAAGCTGCTATTAGTGTTAGAGAATCAAAAAAAATTCTATCCGATAAGGGAATATCTAATCTGTCCTAAATAATAGCGAATTAACTTAAATTACCCTATGCAGTCATAGAAAAAAACATACATCTGAGATAGTAAACAAATTTTGACAAACTTTAGGTATTAATAGCTCCGTAAATAGATATCATAGAGTCCTAAAATAAATTGCATTTTATAGAGGAATGTGCACACCACTCTTTCCATTAATAAGATTACCTGAGAAAATCTTAGATTTCCCAGGAAAAGCTCACAAAATTCGTGAAAATCAATTTTTAGACAATTTTCAGAAATTAATTTCTAAGCTACTATTAGTGTTAGAGAATCCAAAAAAACTCTATCCGATAAAGGAATACCTAATCTATCCTAAATAATAGCGAATTAACTTAAATTACCCTATACAATCATAGAAAAAAACATTACATCTGAGATAGTAAACAAATTTTTATAAACTTTAGGTCTTAATAAAATCAGAAATAGATATCATAGAGCTCTAAAATAAATTGTCATTACTCGATTGCTGCATCATGTTAATTAATTGGAATTCTTACCTTGAATAAACATTTAGCACCCAAATCTACCACTAAAATATAGATGCAATAATGTCAAACAAAACCAATGAAGCTTTATCCATTTTTTCAAGCAGCAGTAGAACCAAAAACATTAATGTTAATTTTCATACACCCACATTACATATTACAAAAACACCGTTTACGTAGAATTTAATGTTAAAACCACGAACAGAAAAATAAAAACAACATCATTTCACCGGCTTGTATGATCAACTGAAGCGTTTTACGAATGCAATAAAGAAACAAAGATCTTAAGGTGTCCAATCTTATAATAATAATAATATGTTTTACCTTAGAATGTCACAAAAACTTAATACATTATTGGTTGTATAAATCTAAAGAAAAAAGTTCATATAAATATATGACCTAAAGTGATTTGTTTCAGATATACAGAGCGATAAAAGTTTAAAATAATTTTTTTTGCGTGTTACTTTGATTTCTGGGAAAGAAAACATTTTTTGTTACATTCTTTGTTTATTTCTAAAGAAAATAAATCACTTCACTTGTTCATACAATGTATGGTTTTCACATAAAAAAATAAACAAATTTCCATTTAACAATATTTTCACATAAAAATCAGTTTTTTAAAAATTAAAAATTAGTTTTGAAATAATCATTCATTTTTTAAACAGATTAGTATCTTGTGTTTTTTTCATACAACGCACGGTTTTCACATAAAAAAATATTAAAGTTCCTACAAAGTACATTAATTTAGTGCCTGTATAGCAAACTTAATTCATTTCCTGGTGGGTGCAATGGTGGGAATATTGTTAGATTTTTAAAACATGTTATCGGGTATAAAGAGCCAACCATTTCTAGAGGAAATCATTCCCAACAAATCAGTTCTACCTAAACAAACAATTTTTTAACAAAAGTAAAAAAGTAAAATGAGCGGAAAACCGTCCATCAAAGTATTAAGAAACATCTTAGTACAAAACGACATCCAATTTGAAGGGCTTATTCCAATGCCGACTATTGAGTACCACGAGCCGATTACTCCAGAAGCCATGTTTCCAAATTTCAATGGACCGATTACACCAGAAGCCATGTTTCCAAATTTCAATTTTGATTTTGATGATATTTTTAATGAAGGTATCATAAACGATGCCAACGAAGCTAATGAGGCTTTACCCATTTTCCAAGCTGTAGTACAACCAAACGAAGCTGTAGTACAACCAAACGAAGCTAATGAGGCTTTACCCATTTTCCAAGCTGTAGTACAACCAAACGAACCCAATGAGGCTTTACCCATTTTCCAAGCTGTAGTACAACCAAACGAACCCAATGAGGCTTTACCCATTTTCCAAGCTATAGTACAACCAAACACTGATGCCAACGAAGCTAATGAGGCTTTACCCATTTTCCAAGCTATAGTACAACCAAACGAACCCAATGAGGCTTTACCCATTTTCCAAGCTGTAGTACAACCAAACACTGATGCCCACGAACCCAATGAGGCTTTACCCATTTTCCAAGCTGTAGTACAACCAAACACTGATGCCAACGAGGACAATGAGGCTTTACCCATTTTCCAAGCTGTAGTACAACCAAACACTGATGCCAACGAAGCTAATGAGGCTTTACCCATTTTCCAAGCTGTAGTACAACCAAACGAACCCAATGAGGCTTTACCCATTTTCCAAGCTGTAGTACAACCAAACGAACCCAATGAGGCTTTACCCATTTTCCAAGCTATAGTACAACCAAACACTGATGCCAACGAAGCTAATAAGGCTTTACCCATTTTCCAAGCTATAGTACAACCAAACGAACCCAATGAGGCTTTACCCATTTTCCAAGCTGTAGTACAACCAAACACTGATGCCCACGAACCCAATGAGGCTTTACCCATTTTCCAAGCTGTAGTACAACCAAACGAACCCAATGAGGCTTTACCCATTTTCCAAGCTGTAGCACAACCAAACGCTGATGCCAACGAAGCTAATGAGGATATACAACAGCGTATAGAGAGATGGAACACGCACCAAGCAGAAATCCAAAATTTAAACAAGCTGTTAAACGAAACAAAAGAAAGGAAACGACTAGCAGAAGAACAAATCAAAGATTGCGAGTTGTTAGTTGGTGTAATTGATCAAAAAAAAAGAAAATTAGTTGAATTATTCCAAAATATAAACAAAGAAAATGAAATTTTAAGTAGGCTTAACAAAAGATCTAAACATTTTTAAAGTTAATAATTTTTTTATAAATGTTTAAAAATTGTTTGTTTAGGTAGAACTGATTTGATGGGAATGAAAAATAAAATATAAAAGGAAATATTTGTTTTATTATGTGTTAGTAGATGAGTTGTGCGGGTTTCTAGACAATCCGCTGGAAATAACATTGTAGTATAAAGATTTTAGGAAAAAAGAAATATAATATGAAAAAAGTTACATTTAATGAGAAAAACAATAAAATTCATAACTTATTTGCTTGGACCTTTGCGTATAATCAAGCTCGAAAGAATAATTTTGAAAGCGATGTGTTGGATAGAATACGCTTCCAAGATAGGATTCAACATGTACAAAATCTTTTAAATCATGTTTATGAGCGAAATCATAGAAATAGGATTTACATGGAACGTTTTAAATAATTTTTATTTTAATTAGCTGTGGTAGCTTTAAGAGTAATATATTTTTTTTATTTTATTGCAAGCATAATCACAATAATATGCTCTTGTGGATTAAGAGACTAGTGATGCTCAAAAACCTAAATAAATATATTTTTTTCTATGTGATATGTGTTAGATGTATTATGTTAAATAAAAAAATAAAAAAACAATTAATATTTATACATGTTTTTATTTATACTGTTATAAGACATCTTTTTTTAAAACCCATGCATTGTGAGACTGATCTAGTCCTAACCACTTGATATAAGCTTGGTTCCCTCTTGTTCTTAAAATTTTTTCAACTAGATATACATCTGGATGCTTGACTTTTTGCAACTCTGCTTCATAAAAACCACCTCTTATGTCTTGATTCTTATCATCCTTTAGTAAATATGTTCTAGGGTTGGTTAATTTTAATTCCTTTATTTGAAAAATTTCATTACTCCAGCTTGGAATATAGCCTTTTTGGAAGGCTTCTCTCTGTTTACTCACCCTCACATAGTCACCTTTTGTAAATTTTGATTTGGTAGGGTCAATTGTTTTTATATTAGTGTAGACAGATTTTAAAATTTCGGATTCATTCTTTTCATTAACATTTATTGGTTTTAAGCCTGTTGTTCCATGTTTCGTATTATTATACTTATTAACAATTTCCTCTAAGATATTTAACCATTTATAATTTCCTTGAAGACTAAACTGTTTCCACATGATGTTTTTCAGAGTTCTATTGACTCGTTCAACAATAGAAGCCTTTAAATTTGAATATGTACTGTAATGATTAATATTGTAGTAATCCATTATTGCTTTGAAATGTTTATTATAAAATTCTTTACCCAGATCACTCTGTAAATTAGTTGGCGCATGCGCGTTCTCTAAAATGTGTTTCATTGCATCAGAGACTTCTTTACCAGTTTTTGATTTTAGGGGATAAGTCCACACATATTTGGAAAAGGCATTTATTACTACTAAAATATATCTATATCCTTTATTAAATTTTGCATAAGGTAACATTTCAACCAAGTCTATCTGCCATAGATCATTTAAACCTTTAATTATCACACGTCGTCGTTTATATGTTTTCCTTGCCGGTTTGTGTAATTCATTGACTACAACCTCTTTAATGTTGGATTGGGTACTCATAATCAGTAACTGATTATTTTTCTACTGCAACCTGACATTTTAATAACAATTCGCCATAAAATTCTGTCTCAGTTCCAAGAGTAGTGCGATGAAATGAAATTATATCCCCCATTTTTAATTTACAATCTATGGGATTAGTGATTTGCTCACCATTAATTTTTAGAAAAACATATTTTTTAGGGTATTTAGCTTCTACTATTGTTGCTGATTTTATAGGGAATGTATAACTTCGTTGTTTATTTTGCAATAATTCATACGCATCATCATCTACATCAGTGTAGAAATTAAACCTTTCGATAAAAGGTAAAACTAAATTATAATAGAGTTTTACTTCTGAAAGATCAATAATTTTTATAACAGCATTTGTTGATACATTGTTATCTTTTGTAAATATATGTGCCCCGAATTTGTCTATACTCATCATGACGACTAATAAGAGAATAACCACCATCTACTTTAATATATGTTTTTATTGAATTATTTTATCCTCTCTTAACTCTTCCAATATCGAAAGTATTTCATTTGAATGCCCCGTATTTCCGGCCATTTGAGAACTTAATAATAATTTTAAACGTTCTATGATTTCGTTCGGGTTGTTATAATAAACATAGTCCATTTTTCTTTTTGATAAATTTAACATTGTTCCTTTCCCTGTAATAGTTCTGGCAGATTGTGCCCTCGTACTACGTGGTCTTTGTTGTGGTCTATCCACCAAACGAGATGTGCTTGCTAAAACTGGCCTAAATTGTTGTTCTTGAGTAGTTTTTAAGATTCCTTTTTGCATTAAAAATGGTTTAATTATTGTTAAGTATTTAATATCGGTTGAACCTTGGATTTGACTTTCAGGGTTATTATTTCGTCTATAGGCGTTTGTTCTTTTCAAAACATCCATATAATTTTCCAAATCTTTTGGTGTATACCCAACAGGTTGTCTTTTAAATAAGAGCTCATATAAACCTGGTGTTCCATCATATTTTACTCCCTCGACTTTAAAATCTTTTCCAACGAAATCAGCCATCGATTTACCAATCTGAAATTTGTCAGTATCGACATTATGAGTGAATCCATATCTATGATCATGTTTATCTTCTGTATCCTTAATTGAAGCATCCACAAAAGCTCTAACTAATGGATGAAATGATTCCAAATATATTTGATATCCAGGCCCTTGTGTCAGTTCATGTATGTCTTGTCTAATTTCTTCAATACTGGGTTCAATCGTTGTTTCAGAACTCGATTCAACTATACGAGATGGAGCTATATCATCATAATTTAAAAATACATCTTCATCATCATTATATGATGGAAGGTATTTATCATATGCATTTGATCTTCTCTTATTAGTTTTTGGAGTAGAAAATTGAAATTTTTGTTTTGGGGTTGAAATTAATTGTGAATAGGTTTCTCTTTTAATTAGCGGTTCTGTTTTAATCGCCTCAATTAATTCTTGTAGTGGTTGAGTAATTGGTTTAAATTCTGTTTGTGTGCGAATTTGTCTTTCAGATATGTCTGATTTTAGAGCGTTAAATTTTTGTCTTACTGCTTTTCTGGTTTTTAATAATTCTTTAGCAGTTTTTTCATCCATCTTCGCAAAAGTTAAATTACAGACTAGGCAAACATGGTTTTTTGCTATTATTTATATAGCTTAAATAGAGATAAAATTATCAAATCCTTTTCTATACCTTCCATCATTTAACGAACAATCTTTATCAATTACAACAAAATCATAGTTTTGATACCAACATGTTGAACATATGTCCTTAAATTCTTGAAATGACATATCATTGTTTACATGATCATCATATATATGTTTTAAATTTGTTGCGTCTTGTTGAAAAATAATTAATAGGTTGCTGTTATCTCTTATAAGTTGTTTAGGTATTGAAGAATAGGTCTGACTTAAATAAAAACAATCAGTATTTTTATGTCGTCCAAAACAAAAATAATCTCTCATTATATTTTGTTCACAACAAACAATATCATCGAATACAATTATTGAATTTGGTTTAATTTCATTTGGAGAAACGATATCATCTGCGTTGGAAGATTCAAAGTAACCTATATATTTTAGTGGTTTGAATAGTTTTTTTAAATATTCATATTTTGATTGATATAAAGATTTTGAATATATGTATATATTTTCAAATCTTAACCCATTTATATCTGTTAAAAGAGAAATCATCACGTTTGTTTTTCCACATCCTGATGGTCCAACTATTAAACTACGTTTACAATTTCCACCAAATAATTCACCATGTTTTCGATAATTATCATGATTTAAATCAAAATTTTTTATAGGTAGGGAAAAATGTTGTTTTTTAAACTTCATTGTTTGAATATTACTATTTAAATAAGAACCTTTATGTTTATTGTTCATTTATATATAATGATTAAGCATAATATCATTAATAACATTCATTGCAAGGATCGTGAAAGGAAAGGTTGTGGATTTTTAAATACACTAATTAATAAATTACCTATAGAAGTTCATATCCCATCATATAATTTTTGTGGACCTGGAACAAAATTAAATAGACGACTTGCTAAAGGTGATAAAGGAATCAATCTTTTAGATGCGGCTTGCAAAGAACACGATATAGCTTATTCAAAGTACTCTGATTTAGGACGGAGACACGAAGCGGATAAAATTTTGACTAAAAAAGCATTTAATAGATTTAAAGCTACAAACTCTAGTTTAGGTGAAAAACTATCTTCATTAGCTGTAACTGGAATAATGAAGGCAAAGACAAAATTGGGGATGGGAATGAAAAAAAAAAGAAAACGAGTATTCAAAAAGGGGGGACAAATAACATTTAATAACGCAGTAAGAAAAACTCGCAAGAATCTTGTTAAAAAAAAATTTAGTAATGTCAAAAATGCCGTCAAAACTGCTTTGTTATCGATAAAAAAATTGAAATTAAAAGAACCCAAACAAAGAATTATTCCTATTCCAAAAACAGGAGGAATTTTACCTTTAATACCTATTTTTGCTGGGTTGTCTGCTTTGGGAGCCCTAAGCGGTGGAGCTGCCGGTATTGCATCAGCAGTAAACGCTGCTAAAAACGCACAAAACAAATTAGAAGAGCAAAAGAGACATAATCAGGTTTTGGAGAAAATACCGATCGGAAAAGGTCTTTATCTTCATCCTTATAAGAAGGGGTGTGGATTATACTTGAAACCATATTCAAAAAACTGTTAAAATTGCTACCCCGCAAACCCTTAACAAATATAGAATTGTTAAAGTATGCAGAAATATTAAAATTACCAAATTTTAGAGGTGTCTTTATGAGAAATAAGTTACCTAAGAAAATTAAGAAATATGAAACTGGTATTATTAATTTGGATGATAATTTTAGAGAAGGCACTCATTGGACTGCATATGTAAAAAACAATAAACAAATTATTTATTTTGATAGTTTTGGTAATTTAAGACCATCAACTGAAGTGATAGATTATTTATTTAGCGATGGTAGCAAAAATAGTGTTAAATATAATTATGATCGGTATCAATCTTTTAATACGACTATATGTGGGCAATTGTGTTTACAATTCATTTATAATAATACGTAATTGTGTTTGAATTTTATTTCTATTGAGACCATCATGTCGTTTACTATAGCACTTTCCGGTGATTCTGCAACCCTTCAAGCAGATTTCCATCCACCCATTTATTTAAACTCTGATTCAAACTATGTTGTTGGATTAACCAACTTTGAAACTTTCAACGCGATACCTAATATAGATCAACATAATAATAAAGTATACTTTGGAGAAAATAATGAGGTCTTAACAATTCCGCCAGGAAGTTATGAAATGGATGATATTAATAAATACTTACAAGAAGAGTTTCAAAAGAAAGGCATCTCATTTCACTTATATGCTAATAACAACACATTGAAATCAATAATTAAATCAACTACTAATATTACATTTAAAGAAGGCACAATAGGAAAAATTTTGGGTTTTAAAAATGTAATTATTTTGGGTGACGGTCTTCCAGAACATCGGACTATCCAGCAGAGATTATAAAGGTCAATTCCTTATGTATAGATTGTAGTATAGCTGAGGGATCCTATCTGAATGGAAAGCCGGTTCATATTATTCACCAGTTTTTCCCTAATGTTGGTCCAGGATATAAAATTATAGAAAGCCCGCAGAATATTATTTACTTTCCAGTTACTATAAAGGTGATAGATAAGCTAACAATAAAAATATTAGATCAAAATTTGGATATTGTTGATTTTCGAAAAGAAACTGTTACAATCAGATTACATATAAAGGAATTATAATGGTTATTCTATATAACAGGGTGAATGAATATCAAAACTATAAGAGGAATAAACATAATAAAACAAAGATTAGTAGAAAACCAAACACACACCGAATAACAACGGAAAATAAGATATTTCTTAAATCGCTCGGTTTAAAAGTTCTAGTATAAGATGAATATTTTAAACGTAACCCAAGATGTTTTTATAGATAGTTCTATTGCGCATTCGGAATATCACGGTTATGAACCCTATTTACCTACAAAATTAGGAAATAATGATGAAATTATCATTCCTGTACATGAAATAGAAAAATATACCTTATCTTCCGAAAGTTATCTTTACATTGAGGGTAAACTAACAAAAGGGGATGGTGCAGTTTCAAACACATTAAAACTAATTAACAATGGAATAGCTTTCCTTTTTAAAGAAATTCGTTATCAAATAAATGGTGTAACTATAGACTCAGTTAGAGATGTGGGGTTAACTTCAACAGTAAAGGGATATTTATCATATAATAAAAATGAATGCAATAGACTTAAAAACGCAGGTTGGTTCCCTATGGAAGTCTCACAAGTCATTGATAGTGCTACAGGATTATTTAATGTTTGCATACCGCTTAAATTTTTAATGGGATTTTTTGAAGATTATAAGAAAATAATTTTAAATGCTAAACAAGAACTAATTTTAGTGCGAGACAATTCGGATAAAAATGCAACAGTAAATACTGTAGATCAAACTCCAAAAATTGAACTCACCAAACTAACTTGGAATATACCTCACATATCAGTAGCTATCCCTCAAGAATTAGCCCTTACTAAAATAATTGATAAAAATACTGATATATTAATAGCATTTAGAAGTTGGGAATTGATTGAGTATCCGGAACTACTGAAAACAAATCGTCATAATTGGCCCGTTAAAACCTCTACAAAGGTCAATACCCCGAGACATGTGGCAGTTTTTTTCCAAAAAGATTTAAGAGATAAGTCAACAACTGATATGTCTTTATTTTCTAATATCAAGTTGCGAAACATCAAAGTTTTTTTAAATTCTGAGAGATATCCCTACAACGATTTATATTTAGACTTTGATAAAAATAAATTTGCATCATTATATGAAATGTTTTCACAATTTCAAAAGTCATATTATGGTCTAACACCCGAACCAATATTTTCCCCAAAACAATTCAACGACTATGCTCCTATAGTTTACATTGATTGCTCACATCAAAAAGAAACAATCGAAACAGGCCCCATCGTAATGAGAATTGAATTTGAACTACATGAGGATATTAATGACAAAATTTCAGCCTATTGTCTTATTATGCATGATAAAATGTTTAGCTACAATCCTTTAACTAAAAACGTCAGACAACTCTAAGGAGCTCTATAAAGTTATGTGATTATAGTTTGCTTCATTCATTATGACCGAGACACTGAAACTTCGCATAGTCTGCTTTTTAAACGAATTGAAGAAACTTAAACAACAAATTCAACAATATTCCAACCAGAAATCCATGATTAACCAATTTTCACACTTGAAAATATGAAGTTCTTAATTATTGACATTCAAGGATTCAAAATAGAAAAAAATAAATTTGTTACGAAGGAATTAGCTGCTTTTGATGGAACCAAATTTTGTCATTACATCTTTAAATCCCCATACAATATGAAATATCTACCACCAGACTTACATAAGCAAGCTGTTTGGTTAATAAAGAATCATCACTGCATTTCGTGGCATGTGGGATACACACCAATACATAAATTTGATCAAATTATAAAAGATTTAACAGTAAATATGGATCGTGTTTACGTGAAAGGAAGTGAGAAATCCGAATACATAAGAAAATACTCCTTGAGCCCAGTATTTGAACTTAACGATTACCCACCAATAACAGCTGATACACCAACTTGTTTTTACCATTCCAAATCTTCATGTATATGTGCGCTTACTAATGTTTGTAATTTATATGATGATACAATAATGATTGAATAAAACAAAATAAAAATGTATTTAAGTTTTTTATTTTAAAATATAAATTAGGTTTCAAACACTTCATGTATAATTTCTGATGAAACAAACTTCTTTACTTCACCCAAAAAATTTGCAAATTCCATTTCCTTCATTGTATAGAGAAAAGTCATCAAATCAGATGTGTGCAAGTATATACCACATGCCTCCGATGCTTTTTCATATGTTCTTGCCAATTTCATACATTCATCATAAGTATAAAACCTCTCAAATCCATATTCAGCCTCATGCTCTGCATCAAACTCAAGATTTTCAAACGTTTGTGCTAAGTTCTCTACAGCAGTTGTTAGGTTATGTGCTACGCGCGAACGAGTATATGCTAACCACATCTTGTTTGTTAATGATATAAGCCATTCTATGGTCTTAAATATATATGTATAAAGCGATAAAGGGTGGGAGAAATAAAAGATAAAATATATTTTTTATTTTTTTATTTTTCAATACAACTCTTTACAAATTGGTTACAAGCATACATTTCTACATCTTCTATGATACAATCAGAGAAACAGTTTAATAATTCCAATACACAGCATACATTTACATTGTTTAATATAGGTGAAACAACATCATAAACATTTTTTAATATATCACCATTTTTAATTGAAATTCCAACAATGATCATGTCATAATATTTTGAAAATTCTTGAGACTTTAAAATATCATAACGATATTTAATTAGATTTGACAACTTAATTAATTCGTTTATGGTATCACCAGCAAGAAAGATTTCGTTTCCTCCATCTTGAGTAATCTTAATTATTCTGGTCCCATTTACAAACACAAAGTGAATATCAAAACCAATTCCCTGCATGGGTTGCCATCCAAATCCATTAGAATGAATAAAACTCTGCATGTGTCCTTCATGACTTAAAAATGAAATCCACTGGTCCTCATTGAAAATCACATTCTGATTATACTTGTCTCCACCCAGTTTAATTACTGGGTCATATTTTCGCTCCAAGGAAAATCCAATACTGACCCATTTAGATTTAGATTTGTTGAGATAGTATATGGATTCATTGATAAGAACACCATTACGCTTCTTACTGAAAATCATATTGGATTGTTGGTTTGTTGTCTTATACATTTTGATGATTGAATGTTAACGAAAGTTGTAGAATTAATACCATTTTCAATGATTGTGAGCTGCTTAAATAAGATAGAAAAGTTGGTGGGGGGATTGTCAGTAGGAGGATCAAATAACTTTTAGTTAATATCATAACTAAAAATGAATCCACAGCGTGAAGATGTATTTATCGACATTCAAGGCTTCATCTCTTCCTTTGGATATATTCCGAAGAAAATAGCAATTTATGATGGGATTCGTTGCTCAAATTATTTATTTAAACCTCCATTTAATAAAAATATGTTCTCTTGAAGATAAGAAAACAGTTCAATGGGGTGAAGAATACCATGGATTAGATTGGGAATATGGAAATATTGAACTTAATGACATTGATGCTATTTTAAAACATGTTTTAGCGACTTACAACTCACCCAAAATCCATGTGAAAGGAATTGAAAAAAGAAATTTTCTGAAACATTTTTTGGATGAAGACAATATTAACAATATTCCTGTTAGTAGAGAACCTAAACTAAGCAAATTTAAGAAGATTCCAAGCTGTTATTTTCATAAAAACAATAATCCATATCATTGCGCATTATCAAATGTGAAACTATTATACAATTATAAAAATTGCTATGAATAAATAAATAAAACATATAATACATTTATATCATTTATTTATAATACATATATGCCTTACACAATATATATCCCAACATACATATAAACAATATAAAAAATATAATTAAAAATATTACACACACTGTTAAATTACATCCTTCAGATTTACTGTATAATTGAATCCATTTTTCTGTTGAGGTGTAGGTTCTATTAAGATAATATAATCTTATTTTATACTCTACAAGTTTAGATATGTTTATGATGCTATCATCAACCTTATAAGAATAGAATCCATTGTTAATATTCATTCTTTTCCATGGTAATGGCCAGGTATCATTATGTATGGTATCATTATATATATTATCAACCGATAAACAAATAAATGCATCTCTAACGGTTGGATCAACTTGTAAAAACAAAGTATTATTGACAAAAGCAAACAGGATTAGCACTCCTGCAGGTAACACTGCCATATTTAAAATAAAATATATGTTTATTATTGTTATGTTTTATACTGGTTGTGAACTAAATTTTTAAGAATTTCAATTACATTATTAACATCCGCATCATCATCCTCATCATCATCAGTCTTGGATTTATTTTCTATAATATCAATATGCTTATGACCCCAAGCTAAAGTTCTAAAAGAATTTGGAATTATGTATCGTTTGTCATCTTTAGGAGATAATGCAACCTTATTTTTTAACTGTGTATACATATCATGTAAAATTGAATGAAATATGTTCATTTTTCTAAATTTAATTTCAGAATTTTCAACTACGTCGATATAGTCTTGTTTAGTAATATAATTATTGATGACATATTTTTTTACACCTTTTGCCTTCTTTTCAGATTTATCTTCTAAATTGACGCAGTATGCTTTTGCACCCGTACCATAAAAACTTTTAATTGGTTTACCTGCGAATTCATCTTTCATTCGCCCTAATATAGATTTATTTTTTGTGATATTATGTATATTATTTTCGCTAAAATTAGAAGTATCAAATTTATCTAAATTTTCCTGCATGTCTTGATAGAAATTTTTTGTTTCAACTTGTAGAATCAAACTGTCTGTATCTGTATATAATAAAATTGCATTATCTCCATATTTTCTCTTAATATAATCATAATAAAAATCATATATTACAGTTTTTGATAATTCCAAGACTGAGAATCCAACATAAACAGGTTTGTTATATGTTACCTTTATTCTTTCCATTTGAATTGTAATAAAATTTTCATTAAAAACTAAACGATTTTTAAAATTTGGTTTTGCAATAAGAGTCTCAGCTCCTTGTTTTTTACCAATATTTTGCCAATGAGTGATTAATCTTATATCAACCCGCTTATCAATATTTTCTAATGATTTTCCGTAAATAGAATTATTAAATAATTTATAACAATCTTTTTCAAGTTTATTTTTGGATTTATTTCGCATTTCAGTATTTAAATCTATATATGGTTTTAAAAAAGCTGATTGCTTAAATTTAATCGCTCTATGAATTTTGGATAATTTTAACCCATTCTTCAGAGCTTGTTTAAGATTTCGATAATGGATTACATATTTTTCTTTATTGTTTAAATTACATATTAATTTATTTTGTTTTGAATCAGGAGGGCAAATGTTTTGAGTCAGAAAAGGTAAATCGTTATGTTTTATGTGTAAACTTTTAGGGTAACACATATCAACTTCAAAAACATACCCAAATTCATCATCATCAGGTATGGACAAAATATCAATAGCATCAATTTCTTCCCTTGAAATCCAAGAAAAATCGCTTATAGGAAGATATTGACTCATACTATGTCCATACAAGTTAGTTGCATCTAAATACATTAAAAATGAGTTTGGTTTAGTTTCATCATAACTTTCAAAATGAGGATTATTAGCTTCAGCTTTACGAACACTACAATGGCAAATTCCTCCTCTTATATTATTTTTAAAAAAATGTAACATATCAACATCTGTTAATAATTCTAATTTTACACCGGTGAAGCGGAGCATAGAGTCCCAACTTAAACTTGGAAGTGTGTAATATTGAGCAGCATCTAATTTAAATAAATTTAATGCTACACTTCGAAATGCTTCAAAAAAGTCTGTTAATATCAGAACATCAGACAATAAGTAAATTTTAGTATAATCCATAATATTTTGACAATTAAACATTTTCCAAATATTAATAGCTCTATCATAATCTATAGGATCTAAAGGTTCCTCTTTAAGTTTATCATAAAAGTGATCAATACTTGGAAGTTGTTCTTCATACAATTTTTCAAATGAATCTATGTAGGAATAAGGATAGATCCCTTTTTTTCTGATTTCATTAAATTGACTATCATCATGAAAAGATTTTTTAATTTCTACACATTGATTTGTTTGTAAACTTTCAGCAAGTTTCTCTAAAGAGCAAGCAACAAAACGAAATGAATCTAAAAATCTCATTTTAATATAAATTGATTTTTCCTTACCATCTTTATCGTTTACTTTATCTACCAAAATTGATTTTGTAAATGAAATATATTTTTCTTTGGTTTGTGCAAGAACATCAATTCTATCTTCTTTACAACAAAGTTGTTTAATGAATAGATGACTATCATAGCCTGTTAAATTATGGAAGAAGATAGGTATAAAGTATGGAATTCTAAAATTTAAATTACAGACGCTGTGTGCTACTCCGCGAAACTCACCATTTAAGTGATCATGATCTCTTACTTTCTCATGTTCTTCGACTTTGTCATTACATATGTGACATATGTTACATTTTTTATAAGACAATTTCTGTTCATCTGTTAAGGGAATCATTTTAACTATGTGTTTAAGATGATCATTATAAATTCTATGAACATGACATTCAATTCGTTTACAAAATTCCTCAGCTGCATCTAAACCAAAATAGTGATCCATCACTGATAAAGAATCATCATATGAACATTTTATAAAGTAAGAAAAAGCATATGGTTCATGTTTAAACGTATTTCTAGTATAGGAATCCTGATTATTTTCTGGTTGTTCATATGGTAAAGGTTTTAAAAAGCATTCAAAGTCTGCATAAATAACAAAGGGAACTTTTACCTGTCTTTGAAAATTTTCAAATTGTAAAATATTTTCCGGTATATGTTGACCATACTTGTTAATTTTGATTTCATTAGTGGGAATTTTTGTAAACAAATGATTACAATCATTTAATTGATGTAATTCCAATCTATCCTTAGAAGTAAAATAAATTAAACATCCATCACAAAAATGTTTTTTGTAAGATGTTCTATTAATTTGAGATGATAATAATCGTGACATATCCTTTATCCAACAATAATGATTATTTATACCATCACTAAATAAGAGCAAATTTACATGTAATGAGAGTTTTTTAGATGAATAATGTAGAGGACCAACTATCTCATATTTTAATTTAGTGTCTTCATAAACACTCTCTAAACCGTAGACATTAACGGATATCTGGTTAAGGGACTCAAATTTTTCAATATCTTTAAGTTTCATAGGAAATTCAAGTCCTTCAAAATTTAAAAAATCAAAAAAGAATTTGGTATACCAGTATTCGATTCAACAGGAAACATTGCACTTATTATACTCCAAGCAAAACAGTATGAATCATTGTTCTTCACGTTTATTACTGCTCGCTTTTGGGATATTTCTTTTGGTAAAGGAATATATGTTGATGCTCGAATTGGATTATATTTATTAATGTTGAGTTCTAAATGAAAAATTTTTTCTACAGCCCAACCTGATCCGTTTTCTGTGAATATAGATACCTTTTCTTTAATTTCAGACAAAAATTCACTAAAAATATTACTCAAATCAGTAGTATTACAAATAATTTTATTTTTCGTATTAAATGATTTAGTTTCAATGGATTCCTTTGATTGTAACAAATACTGTCCAAATAATTCTACATTAATCTTAATACACCTATGTTTAACTAATTGTTCAGAAATTAAACTTAAAAACTTTTGTTTCACTTCATCAAAAAATTCTTCTATATCTACATACTTTTTCGATGGGAGCAACATATAAGATACAATCCTGTTTTTAAACGCTGAAGTCAAAATTTTTACACTATCAACGCTATTAATTCCACTTTTATGTAGATTTGATCGTAAATGACCACTGAGTTTATTTTTCTTGTACCAAATATTACATTCTTTACATCGTGAAAGTATTAATTTAGGGATTGGTGGTTGAACACTTTCTTTCTTTTGTTGTAAAATTTTGGAATCATCCGCTTTGAGTTTCTTTGCTGGTAAATCACATAACTGATTAACAGCTTTTCTCTTTTGACGAGAACAAGAGGGTATCATAGGGCATGATTCACGTTTATGTCTATAAAGATTGAATTTTTGGGAAAAAGTTTTGTTGCATTCACTACAGGGATACATTGTTAGTAGAACTAAAAAATTATGTAAGTTTATTGTTTCTTATACCATAAATTGCAATGTTTGCAACGTGATAGCACCAGTATAAGCAATGGCGGTTGATTCAATAATGGTTTTTGGGTATTGGTTGATGGTAATATATTAGTTTCTTCCACTTTATGTATCTTTGTTGGTACATCACATGTTGAACTAATCTTTCTTTTTTCACGAGAACTAGATGGTATCATTGCACATGATTCGCGTTTATGTCTATAAAGATTCGATTTCTGTGTAAAAGTTTTGTTGCAGTCACTACAGGGATACATTATCACTTGATGGATAAACTAAAAGTTAATGTCAATAGTCAATTTATTCTTCTGCAATCAATCCATCATTTTTCATTAAATTATAAAGGTTATGTGATTGTAATCCTATATTTATTATTGTCAAATGATCACTAAAATACTTAAGTGTTATTAGTTTTTTAAGAAAAATATCACATAAATTAATAGCTTCGTCATACAAAATTATTGTTTCTATGTGTGAAAGTCTAAATTTATTATCAACAAGTTGATTTTTTAGGTCTAAAACACTTTCTCTTATTGTACTCATCTGCTGGTATAATTATTTTAAGTACCTCCACAATCTCTTCTAAAGTTTGAATTGGTCTCAACTGACAACAATGATTACAATAATGCAAACAAACACCACTTTTACTAATTAACTTTTTACACACTAAACAGCTGGATCTGGATTTAATATTAAATGTAGTTATTGTTATATGAAGCCAAGAAGGATACATTACTAAATACTAGATGGATTGGATTGTTGTATTTAAAGGTTTTAAGAGTGTTGGGAAGGAGATATGTAGGGGAAATAGTGGGGGTATGGTAGGGGGAAGCGGTGGGGGGAAGCGGTAGGGGGAGGAGTGGGGGAAAAGTGGTGGGAGGTGTGGTGGGGGGAGCGAGAGTGAGCAAAGGTGTTTTGGATTCGGTTAGGTGGTGAAGTGGAAGAGAATCCAATCCCAAATTAATTTCCAACCACATTCCAACTCCATTCCATATCTGATAGCTGTGTAAACTATCTACTGAAAACGTTGTTTTGTTTCTTTCGGATAGTGCCGCATACATGTTAAAAGCAGGACGACTGGTAAAAGAACATTTTCCTAATGTGATTCACTTTACATGTTTGGTTCATTCCCTGCACAGAATATGTGAAATGATACGGAACTCTTATCCAGTTATTGACAGTTTGGTTAGCGAGGTAAAAAAAGTCTTTCTTAAGTCTCCCGCGCGAATTGTTAAATTTAAAGATATGTGTCCTAGTGTTGCATTACCCCCGCAACCTGTTATTACAAGGTGGGGCACATGGTTATCAGCCGTTACATATTATAATACGAATTATAAAGTGGTTAAAAATGTAATTAATAGTTTGCAGGAGGATTCTGTGAGTGTAAAAAAAAGTAAAGAACTTATAAATGCACCGAATGTTACAAATGACCTGAAATTTATTTTTGAAATATTTGGATATCTTCCAGATGTCATTGCACAGTTGGAAACACAAAACATTCCCCTAGTGACTGCTTTCAATATATTTCAAACAACTATAGATAAGCTGAAAGCTGTACCTAATGAAGTTGGTGATAAATTGAAAGTGTATATACCACAAGTTTTGGCAAGAAATCCAGGATTTTCAGACATACAAAATATTGTCGAAGCACTAAAAAATAAAAATACTGATATGTACAATAATTTTCGTTTTGCTCCAGTAACAAGCTGTGATGTCGAACGAAGCTTTTCTAGACTAAGAGATATCCTAAACTATAAAAGAACCAGTTTTACTGAATCTAACTTTGAAAAAATGTTAATAATATCATGTAATGCCAATAAATTGTAATACATTCTACATGTTTTGTTTTCCGCATTTATTGCAATAATATATATTTATTATACGCACGCCATTGATTCAGGCTAGAAATTTGCACGAGCTCGTGCAAATATCCGGGCTCTAATTATCTGCAAAGCTGATTATATTACCAGAGGAAGAAATGTCAAGTAGATTATTCAGGTACACAGAAAATAACACAGGCCCCAGCACAGTTCCCTGGGGTACGCCACATTCAACTTGTTTTTCTGAGCTTAAAGCTTCATTCACTTTTACGAATTGTTTTCTGTTAGTCAGGTAGCTTTTAAAAAGATTAAGTGCAGTGCCTCTCACACCTATGTCCTCCAAATCTTCCAGTAGAAGTTTGTGGTTCACTGTGTCGAATGCTTTCGATAGATCCAGGAAGACACATATGGCAGGCTTTCGATTATCAATGGCACTATAAATGTTACTCATTAGTACACTTATTGCGTCTTGCGTATTTTTCCCCTCTCTAAAGCCGTATTGTTTAGGAGAAATTAAATTATATTTTTCGAGGAAGTTATTTAGCCTGGTTTTAATTATTTTTTCAAATACCTTTGTTATTGCGGTTACCATCGAAATTGGGCGATAGCTTATAGGAAGTGTGGGGTTTCCTTTCTTATACAAGGGGTTCACTATGGCAATCTTGAATTCATTGGGAACTATACCAGTTTGCAATATTAAATTTATAATGTGAGTTATTTGTTCAGATATTTCTTGTTTTATTTTTTTTAGAGTCTCACCTGTTACCATATCATATCCGGGTGCTTTATTCGGTTTAAGGGAGTCTATCAGTTTTTCAACTTCTCTTCTATTGGTCTCCTCTAAGAACATTGAATTTGGTGTTACTTGTTGACGCAGTAGTTTTTCTTCCGATGGTATTATTTGTTCGGCGAGCTTTTTGCCAACATCAACGTAATAATTATTAAAAATATCGGCCACCTCATTCATTTGACTATTTAGATTTCCGTCTGGTCCTAAAATATCCTTTATTTGTGTTTCGTTTTTTGAATTAGAAATACTCTTTATTGTGCTCCAAAGTTTTTTTGTGTTATCTTTATTGGCGTTAATTTGATTTTGAAAGTATTCCATTTTAGTTTGCTTTATTAATTTATTTAAAAATTTTGTAGTTAACATATTCGTCTCTGTACAGCTAAGGATTTTCTTTAAATTTTTTGTAAAGCCTGTCTTTTCTCTTTGTGGATCCAATTAAGCCAACTGTTATCCAACACTTTCTCGGACGATCGGTTCTTGTGAGTTTAACTGTCATAGTATTTGTATCTATAATATCCTTCAGCGTATCAATAAAATATTCTGTGGATGCCTGAACTTCCATCATACTATAAAAGTTTGCCCAATCATGTGAAATAATTGCGTCTTTGACTTTCTGATAATTAATATACTTTTTTTGGTACTTTCCTGGAGTTTTAATTGATATGTTATTCTTGACATGTACAACAGTAGTATAATGATCAGTAATATCACTCTTAATTATACAAGGTGAAAAATTATTAGTTACATTCAATTTTGTTTTAATAAAAAAATGGTCTATACAAGTACGAGATGCGTTTTGAACCCTAGTATAGCTGTTTATTAAAGATATAAAATCATATTTGCTGAGTATATTTAAATAATGATCCACTACTTCATCGTTTTCCTTCTTTATATTTATGTTTATATCTCCCACAATAGCGTGACTCTCTATCAGCGGCAGATTTTTTTTGTTCGAGATATGTTGAAAGATTCATTATTAAATTTTCCGAGCAAGTTGATGGAGGTCTATATATACAAGTAAGAAGAATGTTCTTATTATTTGTGGTGGTAAGTTTCACTTCTAGTGTCCTGAAAATACCCACCTCTACGATATCGCTTACGAAATTTAAATTGTTTTTTACAAAAACCAGTACGCCATCATTTATGTTTATATTTCCGCCGTTGTAGACCGATACATAACCCTCAATATTAAATAAGTTTTTGTCATGCAACAGCCATGTTTCGGTAAGCACAATACAATCGATTGAATTATTAACCGTTTGCAATGAAACAAGGAAATCATCAAAGTTTCTGGATAGGCTTCTAATGTTTTGATGGATGATATTAAAATTATTTGAAAAATCGCGAAATTCGTTGTTATAATCACCAATACTCTCGCATTCCACCGTCGCCACAGGCGCACAACTATAATCCCTTATATGCTGATCCATTCTCCAATCTCCCACGCAATCTAATCCTAAACAAAAGTAAAATAAAATAACCAAAAACAATAAACTTTTCAAATTTAAAATTGCCAATATATAATGATCAACAACTAAACAAATTTACGACCTTTCACACTAATATAACAGTTAATACACACTTAAAGAATAAAACTGTAAAAGCCCTGTCAAACACCGCACACTTATAAAAAAATTTTTTTAATGACCTATAGTCTTTTTATTACACCTAAAAGTATTTCAATTTTTTAAAACTTTCTGATCTCTAGTACTTGCGGATCTAGTTGTAATTTTTGCAGTCTTCCGTGCCGGTTGTTCGGTCTTATTTTCGAGGCCTGTTCCCCTTTTCCCTGTTGATTCTCCTTGAGAGGCTTCAAACACTTCATTAATGGTTTCTTCTTCGGTAGGCCTGGTTGGTGTGGCTGGAGCACTATTGTTTTGTCTTGAAGGTAAGATACTAGTATTTAACAAATCCAATTCCTTTTATGGTCCACCTGTCGGGTCATCTTCAGGATCTGTATCCTCCTCCTTCTCCTCTGCAAGCTGCTTAGCAGTGTAGGGGAGTCCGTTTATGTAGATGGAGTTACCTTTTATATACGCGTTCAAGTTTTCTCCGCGAGCCTTTTTAGGTGTTGCCACAATATCTTCTTTTCTTTTCTTTTCTTTCGTCAAGCGCCAGTTCCTCGGAAATACTAATTTGCGTATTTTTAAGTTTTTTACAATTTCTAAGTATATCCTGCTTTCTTAGGTAGGAGGTTAGTTTAACAATTATTGGTCTTCTGCCTGAGTTCTTTCCAATGGCGTAAACATTGTTTATTTCGTGTTTCTGTATATTTAGCTCTAAGTACTTATTAAGCTCTCCGATTACAAAATCACACAGATTTTCTTTGGGATTTTCCGTCCAAAGATAACATTGTTATTTCTTCGTAGCTCCTTTTCTAATTAATCATATTTGACTTTTAAGTCTAGGTATTTCCCTTCAATTTCCTTGGTTTTTTTTTATTTATTTCTGTCTCCAGACTTTCCCGCAAATTATGTACTTCCGTGTTAATATAAGCTTTGATATCGTCCGTTTGTTTTTGGTTGGCCTCCTCCAATGCTTTCCCATTGCTCTGTTCAAGGGTTTTAACTAGCTTGTCAAAGAACTCTTGAGACATCTCCCGTATAATTTATATATCTACAATGTCGAGCTGTTCGAAAATTCATTAGCCTCTACAAAATAGCAAAGGAATCTCTTTCCGGCTGAGATAAGATTGCTGTTCATACGGAATATCAGTGGTGGGTTGTTTGTAGGCGTGTGATATCAGGCGATATCAGTACTTATTTATCACTATTATAAGGAAAACATCTACAAAATACACAATAACGTACCTTGATCACTTAGATTTTTAACAGAATTATTGAGCACTTCTGTTTTAATTAAATTATTTACGTGTTTAAATCACCTGAATTGAGCTACTTATACTAGCAACTATGTTATACGTCCGTATCGTTGGGTATAAAAAAAATACTAAATATATATAAAAATAATCGTAACAGCGTTTCAAATGCCATACATCTTAATCTAACATTTGCTTATCTTACCAGCTATTTTCTTTTCGATCCAAGTTCTTGGTATTCTGTGTTCTGGAAGATTACTTATAAATTCAAATACCAACTTTTGGATTTGATGTAAGTTAGTCCATAATTTAAATTAGAACAACACTTTATGTAACTCGAAAGTTGTTTTTCTTCTTCTACTGAAAAAACCTGGGAAGTTTAAAATTTTATTTTGTTTGATCCCTCGGTTTCATTATCCGAATCTTTCATTTTCTGTAAAAGTTCATCTTTTGTTTGTTTTGCCAACAAAACTTTGACGCGGGACTGCAACGTCGTTCTTTTAATATTATATTGTGCTGCGGAGGCGTTCATACCTAACTGTCCGCTTAAATAAGCACAAATAGCATTTTTCATCCGTCCTTTGTCTACATCTCTATCAGTCTTTTTTTTGTTTATTCTAGGCATCTAAAATTGTAATTTTTATACAAATAGTAATTTAAAGTCATATTTCTGTTACTTGAACCCAACCATACACCATACCCAAGGAGGGTTCGGCTGGCCGAACTCTACCCAGGTGTGCTTGGCCGAATTCTCCCCGAGGCACATGTGAAAGCTTAATAACATGTCTAGCATTAAATACGCTATTTTTAGGTTAGATTCGGACAATTTCCAATTCTCTATACCGTAAAGTACTGTCACGAAAGGGACAATAATATTTCATAAATCAATATATTTTCCATTTTAATATTTTAATTATTATTCGCGTTAAACACAGATCATTCCTCGCGCAACATGAAACCGGCGTCAAAGTTATTAAACAAATCTAATAAAGTTGCAATTATGAAATGTTATACGCTCACCCCGATCTAGCAATTATTGTCGAGTCATCAACTCAGCATAAATAAGGTTTACGACCCAAGTTGGTCGTTTCCCTAAAGTGGGAAAAATTGCTGACTTGCTGAAACGTCACATTATTGGTAGAAGAAATATCTATCGTCACTAGTGCTCCGGTCCGTGACATGTTAAGATCTAAAATTTTGTGAAAAACTTGTTGGTCCCCAAATCAACGAGACGCTAGCGATGAGCCGATTAATGTAAGTACAATTTTATTTTAAAACCATTGTTAAAGGTGTAAATCCGAAGTTTTTATTATTTTGATTTTCTTTGTAAACCCTTCAAGTAAATGTTATTTTGATCTTTTAATCAAATTTGTTTTCAAAATCACTTTGTTTGGGTTTGTTCGAAAGATAGAGGCGCAGCACTCTTTTTTTTCTAAAAAATGAATTCATTTTTCTTTTGTAACATTTTGAGATAAACGCCATATTTTCATCGATTAATGATAATTTTTTTCAAAATTTTTAGTACATTTATTTTAATACAATAAACCCAGGACATTACACTATTATTAAACACAATATAATAATAATAATAATAATAATAAAGGTCTTTTATTATAAAAAAAATAAACAATATAACAAAGAATAGGCGATGCAAACAAAAGCATGGCGCAGTCTAGCCTAGACGGCTACTCAACTGAACCCTGCACTGCTTGCTTAAGTATAAAGAATATACATAACTAGTGATAGATGTAGAAATAGTATTTAAAGATTACCATGTAAAGGAGAAAATAAATGAACAATCTTATAAAATAAGTCAGCACGAAGAAGAGAAAAAATTAATACCTTACACTCAAATACGATGGAGAAGACGATAAATATATGTTATCAATGCATGACTCGCAGAATATTGTTAAGATACTTATATATTTTGAAAGAAAAAAAAGTTAAGCTACCGAGTTTGCTCATTTTGAAAATTTTGAAGATGTTTTTTATATTTTAATTTAAATGTATTATTATCAAGTGAGATCAATTCATTAGGCAAGGAGTTATACAATTTTATAGCGTTATATGTAAATGATCTCTGAAACATGGCACTCTGATGGTGAGGCACCGTCATTCTATTAGGAAACCTTATCTGGCGCGAATGTATATTTTCACGAAATACAAATTTACTCTTGAGGGAACGAGGCAGAGCTGGATTTTTAAGAATTTTGATCAAGAAGTTTCCTAAATGTAAAGTTCTACGGTTGCTCATAACTAGCCAGTTGAGATTTTTGAAAGTGTGAGAAATGTGATCATACTTTCGCAGTCCAAAAATAAGGCGTGAGCATGTATTTTGCACTTTTTGTATTCTATTCCTATCAGCCAAATCAAGGCACGGCCCATAAATGAAATCGCAGTAGTTAAAACTTGACAAAACAAGACTCTCACAGAGCATTTTGCGCAATTTCAAATTAAGGATATGACGGTTGTTGTATAATACTCTTAAGGACATATATGACCGTTGAATTAGTTTTTTGACATACTCTCTAAACCTTAATTCAGTATCCAAAATTATACCCAGATTTTTGGCTGTTTTAACCACGGGAAGCACAACACCATCAACACGTATATTGATATTATGATTCAAAAAATCAACGTTATTCTTATTTCCAAAGAGCATCAAGGATGACTTTAATGGATTTAATTTTAAATTGTGGTCTAAAGAAAGTTGATTTAACATATTTAACTCATCATTAAGCAAATTTGAGGCGTTTATATAATCTTGACAGTCAAAATGAAGGAAAATTTGCGTGTCGTCTGCATATGCCTGAACCTTACAGTGCTTTAGAGATTTTAAAATATCTGAAGTATAGATGATAAAGAGAAGAGGTCCAAGAATGGATCCTTGAGGCACACCAGACAGAATTTCAATTTGTTCTGAATAAGTGTTATTATGGAAAATTTTTTGAAACCTGTTGTTAAAATATGATTTAATAAGATGTAAGGATGATTCTTCGAAGCCATAATACTTTAACTTTGCCAACAAGAGAGAATGATTAAGGGTGTCAAAGGCTTTAGAAAAATCTAGAAGAACTAGTGCGGTGTTTAATTTTTTATCAATTGCTGCCATTATATCATCTGTGATCTTAACAAGGGCGACGGAGGTACTAAAGTCTTTTCTAAAGCCGCATTGGCTATCCGGAATTATTTTATTGATGACACAGTATTGAAATAGTTGACCATACAATACTTTTTCAAAGATTTTTGAAAGTAGTGGCAATATACTTATTATCCGAAGATCATTAAAACTTACAGGATTATTAGTTTTGGGTAATGGTTTACCAATAGAAATTTTCCACTGATCTGGAAAATAGTTAGCCTCTAGACAACAGTTGATAATATGTGTGACATACTTATCTACATGAGGACTGCAACATTTTAACATCTTTAAAGACATACCATCAACACCAGAAGCATTGGAAGTGATTGAGTGAATTATTTTGTGAATATCTTGTATTTCAGCCATTCTAAATGAGAAAGATAGGTCATTATTAAAATTATTATTATTATAAAAATTCACTTTAGGGCTGCAATCTGAAGCTGTTTGCAAATACCTACCAAAAAATGTACTTATATCATTAGCATCAGATAAATTATCAGGAATATTACAATCCTTGCTCGAGCTTATATTAAAAGCCTTTAAAGAGTTCCACGTTTTTCTAGAATTATTTTCTGCACAAATAGAATCAAGATACTGTCTTTTCTCTCTTCTAATCATAGAAACAGCAAAGTTTCGTAAGCGCTTATACTCTTCCCAATCATAAACGGTCCGAGTCCTCTTAAATTTCTGTAGCGCTCGATCCCTATTTTTCATGAAAACCTTTAGGTTAGGAGTAAGCCATGGTGCTCTAGGTTTAGTGATTCTAGACTCCTTGTAGGGGGCATGCTTGTCAAAAAGGGAAAACATAAGATTATTAAACAAATTAATTTTATTATCTATATTGCGCTCGTACAAAATATCATTCCATTGAAGTGCATGAAGATCAATAAGAAACGAGTTAAAATTAAAATTATTAAAATTTCTATACTGAATAACTTTTGGTTCAATATGTGCTTTTTCGATATTCAAACAACAATGAACAAGAAAATGATCAGAAATATCAGACATTGCCACCGTTCCAAAATCACCCACCAATGTGTCATTGGTGATAAAAATAGGATCTAGAAGGGTGCTTGACGTCCTTGAAACTCTAGTAGGTTGGTTAATAATTTGAACAAAATTATAATTTTCAAACAGCGAGGTTAGGGGATTGTCTACTTTAAACAGGTTTATATTAAAATCACCAACACAAACTATTTCATCTACAGTTGGGTAGAGAGCTGAGAAAATGTTGTCAAAATCATTAACAACACTGTTAAAATAAGTGTTTGGGGGCCGGTAAAAAACGCAGAATGCATAATATTTATTTTTGATTTTAATTTTAATAACTAAAAACTCTAGAAAATTTGTGACATTAAACTCAAAATTCACTACTTCCGGGACTAAGTTATTTTTTACATATACCCCTACCCCTCCACCTCTTCCCAGCCTGTCTTTTCGAATCATGCGATAACCTGGAATAATAAAAGCAGTAATGTCATCATCATCAGACAGCCATGTCTCGGTAAGAAAAATAAGATCAAAGTCAAAATCTCCAATAACTGACTTAAAGTCACAAAAACCTGTAAAAATTGAGCGTATATTGAATTGAGCAATTCTAAATTTCAAATTATTCATATTACTTTCTCCAGAAAATACCGACAGATAAAAAAAATTTCTACAATTACCTTTGATTTATTTATAAAGTCGTGAAACACTCGACCAAAGAACTCCTATATGTGAATAAAAAGAATAGGTAAACAAAGTGATATTTCCGAGCCCGAAACATTGATCAGGCGAAAGGCGTAGGTTTAAAAAAATAGAAATTATGCTAACCTACCCTAATCTACTTTTGAATACATAAACTTTTTAAATAAAATAAATAATTATTCTATAGCATTGACACTTTAGTGATACATAAGTACCTAAATAAAAAAAAATGCATATCGGGCCCTGCAAAAATCTTGATGATACTAATTATGAATCATAAAAAGTATTTAAATCATATTTTATAAAAATTAAAGTAATGGGATGTTCATAATCATAACACTCTTTAAGCTAGTTAGGGAAAACCCAATTGTAATGAGTTTAACTTAAAATATTGAATTTCTTACAAATAAAAACTACTTAAATATAACTAGGTACTATATAAATACCCAAATGCATCTTAAATCAACAATTTAATTTTCAACCCGAAATTTACATTCTCAATAATTCACTTAACATTTTCTATCAGAACCGTAAAAAATGATGTAGGTATTAGAAAATATACAAAGTATTCAAATCTATCATATAAAAAAAGCTGCTGGAGATAACATTTAATGCAAACCCATAAAAATAAACTAATGCGAAATTCCTGTTAACCAGTGGTACCTAAACAATTTCAATTGTTATTATAAATAATTTATTATTTAAATGTCACTAAGTTTCGAGATTATTATTTTTGAATTCCTGGTAATATCGAAGTAATAAATTTTACCTCCTGAAGACCAGGCATTTTTACCATATTTACGCCTTGCCGCCATCAGCAAGCCGTACCTATCTCGAGTGAGGTCCTCATATATGACCACTCCCGACTTTTTAAGCATACTTTTCGCCGCGAACACTTTGCTTCTTTTTATATATGATATAAAACGCACTAACATCATTGGACGCTTATTGGCACTGTCACTGTCTTTACTTTTTATAGGATAAACAAAGTCAAAATCGTTACTTGTACAATGGATTTTAAGAGTGTCGCTTAAGAAAGTTGCAATAACATCAGTCATATTGCTGCCATCTTTGATTTCTAGCCCACAAATTATCAGATTATTATGCTTGCTCTGTTGTTCAAGTTTGTCAACACGAACCTGCAAATCCTTAATTGCATCACTATTTTTGTTTATTATTTGATGCATATTTTTTATAGACTCGACAAGAGCAGACAAATTATCGCCAAGTTTAGTCAGTTTTGCGTCAATTTTTTCCTCAAGTTGGGCAAGAAAACTAGAACAAACTTTGGTAATAAGCTTCTCGGTTTCATCTAAGGCTGATTTAGTTGAACGAGTCATTTTGAGAACCTCTGGTTTCCAGAAGATAGAAGATGCGCAGAGAACAACTAATCAAGTTTTCACTTTAAAACAAAAGCACTTATACTTAATCAGTTAGAGACTGTGGAAACATATGCGCATACAAAAAACACACACTAATGACAGGAACGACACTTATCATTCCGGAGAAATACCACTTATTTTAAGGACTTTAAGGAGCTCAGTGGAACACGTTCTCACTCGAATATCAACATTTTATTAATATAAGCGTATAACAAGGATTTAGACCTTTGAAATATTTAGTTTGTGGTTCAGATTTAGGTTCTTTTTCAGAGAAATATTTATTTAGGTTTTTTTTTGCATATTTATCCACTTATTTACTTACATTTTGATTTTTTTGCGTAATAAAAGCTATACCTATGAGGAAGCGCAAGAAATATTTGGAAATCATTTTAAAAACGGCCTACTTTCATCATTTTACGAAACATATTGCTGTCAATCACGGACTCACCACCATCACAACAAAGGCGACCTAATTTCAGACCAAATCATCAAATCGAACCTAACTTACTTACTTAATTTCCTTATTTCAGATTATGTTACATAATTTAATTTCAATTACAAACACAAAGTAAAATTACGTCACAAAACAAAAGAAAGGACCAAAACGAAATGTTACTTGGAGTTTCACAAAAATTACATATTCAAAAAATCCTCGAGTTTACACGACTCCAGTAGTTTCTATTTTAAATCGTTTTTCGCTATTGATTCTTTTTAATTTCTCGGGCAGTTTGGTATATAGTCTCATGTATATATAATTCGGTGATCTTTCGGCTGACTCTAGCCTACGTATGGAATAATTGATATTACAAGTTCTTGTATTATATTGATGCCCCAATAAGGCTTCAAAACAGTTTCTATTTAAAAAAAAAAAAACACTAAACACTCATAGATATATATTGCATATACAGTCATCTCTGTATTTTTAAACACAGATCGGTATGTTTCATTATAATCTAATTTTTTAATTATTCTAACTAATCGCTTTTGAATTACAAAAATATTTTGAATTTGACTATCCCTTCCCCAAAAAATGATTCCATACTTGAAAGTTAGCAAATTACAATATTTTTAGAGTTTTTTCATTCATGTATTTATTAATAAAATAATAATAAGTTTATTTTCAATATAATAAATGTGTCTATTAATCTTCCTCAATAAATTTCTTCTTTGATTCCCCGAAGACGTGCTAGTTGGGGGCAAATCTTAGTATTTTAAATTATAAATATATAGGAATATTAAAATATTTTTTTGAATATTTGCTAAAATTATATAAAAGTTAAATTGCAAATAAAAAACGTTTAAGTATATTATGTATTTAAATATAAACGCAATTTTTTTGAAGATATAGGATAATAAAATTTTGAAAAATATATTATTCATAACAATATTAATTAAAATATTCTTTAAAACGTTTCCAAAAAATTTTGTTACACGAATACCGTAACAAATAGTATTTAGCTTTTGTGAAAGGCCTTTAATATGGAAAGCCCAGTCTAAATATTCATTAATTTGTACCTCAAAAATTTTTTTTGTATTTTCGGAAAAAACAATTTTATCACTATCAATATCATTATTAAAATTGACTGGTCAAGGGTGGAGAACCTTGACGCATTGGTTCTAAATTCAATTCAATTCAATACAATTTTAACCAAAAAATATGTTACCCCATTGATATGTTCGAAACAATTGCTTTATTATTACTTATTATTTAATTTTAAACAAATAAGTTCTGTGTCATCTTTCTCTTAAAATTTACCGTTTGAAAGAAAATAATTAAAATAATAATTATTACACAGTCGACAACATTGCTAACTTCTATTTAGTTATACGATTTTGCTTAAGAGTGAAGTCTAGTGATGCATTCGCCATTTCATTTTTTGATCAGTATTTCTTATCCTTTTCGCTTTATTCTAAAAGCAGCCAAATAATCGTGCTTACGTAGCCATTACCTGCAGTTTTGAACTAAAGAAATTTTGATTAATGAATTAATAAAAGCATGTGTGTCTTTATTACTTTATAATTTCAAACTTGTTTAACTTTAAAATTTTTTAAAAAATATATAACTGCTTGTTAGAAAATTTATTAATCTTGAACACATTGCCATTTAAAATAATTTTGAAAAACCTGTCAATAAACTTATGGGCCTATAATTATCCATTTGTACTGTATCACCATTTTTAAAGACTGGTTTTACTGGTGCAACTTTTAAATTTTCACGGAATATACCATACTTAAAAGAGTTATTCATTATATAACAAATAATGTTTTTACATACACTAATAGAAATCTTTACAATCCTGGTAGGAATTTCATCAAAACCGGAACTATGTTATGTTATTATATTGTAGTATATGTAAGTATATGTTATTACAGTTAAACGGAATACTTGATACATTTTTCATGAGATCAGGTATGACTGATATTAGATACTCGTTAAAGTTATTTGATATTACCTCCGGATATCCCTCTATCTCTATGTCCGAGCTTTGGTTATTTTTTCGTATAATTTCATTACAAATCTTCCACATACATTTCATTTTATTATCTGTAGTGTTTACTCTATTCGCATATTGTTTTGGTCGAGACTCTTTTAACAGTCAATCATATTCTTTTTTCTTTTCCTTATATTGGTCTTTATAATTTTGATACTGTCTTGATAATAATAACCATAATATAAATAATATTAATAATAATAATACTTCTTTATTTTAAATTATACTAATTACAAAAAAAAGGATAAAATGAAATGACGTCACAGGATGGAATAGATTTACCATTCCTTGTCTAAGAAGTCCACTAATGTATAGGGCTCAACATCTATTAACACCTTTTTTAATTTTTTTTCCACTTCGACACACTAGTAATTGATTTTATATTATTTGGCAGTTTTTTGTAAAGTTTGATGCACATGTAATAAGGATTTTTTTTCTGTGATAGTTAAGCAGTGACGGGGATATAATAAGTTATTCGTCCTTGTATAATTACTACAAACATTTACAGTTTCAAACTTGCTTTTATTTCTAAACAAAAACATTAAACACTCAAAAATATAAAGACCATAAACTGTTTGTATATTCATTTGTTTAAATAGTCCCCTGCAAGAATCTAGAATGCTCATTTTATTTATTAACCTTATTGTTCTTTTTTGTATTACAAAAACCCTTTGTAGCTCAAAGCTACTGTCCCAGAACATTATGCCATATCTCAGGACAGATTCAAAGTTTAAATGGTATAGAATTTAAAAATAGGTGTTTAAGTTCATATAGTTAGCCACTACTTACATTCCATAACCTATACTACCCAGTTTCAAACACAAACCATTTATATGGTTGCTCCATGACAAAAATTCTTCTATGGTAATACCTAAGAATTTTGTATTATTATCTAAAATAAATTTCCGACAGATAGTGTTAACAATAAATCTAATTCGCGTTTACAACCAATAATTTCCCTATCCTTAAACATTTTTGAAACTTTTGTTCTCGAACATAGCTTTAGATGGAAACACTGTTGAAATATACTAATAAAATTATTCATAAATACACGCCACTATCCATTAACATCATTTCTTTTAACCTCATAGACATTCAACCAGGCCTGCTCAGTTTACTCAGACAGTGCAGAAATTAATTTTGTTTTCATTCCAAAAAAACAATGTTACTACTACTAATGAAAATACCCTAGTATAAAATTCAATCAAATATACGTCACAACAGAAAAGTAATAAAAATGTAGTATATCGATAAATATAGATCAACATTATGATCATACAAAATAAAATATATAATAGAAAGAAAAGAAATATAAATAATTTCAATATTATCCGATACAAAAATATTTTCTTTAACATATTGTGTGTTACTAATAGATTCAAGTGGACAATTAAACCAAAGAAGGAAGAAATAAAAAAAAAACTCTGGTCAGGAGCTAGCCATTCCTGTCACAGAAATTTTTAAATATTTTAAAACTTCTATTCTCAGATTGATCCTACAAAAACATTTTTTTAGCAGCAAATGTGTGTTACCAACAACTTCAAGTTAACAATTATCCGAAAGAAGAAAGAAATAAAAAACTCTGGTCAGGAGCTAGCCATCCCTGTCACAGAAATTTTTAAATATTTTAAAACTTCCATTTTCCGATTGATCTTTCACACATTCCAAACTATTTATTCACATAAAAAATTCCCATCATTCAAAGCAGACAGCAATGGAAACTTTACGAACGAGTAATCACGCCACAGCAGTATGCTACTAGTGATTCCTAATATCGGGACCGAGAAGGGCGTCATGGACCTCTCGGGGCGTAAAAAGGATAACTAGTGCATACACGTTCGGATTCCACGTTAAGCTGTAGGTCCCGTCTGGTTGACATTACCCAGACGATAGAGGATACAATGGGCCTTATAGGCCTAAGTATAATGGCTCCTCCGCCACGCCATTTGCATGGTCTAACCAGACCTGTACCATACCTCATCAAACATTACTCCTAGCAGCAGCAATACCCCCTGCACGCGCAGAATCGCCAAGGTCCTCTGTGAGTCATGATGCTTTTTTCGGTATCTTGTGCGCATGTCTAATAATCTTCCTATCCTATTTAGGCTATCGAACCATCCTCTGCTGTCGCAGAAAACCTGCAAATAATGCAAAAATCAACCACAACAATCAACCTAAAAATGTAAAAGAAATTGAACTTTCAGCAATGTCATTTACTCATTCTTCGACAACTTCAAACCAATATGTAACAAAAAATATACACTGGAAATACTCGAGCATAAAAACCTTCTATCACTGTCTCCTGGAAATAAAGTGGTGGCACAAATTCAGTGCATCGGAATATAAAGTATTCTGATTAAATTTTTGAAAGAAGGGTTAGTGTGCCCGACCAATCTTGCAAATATTTAATACATTTTAGTCGGTGTTTCACTTTGTTATTTACGCCAAAACTAAGGCCAAAGTGTTTTGGATAAATATCATTGTAATTCACAAAGACTTAGTCTCGAGACATCAACATTTCGCAATTTGAAATTTTGACATTAAGAAAAGTTGATAATCGATATAGATAAGGATAATATGAAATAATGATTTTAAATATGGCAGCTAAACAAAGCAAGCAATTATGAAATATATTAAAAGCTGAAATAAGCTAGTATTACAAGTACTTTTATTATGAATGTTTCTATTATATAAAAGAAAATATGAATTCTGCAAAAGACAGAGATAAGCAAGATTATAAAATATTATTTGCGCAGGTAGAAGATAGGGGCATACAAACGGTAGAAAGTTTTTTTAAGTATATCCAGAAAATCCTACGCAAGGAAAAAATTAATGCAAAATAAATGCATTCATAAATTTTAATTTCAGAAAATGATACAATTTTTATAGGTAGATCAATCTAACCTCAAATCTTTAGGTATAAGTACCAAAACTTTAACATTTCAATTTTACAGTACCTAACTCAAAATGCAATTAAACTAAATAGGTAATATTATTTCCACAAAAAATTCAGTAGCAGACAAGATAGAATATAAAAGAATTTGTAAATCAAAAACGTAATTAACAAATTATCAATTAAGTAATTTAATAGTCTAAATACAAGAAATAAACCTCAAACTTTGTTTACCTGATATTTCTTTAAGTTTCTATTGATAGTTCAATTAGGATAGTCTAATGTAAATTTTCAGACAATCAAGTCATTTAACTAAGTAACGTTACAAGTTTCAAATCAAAATATTCTTTTAACAAGAGTGTATGATATTTAAAATATCAAGAAACCCATGTGGAAATGTAAATAAAATTTTAATTAATGAAGTATTTTAGCACCAGAAAGTGCATTATTCTAGCATAAATAAAAAATAATCGAAAAAATGATCATAATTTAAATAAAAAATATTAAGCAAAAATAGGAGCATATACTTACTCTTTGTTTCCTTCTTTTCATGTAAACACTGTTGCACTACCTCGAAGCCATCTGATCGGACACCTCCATCTTCAACAAGTTTTGCTGTCGGCCCCAACACTAGGGATAATAGCATACCAGCCACTGTACAGCAAGAATGCCCCAGTATTGTTGGTATCCAGCCTTTATTGCCAAGACACATCTATGCCTACTGACAAAGCTACACTCGCCCTATCCATCATTTTCACGTCAATATGGAAGTGACAAAACCAAAGAAGTCTTCATCAATCCATATTCAAGCAAAAGATGAAAGCAATATCGCCGTTAACTATGTGCTACACCAATGTTACACATACGACCGAGGAAAAAGCAAAGCTACAAACACAGAAACAATTGGCAAATCAAGAAGATATACACTGCATCACTTGAACTATCACTATAACACTTCACAAACACTAGTGATCGCCAATGTAGACAATTTTCTTCAAGAAAAGCCATTAATCACGCCGTTTCCCGAAGCCTTGCATGTAAAAACTGCAAAATTTGCAAAAATTCAAACAAACCAAAATTATCCAACAAATATTAAGGTTAGCTTACAAAAATTACACTTTTCTGGTAGCAACAACTAGGGACCACAGAAGAAAAAAAGGGTTACATTTCACCACAGAGGAAGGATCTGACGATATGGAACGAACCAAAGTTAGCAGTCTGACCCAAGCAGCAGGTTAGAAAATGAAGGGCTACCAAAAGTCAGTATGGCATCGGCTGTCTACGCAATAGGCTTTGGCACCAACATCGGCGATTCAATCCACTACCCTCTCAATCCCTCAAGTGGAGCACCCATAGCAGCGGCGTGCTTCAACCATCCGGCCACCGGACATAACCGTTAGCCCACAACACGACAGGACCGTACCCAGGCATGGACTTTAACATGCAATAGACCAGACATCGGTTTTCAAAGCAAAAAGGAACAAATCACCTATCTTATAGATATATCCATACCTAACGACCCCAACATTCAAACAAAATATAGAGAGAAAATAGCAAAGTATTCGGAATTAGCCATGGAAGTTCAAAGACTTTGGAAACAGAAAAAGTAACAATCATGCCATTTATCATATCAACGACAGGCATCACCCCATACATCTTCAAGACACATCTTGAGGATCTAGGTCACAACCCAGATATCCATACAAACATACAAAAGTCTGTCATCCTTAAAACATGCAATATACTGCGATCATTCCTTAATTCAAACAATAGACTCTGAGACCACTTGGTATAGCCTGTTATCCCAGAAAAGAAACACCACTTGATTAATTGAAATTAAGTGAGAAAAAAGAAGAAAAATAATAAAAATATTAATAATAAAAATAAATTGTTATTTGTATTAGTTAGTTGGATACAAAACCAAATATTTTATTACTCCACCAGTGACGTTCCTGCAAAAAAATTGGTACTCCGCTGAAATTTTTTTATTTTGAACTCGTCCATTTTTACTCAAAGAGACCTGATATTTGATATTTTGTAGGGCGAGACTTTGTGTCTTTTTTCTTACAAAATATTTTCATGCTGATATTTTTTTAGTTAACCTGGTCAATTTTACAGAAAATCGAATGGTTAATTTAGGTAGAATAGCTCTGCTATACCCCTCGCATATTATTTTAAACAGCTATTCTACCTAACCTAGCTATAAGAAGTTTCCATTCTAACTTATTTGTTTTAATTAAGAACGGTTCATTTGACGAGAAAAAGGCAAAACACCGTTTTCATGTAGAATTGATGAGGCTAACCAGTAACAAAATAACGCATTAAAAAAAAATTAAACACCCTGTAACAACAAATTTAAGCCATTGCGGACATATGTTATGAACTGTTCTTCATGAAATTACCTAAGAAATTAAACGAAATATTAGCACGTTCTTTACAACACCCTGTATAAGTAGTATATAAAAAATTAATTTTCTTAGCTGCTCGTTTGTACCGGGTTTTCAACAAAAAAGGGATGCCGACTATATCCTGGGAACCATTTACCGTACAGCTCGCAGGAAAAAATATTTGTTAAAAAAGTCAGCAAGAGAAATTGTTGGAAATTATGTTTACGTGTCTAGGTTTGCCGCTAGGGTGCGTTACTGTAGTGACCAACTAAAAAACGGGATTTTTTCAAAAATCCTCATAGTAAAACTATTTGAATAGGAGGGGAACGGGGGCTAAAGTAGTTATTAAAAAAATATTTGAATAGTTAAATCAAAAACTTAAAAACAAAAGTTTTTCCGAATTTCATATATTTGCATTGTCATCTTTGATATACCTTTATGTATAATCCTTGAGCTCTTATAATTTAAACAAAAATGAAAACAGCAAAAATGAATTGGAAGAGTTAGTGGACTGTATATCGAAAAAATTTAGTTAAGAGTTAAATGCAAATAGTTACTTGGTTTTACTGCGGAAATATTGAATATTTTAAATAGACAAAAAAAATTAAGGAAATACAGTAGCGACCAGTGATTTAATCAATAATAATGTAGTCAGTGACTTACCCAATGTTGGTTACGCCGTCTAGTAGTGGATATGAGGGCCCCTGTAATTGGAACACACACGCGGCAAAAATGACAATTTGGTTTTGCCACCGCGCAGAATAGCGAGCGTGTCGGTGTCGGTACTTAGTAATTTCGGTACTGTTCTCAGAGTCATCTGACTGGGGTGAATAAAGCACTGGATGGTTCGCACGCAATAGCGGTTTTGAATGTAAAAAAAACTAGAGCAAATAACTCGTATAAAACAGCATTTTGAAATAATTATAGCAATGTAATTAAAAACATAAATTAATAGTAAAAAAAAATAATTAAATAATTCTGAACTAATATAGTAGACACCTATCTCAGGAACGTTGTGAAAATAAATAAACTTAAACAAAATTATTGAAACAAAAATAAGGGTTTAGTGGAAACTAAACATACCGGCCCCCAAAGATGCTACGCATCTTGAGACAGCGCACATAGAGGTAAGGGGCATAATTTCGATAAAGGACGCTTTTGAACATTATTGCTGGTTTTAACAGTGGCAACCCGAGCAATACCGTCTTTACCAGTATGTAGGGATACAATACGTCCTAGGCGCCACTAAAGGGGTAGCGCTAAGTCATCCTTAATCAAAACTAGTGCTCCAACAGATGGAGCCGAGGTGGGTTCCAGCCACTTGCTGCACTGTTGGAGCGTATGCAAGTATTCAGAATGCCAACGTCTCCAAAAATCTCAACGAATTCTTTGGAGAAGCTGTCATCTAGACAAGCGGTAAAGTTTTATGTCTGATAGATTGGTGTCTGGAACGGAACTTAGTGGCTCCATAGTTAAAAAATGACCAGGCGTTAAAACGGATAAATCATTAGGATCCGAACTCAATGGGGTAAGAGGTCGGGAGTTTAGCACCGCTTCAATTTGACAAAGAATGGTGAGTTAGGAGCTGAGTACCTATAACCCTAACAAAATGGGATTTGACAGATATCACGCCTGCTTCCTACAAACCGCCAAAATTTGGACTTTGTGGAGAGATAAAATGCCATTAAATTGGCTGATCAGAATCAATCTGAAGCAGCTGCTTATTTGCGCTAATAAAATTAGTAGCGTTATTAGAATAAATATGAGTGCATCGCCCTCGACGTGCTACAAACCGGCGTAGAGCAGCAATAAAGGCGTCGGTGGTTAAATCACTGCACAGTTTCAAATGAATAGCCTTAGTGGCCATGCATACAAATAAAACAATATATGCTTTAAAAGTTTTGGCTCCTCTGGTCTTTCCCATAGTGATAGAATAAGGCCCAGCTAAATCAACACCAGCATGAGAAAAGCATTTTAATTGAGATACCCGAGGAGTAGGTAAATTACCCATAAAGTTAGTAATGGATTCAGGTTTTACCTTAAAACATCGAAGGCATTTTGAGAGGACAGACGAGATAACCCTTTTTGCCGATACAATCCAGAAATTTTGATTCAGCAAAAAAAGCACGGATTGACTACCTGCATGCAAATATTTGTTATGTAAATTCTCAATGATCATTGAGGTAAGCCGATGCGATTTAGGTAATAAAATCGGATATTTTTTATCATAAGATAGAAGAGAGAAGTATAATCGACCCCCCCACTCGTAATATATTCTGCGGATCGATAAACAAATTAAGTTTTTGTAGAGGCTTGGAAAGCGTTTGGTTATTTTTTAATTTATTAATTTTCTCAAAAAATACACTAGTTTGAACATGCTTAATAATTTTTATCAAAGCATTATGTAAATCTTGATAAGTAAAGTGCTTATATTCGACTATTTGATTATGAATTTTATTTGTTAAGATATCAACAAAACGTAAAATGTAGGCTACCCAATATTTTAAAGTAGTTAAAGAAGAGTATTTGTTAATCAACACATCAAATATGTGATCAGAGACAGCAGTTTTGACAGAAAGAAAGCCAACGGCCTTTCTCTCATCCTCTAATACTTCAGAGGTTGTCAAAGACGGTTGATTGGGCCACAAGGCAGTGACGAGTTTTAAAAATTTAGGACCGGAATAAAATAGAAAATGATTTATTAATTCTGAGGGGAAGACCCCTCTAGATGCTACATCAGCGGGGTTTAATAAAGTTAAAATATAGTGCCAATTAGAAGGCGTTATTTTTTCTTGAATCGCACTTACACGGTTGGACACAGAGTTCTAATTTAGGTATAGGGATGGTTTTTAAAGGGGCTACTCGCGATTTGGCACATAAGAAGTACACATGAATAATGTGTGTAATCGGGTTGATACACGCTTCAGGTAAATCCTCGAGTACTAACGGCTGACTGCTAGCCCATTTATGAAGTTCAAACCCACCGAGGCGTAAGAGAGCGATAAGGTCATTGTAGGAAAAACTATTAAGTCCGACCCAATAACAAAAAAAGTGGTAACTGATTTGTTTACCGATCAGTTAAAGTTTACGATATGAATTAACTATTTTTTCATTTCGCTGGTAGAAATAAAACACTCAGTTTGAATATTTGAAATTGAAAGGTTGTTTTTATTTTACTAAACATAAAAATACCGGGTTTGCATGAACCCTTGTTCAATACAAAATTGGGTATTAAAAACCCACAAATACAATGGATACTATAAAATACTTTGATTAATACTACGACATTGGATTTATTACTAAGATATTTGGCTTATTAACAATAACAATATTGTGCCAAAACAAAAGAACAACATATTTTTAACGTACACAACACACTATGGTAGTTGCCAATTTAATTTATAACCTTTTGGTTACCGCGAGTTTCCATATTTCTAGGTAACTGAGAGTCACTTTTTTGTATCACCTTTAAATTCAATGTGCGAACGCACCTTGTCGGTAAACAACAGACAATGAAGACCTTGTTGATAACGATTTTATTTGCAACTTATACTAGCATACCTTTGATTGTTTACCAATCTTTTAAGTAAAAATTGCATGTATAAATACCAACGCCATTAGTCTTGACCATTGGGTTTTTTCGACTTAGAAATTGGGAGTTCTTATCCAAACCAGGAAACAAAAAGAACATCAGCTTACTTATCAGGGGACTAAGTATCTTTGTACTTGGGTTTCTTCTAGTTAATAAGACAATTTTCTGTTAGTGAAACGCCACCAACCAGCAAAAGAAAGGGGAAATTACAACAGCATGAACACGACTTTTCTAGGACGCGCTCTCTCCCGACGGCCTTCAAAAGAAAAACGTTTTTTCTTCAAAAACTTTCTTGTTGTCAACTCAAACAATAAACATCAACTTTTTTTTGATTGTTGTAAATAACTGGTGCGCGCGCAGTGGCTCCCCAAACATTTCACGACTTCTATACAGGGGTGAAAATTAAAGGGTGTTGGGGAAGTTCCCCAACATACTGCCCGGCGTAGAAGCGTCATAGCTTATAAACAGAAACAATATAACAAGAGGAGGGGATTAAACAAAAAAAAATAAAGAGAAGGTGTGGTCCGAATTTCTACACTCCGACAACTGACTCCAAGGGTAAAGGGCAAATTTTTACAATAGGGCGAGTATAAACTCCAGTGGCGGTTCGAAGAGAAACCATTCTGACCTTTCCATCAGGTCCGGGAACTCGATAATTCGAGCGAGTGGCCATCTTAAGGGGTAAATATTTTCATCATCTTTTAATAACACTATGTCATTTACCTTGACATTTGTCATGGGGGCAATCCACTTTGGTCTTTGCTGTAATCGATTTAGATATTCGACAGACCAACGTTTCCAAAACACTTGTTGGATTTGGGAACATCGTTTCCAAAAAGAGAGTCTATTTTCAGGAATCTGTGACACATCCCGTTCCGGGAAAGCTGTGAGGCTAGTGCCAATTAAAAAGTGTCCAGGGGTTAAACATTGCAGGTCGGACGGGTCATTAGAAAGAGCACACAAGGGTCTCGAATTCATTATTGCTTCAATCTGAATTAAAACTGTACTCAGTTCCTCATACGTGAGTTGAGCATTTCCAATGAGTCTATGCATATGGAATTTCGCACTTTTAATAGCCGATTCCCAAATGCCACCCCAATGTGGGGATTTGGGTGGAATGAATTTCCATTCGATTTGAGTGAGAGAGAGAGAGAGAAGTCCATAAAGTTTCAGAAATATTTGTATTCTTAAAAAATTTATGAATGTCATATAATTGATTTTTAGCTCCTTGAAAGTTGGTAGCATTATCAGAATATATGACGGATGGATTTCCTCGTCTGGAGGTTAATCTTTTTAAACAAGCAAGAAACGCATCTGTCGAGAGATTAGAAACAATTTTAATATGAACAGCCTTGGTGGTCATGCACACAAAGACTGCGATATAACTTTTTTGTAGGGGAGCCTTTCGAAGTCGGGAAGACTTGATTAGAAAAGGGCCTCCGAAGTCTACTCCTACCTTTTGAAAGGGCCGGCAGGGTAGGACGCGATCCTTTGGTAGATCAGCCATAAGTTGGTGTACTGGGGCAGCCCGAAAACGATAACAAGTAATACAATTTCTTATTACTCGTTTCACTTCCTTTAAACCATTTAAAGGCCAAAATTTAAGGCGAAAATTTGAGAGAACAGTTTGAGCACCTGCGTGCCCTAACCGTTTGTGTTCTTGTAGCAACAATTGCGTAACAATAGCATTATACGCTGGGAGCAAAATGGGATGTTTTTGACTAAATGAAACATCGGCATTTTCTAGTCGACCTCCTACGCGTATGAAACCACCCGATTCGCATAGAAAGGGTTTGAAGGGCAAAATATTTTTATTGGATAAGATCTTGCCAGTTTGTAAGTCTAACAATTCTTTTTGGATATATTTAAGTTGAATTCGGTGTATAATCATGCTCAGAGAATTATTTAATTCATGAATTAAGAGTGGTCCAGAATCTTTATTATTGGGGGTGCGAGTTGACTTACAAAAACGAGAACAGTAAGCAAGTACTCTTTATAATTTCGAGAAGGTAGAAAACTTTGAAAACAGAAGATTCCAAAAATCATCACTCTCTTGAGCGATATGTAGGGATATTGGGTTAGATTTTAAGACATCAGAATTGTCTTCAGAAGCGGGGATAGATTGTTCAATGGCATTGAACGAATCGAAATTCTTAGCATCTAAGAGAAAATCTGGTCCATGGAACCAAAGGGGAGCAGTTACCAAAGATTGGGGAGTAGATCCTCGGGACGGTAAATCGGCGGGATTACTCTTTGTGTCAATGTGATGCCAATTAAAATTTGACGTCAACTCTTGTATTTGGGATACTCGATTTGATACGAATATTGACCAACGAGAGGCATGTGAATTAATCCAACAAAAGGCAATTGTGGAGTCGGTCCACAAGTGAATTGCATTGATATCAACTTTTGTTTCATAAATTGAAATAAGAGTTTTAGTGAGCTTGGACAACAACAGCATAGCACACAATTCCAAACGCGGGAGAGAAGTAGTTTTAAGAGGGAAAATACGAGATTTAGAAGAGAGTAGATGTGATGAAACAGTTCCATCAGTATACAGGGTGCGAACATATACACAGGCTGCATATGCTGCTAAGCTAGCATAGGCAAAACCATGAAACTGAATTTTTTTCTTTTTCTTTTTAAGGAATACATTTCGAGAAATCTTTATTTTAGATAAATGGCTAATGGTTATATAAAAATTATTCCATAAATTAATGAGGTGAGGATCAGTGATCGGGGTGTCCCAATCCAGTTTGGACAACCATAATTTCTGCATTATAAGTTTTCCAAGAACGACCACGCAGGAGACCAATCCTAGCGGGTCATACATTTGAGCTATTGTTGAGAGAATGTTTCGTTTAGTTAATTGGCCTTGAGATACAACGTCGGGGGGAGAGAGAAAGTAAACATATTAGAGATAGGATCCCATTTTAATCCTAAAACTGAATTTGATGGCTTTTCAAGAGTAATATCATATTCAACAACTTTTTGCTGAAAGATTTTTTGCAAGAAATCTTGCGAGTTGGAACACCATTTGTGTAATTGAAAACCATGGGAGTGCAATAGAGAGTTTAATTCTGAATAGATTTTTTCTAGTTCAGAATGAGTGTCACATCCATAAATGATGTCATCAACATACGTTTGAGTGAGTAATGCATCAGATGCTAGAGGAAATAATATTTTATTTTTCAGAGCAATGTCATTCAAAACACGAGTGGCCAAATAGGGAGCACAGTTAGTCCCAGTTGAAAGTTTTACACATTTTAGACTTTCATTCGGAGCATTTCTCCACAAGATATTCAGCAGAAAACGCTGAGAGGGATTGACAAGTATTTGTCGGTACATCTTCTCGATGTCCGAGATGAGGACATAATTAAATGATCGAAATCTAAACAATATATCATAAAGGTCAGGCTGAACCTGAAAACCCTTGAGAGTGACATCATTAAGAAACAAACCGCTGCTTGTTTTACAACTTCCATCGAAAACAACTCGAATTTTAGAGGAAGAACTATTTTTACGGAATACCGCATGATGAGGAAAAAAGTATTTATTTGATTCGAAACCATTTTCATGTATATTAACAAGAGATAAGGGGACATACTTCGCATGAACTAAATTGGTATAGTCATCAATGAATTTGGTGTAATCACACCTAAGGGAGGAATTATTTTCGAATTTTCTTCCTAAATTTAAAAATCGTTTTTTCGCCATATAAAAGGATTCACCTAATTTACACGGTTCAATATTTATTTTGAGGGGTAAATCTACCTGATATCTACCATTGGGCAGAATTTGAGTGGTTTCAAGAAAATATTTTTCCGCCTGTTCATGATCAGGTGGAAGACAAACTGTTTGAGCAACATTCTCTAATGTCCAGAATTTTTCCAACATATTCTCTAAAGTAGAATTATTTCTTGTTTGCAAAAACAAGGAAACATTTGGATGAGCACTTCCTTGGATTGCAAGCGAAGTATGAGAGAGGGAACTAGTACGGCTTGTTGAGATGGTGCGTTCTGGAACACATCCAGCAACGATCCAACCTAAACTGGTTTCTTGGAGAACGGGAAGATTTCGTCCGAGTCGAATAAAACCACTAAGTAAGAGGGAATAATATAAATCTGCTCATATCAACAAATCTATAGAATGAGGAGTGCCAAAATCAGGATCTGCTAGCTGAACATTGCGAGGGATCTTAAGTAGAGAAGTATCAATTTTTACCTGCGGGAGGTTGCAGGGTATATTTGTTAATACAGCATAGGACACATGGAAGCGTTGGCGCAGATTAACCTTAGAATGCAAGGTTAAATCTATCATTTTTGTGGATGTAGATCTAGTTTGGGAAATTCCAGAAATTATTAACTTTCTGTCGTATGATTGCAGTTGTAATCTGTCAACCATTTTTTGGGTAATGAATGAATTTTGCGAACCATTATCCAACAAGACTCGTGCGGTTATACGCACGCCTTGAGCATTGTAAATGTATACAGAGGCCGTGGCCAACAAAACATGAGGAGTCTTAACAGACGTCGCAGAATAAGTATGGGAAATAACAGGGGTGTTCTGAGAAGGAGTGTCTTCAACAGAACGAGATGAACTGGAACGCTGAGTATTAGCACGTCCATGAAAGGAACTGGAATTTCCTAGGCTTGAAGCCGATCAAGGAGTGAATGATGTAGACGAAGATTAATTTTGATTTACATTGGCCTTGTTATTTGGCTGAGCCAATGTCGAGGTTGATTTATAAGTCTGTTGATAAGAATGGGAATTTCCAGTAGAATAATTATTTGGTCTGACTGGATTTGTTACTTGAGTAACATGATTCTTGAATGTATTTTGATTTGTATTCGGTATCGCTATAATGTTTAAAAAAAAATGAAGTAATGAATGATGCTTCTGTTGGCAAACAGAACATGTTCGAAGAGAGGGACATTGACTTGACTGATGTTGAGAACCCAAGCAATTAAAACAATAACTTTTGCTTTTTATAAATTTATGTCGTTCGGACATGGAAAGACTTCGGAATTTAGTACATACATACATTTTATGAGACTCAATGCAAAATAGGCAACGCTCACTATTGGTGCGAGTGTTCTGCACGTGAAATGCAGCCACAGGGGTTTTTTTATTCGTAGAGGGTTCCAAACGAGCCAAATTTTCTAGTATGGTGCAACGGTTTTCAAGGAAAGTGAAAAAATCTTGCAAAACAGGGAGAGAGGAGAGATCTTTTTCGGTTTCATAAACCTTTTTTGACACAAGGTCCAACTTACTTTCTAGAAGATGAACCATAAGGAGATTCCATAACTGTTCAAAGGACAGGTTTAAATTTTTCAAAGATTCAATATTGCGTTTGCAATTGGTGACGAAGTCTCTGAGAGTTTGTGCATTAAATTTAGTAATTGCGGGTATTAATGACAGAATTCTTATTTTCATATCGATTTGTGAGAATATCACGGGCAGTGGCATAATTTTGCTGAGTGACAGCAAGAGTGTCAATTAATTTCAGGGGTTCTTCCTTTAAAAATGATTTAAGGTACATAAACCGTTGAATATCACTTAAAGAAGAATTGTCGTGCACAAGGGCAGTAAACAACTGATTAAAGGAAGTCCATTCAGAAATGTCACCTTTATGTGCAGTTCAGGTAAGCGTACCTGCGGTACATGGGGAGTAGCAATCGGCGTTGCAACTTGAGGTGGGGGGCTCTGCTTGCTTGCATTTTGAGCTGAAATAAGAGATTCGAGTTTAGTTTCTAAGAGCGCGTACAAATTAAAAAACTTTTTTTCGATCAAATTTCGATGTGAATCGTCCGGGTCTAAAGTTTCAATATCATTTTGAATTTCAATATAATTATCAAATGCCTTATTTAAATGTTCAATTCGAATTTTAAATTGGCAATGATTTAATTCCGTATCAACATTTTTTAAATACCAATTGTTAATGCGGGTGATGTTACCTTTGTAACTTGCGCGCTTAGTTGTTGGTTCGGTTTTTGTATCGTATGCCGATTTGAGAAAACATGAGGTTATATGCGATGTTTTTAGAAGTTCTTGCTTGTATCCTTAAAGCAGATCTACAGAGAAGCAGTGACCGCTGATGATATTATTTTTATGACGAACTGGTGTAAGAGCTTGTATATTATTAAAATGCTGTGGTGAACTGGTCTATATTTTGTAGATTATCAACCGCAATTAATAAATTAGGATATCTGATATATTTTGTAGTTTTTAAAAATGAAACAACTCTAAAAAATTATAACTTTCCAATTAAAACTTTTATTTCAGTAATAAACATATATAAAATAATTGAACTTTAATTTCATAGAGTAGTATCTAGTATACAGTCCATATGAAGTGTTTAATCCTTACATTTATTTCTTCTTAATATTTATTTAATTTAGTCAATTTTCACGAAGGTGCGGACAACGCGAACCAAGCGATAAACGAAGACGCAACGTGAAAGAGGGGTCACTAATTTTAGTGTTAGAAAAATTTTATATAAAAAATTATTTATAAAAATTTCAATTATTTTTCTTTGTGTAGAATGCAAGCGTGCATTTACGCAAAAAATGAGAGTATGAGTGCGGGCACTGCCTTTTAATGCGAGAAAAATTTTATTTGTGTGTCTTGACACAAAAAAAATGAGAGAGCTCAGAGAAACACTACTACCTCTAGTATAGCGATAGAATTTTTTATTGTTATAAAGATTTGTCGAAAACTATATATTTTTCCTTGTGTAAGAACGAGCATATCTTAACACAAACAAAAATGAGAAGAAAGAGAGCTTGTAGTGTATAGAAAATTTTATTTTGTTTAAAAATTTGACAACAATTTTATTTATTTTTCCTGTGTAAGAACGGGCGTGTCTTGACACTAGCTTGTAGTGTAAAAAAAATAATTTTTTTATTTTACAAAAAATTTACTAACAATTTATTATTTTTCTTTGTGTAAGAACGAGCATGTCTTGACACAACAGAAAGAGATGTGACACTATTTTGTAGTGTACAAAAATAAATTTTTATTTTATCAAAATTTACCAACACTTTATTATTTTCTTTGTGTAAGAACGAGCATGTCTTGACACAATAGAAATGATAGAGCGGTGAGAAACACTAATGCCTTGCAGTACAGAGAGCGACGTTTTGTTTTGTTTTATTTTCTTTAAAAATTCGTCAAAAATCTTTACGTTGTGTTTATTTTATTTTCTTTGTTTAAGAACGGGCATGTCTTAACACAAAAAATAAGTGAGAGAAGAGATGTGACACTAGCTTGTAGTGTACGAAGTACATTTTTATTTTATAAAAATTTGTCAAAACTTTTTATTTCATTTCTTTGTGTAAGAACGGGCATGTCTTAACACAAAAAAAATGAGGGTGAAAGATAAAAGGAAATTTTTTTATCGCGTGTGCAATTTTTACCTTTTTTTACAAATACTATTCTACAAAATTATCCATTTCATTAAATTTCAAAGTTTCAAACAATCGAGGCTCGAAGGACCATTTTTAATTATGTAGGAAAAACTATTAAGTCTGACCCAATAACAAAAAAAAGGGGTAACTGATTTGTTTACCGATCAGTTAAAGTTTACGATATGAATTGACTATTTTTTCATTTCGCTGGTAGAAATAAACACTCAGTTTGAATATTTGAAATTGAAAGGTTGTTTTTTATTTTACTAAACATAAAAATACCGGGTTTGCATGAACCCTTGTTCAATACAAAATTGGGTATTAAAAACCCACAAATACAATGGATACTATAAAATACTTTGATTAATACTACGACATTGGATTTATTACTAAGATATTTTGGCTTATTAACAATAACAATATTGTGTCAAAACAAAACAAAAGAACAACAGATATTTAACGTAGGCGCACAACAAACTATGGTAATTGCCAATTTAATTTATAACCTTTTGGTTTCCACGAGTTTCCATATTTCTAGGAAACTGAGAGTCACTATTTTGTATCACCTTTAAATTCAATGTGCACCTTGTCGGTCAACAACAGACAATGAAGACTTTGTTGATAACGATTTTATTTGCAACTTATACTAGCATACCTTTGATTGTTTACCAATCTTTTAAGTAAAAATTGCATGTATAAATACCAACGCTATTAGTCTTGACCATTGAGTTTTTTCGACTTAGAAATTGGGAGTTCAAATCCAAACCAGGACATCAAAAGAACATCAGCTTATTTATCAGGGGACTAAGTATCTTTGTACTTGGGTTACTTCTAGTTAATAACACAATTTTCTGTTAGTGAAACGCCACTAACCAGCAAAAGAAAGGGGAAATTACAACAGCATGAACACGACTTCTCTAGGACGCGCTCTCTCCACGACGGCCTTCAAAAGAAAAACGTTTTTTCTTCAAAAACTTTCTTGTTGTCAACTCAAACAATAAACGTCAACTTTTTTTTTGATTGTTGTAAATAACTGGTGCGCGAGTTACATTCTCTATACTGTTGATGTAAGCAGTTTAGACCACTCCTAGTTTTATAGATAAGAAATGTTATAAATAGTAGTAGGAGACATTTATGCTTTACTTCTGTTGTTACTGTTCATTGTAATTTTGCATTCTCCAATTTCCAAAATAAATTTTATTATATGTGAGGGAGTTGTGTTCTTTGAAAAGCAGTGTTTTTAAAAACCCAAAATCCTCGGCCCGACATATAATTGGCGCAGTCGTGCGGATTTTTGAAACGTTCCAAAAAGGCACATTTTGGTAGCGGTTTCTTTCAAGAATTTATTCAAAAAGACCTACGGAAAAAACGGAGAAAATTCCAAAAGTGTTCCAGAAGCAAATAGCACCGATCTAAGGTAGCAACTGGACATTGCAGGAAATCCAAAAGTGTTTCAGAAGCCGATAGCACCGATCTAAGGTAGCAACTGTACACCGCTGGACAAAATACAGTTCAAGAACTTCAGGAGTCCGGGAAAATCCATTTTCCTGGTTCACCGACGGACAAGCATCGCTGGACGTGAACAAACCTGGGGAGGACAAGCATCGCCAAACCAGTTTAGATTAAGGACCTGGGGAGGACAAAAATCGCCAATCCAGTTAGGCTAAGGACCCAATGAAGATTTTCATCATTTTCCTTTTGTAAGTGAAAATTGACATTTTTGATTTTTGAATTTCACATTTTTCTTTCAAACAACGTATTTATTTTAATTTCTGTACGGACAATACTCTTTGTTTTGTTATTTATAACATTCATAAAGTAATCATATTGTCCTTGCAAAAATTGCATTTCATTTTCCTAGTGTTAGACATTTTTAGTTTTAAGAGTGTTTATTTATTCTTGCTATATAGTGTCTCAAAGAAAATAAATTTTTCAAAATTGATTCTGAAATAGATAATATTACAGATATTTTAAATTCTTTGTTTCTTGAATCAACTCGAGAAAATAGTGAAAATACAATGCCTGAAATAAATTATCAACTTTTAAAATACCAATCTGATAATATCCCACATTTTGATGGAAACCCAAAATTATTAAACAGATTTATCAGCGCAGTTGAAAATTTGTTAAAAGCTTTTTTTTGTAGAACAGACCTAAATGCTAGTATTAATATTTGTCTTTTCGACACTATCTTAAGCAAATTGACTGGTAGAGCTGCAGAGTTAATTGTATCTCGAACAGAATTAAATAGTTGGGCATTAATCAAAGGTGTATTGACAACTAGTTTTTCTGATCAAAGATCAATTGATTGTCTTATTCAAGACTTACTTAACTTAAGACCATATAAAAATGAAAATCCGATTATTTTTGGTATGAGAATACAAGATTCTCGTAGTTTATTATTCTCAAAATTAAATGCTGGACCTGAGAATCCTGATACAAAATTAATTAAAATTAAACATTATGACGAGTTTGCATTAAAAACTTTTTTAAATGGTTTACCATATAATTTACAACTTGTGACTAGATTAAAAAAACCAGATTCTCTAGAAATGGCAATGGCTCATGTCAGAGAAGAAGAAAATTTTATTTACTATAAAAATGCGCAAATGTCAAATAATTTTAAACCTACTCCATTTTTAAATAGAAATCAAAAACCGAATTCTCCTATGTTACAAACGTATAAACAACCGACGTTTAATCCAGTTCAAAATAATTCACCATTTAGACCATTTACAAGTTATCCACAAAATAATAATTTTTCAAGACCTTTTGCAAATTTTTCACCGAATAATAATTTTTCAAGACCTTTTGCAAATTTTTCACCGAATAATAATTTTTCTAGACCCTTTACGAATTTTTCACAAAATAACAATTTTCAGAGATTTACCCAACCAAATATATTTTCTCAACCAAGACCTAATTTTACAAATAATAATCAGCAAAGACCACCTTTTAATAATCAAAATTTCGGACAAATGTCGCGAAGAACTAAAGTTGAACCAATGGACACTAGTTCTGGTAATACTGTCATTAATAATAATAATAATCAGAATAAAAAATTCACTGTTCAAGAACTTTATAATCAGGAAGTCTTGCAGAGATCACCTGATCAACCGACTCAATCAAATAATGATTATTTACCTGAAAATTATTGTGACAATGAAAGTTATGACTATAATAATGAATATTATGACTATAATTATACCGAACATGACTTTAACCAAATACAAGAACAAAACGATTATGACATAAATTTGAGTTATTCTGCTAACTCAGATAGTTTACAAAATAGTGAACAAGAAAATTCAAATTTTACCCAAACGAGCCAGAAGACCGATATGACGTAGTATATCTTAATAATTATAATATCCAATTACCCTTTATTTTAATACCCGAACTTGATGCAAAATTTTTATTAGATACAGGTAGTACAAGAAGTTTTATAAGTCCAAAAATTGCTTATGAAAATTTTCCAAATTCTATTCAAAAAGAAGTTTTCCAAGTGCAAACTGCACACGCAACATCTTTTCATAATGAAATTGCTATATTACCAATTTTTCCTACTTTTAATACACCCGGTATACATAAATTTTATCTTTTTGATTTTTCAAATAAATTTGATGGATTAATAGGCTTAGACCTTATAAAACAATTAAATGCTAATTTAGATTTTAACAGTTCTACGTTAAAATTGCCAAATACAAATATACCTATTCGACAAAACAATTTACAAAACCAAAAAAACATTGAATGTAATTTAACCTATGTTATTGACCCAAGAACCATCCAAAAAATACAAATCCCTGTTAATATAAAATATGGATACGGTATATTGCCTTACCAACAATTAGGACACCTTGAAATACCAGAATGTCTTGTAAAAATAGAAAACAATTTTGCTTTCACTACAATCTTAAACCCTCAGGAAAACCCCATGGAAATTCAATTTTTTGAAACTTTTGAAATAGAACCTGTAGATTTAAATGAAATAAATTTTATTGATCACCCTATAGAACAAGAAAAACTTGATAAAGAAATTGATAATAAGCTGAAGGCTAATTTAAAAAATATAAGACTCGATCATTGTAATTATGAAGAAAAACAAGAACTACGTAAATTATGTTTTGAATTTCGTGATATTTTTCATTGCGAAGATATACCCTTAAGTTTTTCTAATGCTATAAAACATGAAATAAGATTAACTGATGAAACCCCGATTTATACAAAAAGTTATAGATATCCTGAAATACACCGTGAAGAAGTAAAAAGTCAAATTTCAAAATTATTAGCTCAAAATATTATTAGAGACTCAAATTCACCTTGGTCATCTCCTATATGGATAGTACCTAAAAAAATGGACCAATCCGGTAAACAAAAATGACGCATGTGTATTGATTTCAGAAACATTAATAAAAAAAGTATTGACGATAAATTTCCTTTACCAAACATCACCGATATTTTAGATAAACTAGGCAAAGCACAATACTTTACAACTTTAGATCTAGCGAACGGTTTTTATCAAATTCAAATGCATGAAAAAGATATACCTAAAACGGCATTTACTACGGATACAGGACACTACGAATTCTTACGGATGCCATTCGGACTGAAAAATGCACCGGCAAGCTTTTAAAAATTTAAGAAAAGTCTTCGAAAGACTACGTAACTCAAAATTTAAAATTCAACTCGATAAAACCGAATTTTTGAGAAGAGAAGTCCAATATTTGGGACACATTGTAAGCAAAGATGGTGTAAAACCAAACCCTGAAAAAATAAGTGCAGTCAAAAATTTTCCAATACCTAAAACTACTAAAGAAATAAAATCATTTCTAGGTTTAGTAGGCTACTATAGACGTTTTATAAAAGACTTTGCAAAAATCACAAAGCCTATGACGCAATGTTTAAAAAAGGACTTAAAAATAATTCACAACACAAATTTTATAAATGCTTTTGAACATTGTAAACAACTTTTAATTAATGCCCCCATTCTACAATATCCCGATTTCACAAAACCATTTTTATTAACTACGGATGCAAGTAATTTTTCTTTAGGCGCAGTTTTATCTCAAGGCACTATTCCAAATGACAGACCTATAGCTTACGCATCTCGTACCCTTAACGAAACCGAAACAAGATATTCAACTATTGAAAAAGAATTGTTAGCAATTGTTTGGGCGTGTAAATATTTTCGACCTTATTTATTTGGACGTAAATTCTATATTTATACAGATCATAGACCACTAGTATGGCTTTTTAACCTTAAAGAACCAAATTCAAAATTAGTAAGATGGCGGTTACGCTTAGAAGAATATGATTACGAAATTATTTATAAAAAAGGTTCATTGAATACTAATGCAGACGCACTTTCACGCATTCAATTAAATATTTACGAAAACGAATCTGTAATAAATAACCCTGGTGATTCTAATCAAAACATCGTCGAATTTCTAAGAGACCTTTCTGAAAACCCCATTCAAGATAATGAAAACGCTGAAATAAAAAATCCATTGTTAAATAATCCAGGCGCTAGTAAGCAAAAGATAAAAATTATCTCTGATGTTCAACTCGCGAAACCTAGACCTGAAAACCTTGACTCAACAGTGCACAGTAATGAAGCCACGGTATGGCAGCTCAGTGGTAGAGCTGTCGCATTCGGCCGCAGGTGACCCGGGTTCGATCCCCGGGACGGGTGTACGCTTAATAAAAAAAGTATACCCAAGATTTTAGAGGTAAGAATGCAGTATGACATTGGTTGACTCCCGAATACGACCCATTGAGGGCGGATAATCCTGCCTTTAGGGGACTGACGGATAAACCAGTGCATACGCGTGGTTCGGATCCCACGTAAAAAACTGTAGGTCCCGTCTGGCTGACATTACCCCGACGTTAAGCAAAAGGGATACAATAAGCCATTTGGCTGCAGTATACTGACAACAGGTCAACCCTCCTTGAACCAACCAACCAACCAATCAAGCTGATAATGACAACAATAATATTACTATTTTAGATGAGATAATCAACAATAAAATGTTGCAATATTTAATTAAAAAGTCACCACATCCTGAAATAAAATTTCAAACTGAAAATTTTGATAAATACAAAATTAACCATGTTGAATTACAAAAAGACCCTAATATTATTAAAACATTTATTAAAGAATACATGAACCCTGAAAAAACTTGTTACGTATACTTTCACGATAAAGATTTAATTCCAATTTTTAATGATGTCTATATTAAACATTTTCAAAATCCAAAAATTATTCGTTGCACAAAGTTAGTTAATAATATTACTGAACAGGGAGAAAAAATTATGCTTATCACTCATCAACATCAAGGAAAAACTAATCATAGAGGAATTTTAGAAACCTATGAACGCCTTAAAGAAATATATTTTTGGCCTAAAATGAAAAATGATATAAATCAATTTATAAATGATTGTAATATCTGTCAAACATCAAAATATAGTAGACTAAAATCCTATGTCCCTATAACTAAAACAGACACACCCTGTAAACCTTTTCAAATGTTACATATAGATACTTTTATTTTTGAAACGCAAAACTTTTTAACAATTTTTGACAAATTTTCTAAATTTGGACAAGCTTACCCCTACGATAAAAATGCTAAATCTGTTTGTGATAAATTAATAAACTTTTTCTCATTTTACGGATGCCCCGAATCTATTACATGTGATAATGGCGGAGAATTTAATAATGACCTTTTAAAAGAATTGCTTAAAGCCCAAAAAATTAATGTACATTTTACTACCCCTAAACACCACGAATCAAATTCGCCAGTAGAACGTTTTCATTCAACTATTATTGAACATTTAAGAATTTTAAAAGAAAAAGATAAAAATAAATCTGTTAATGACTTAATGCCATATGCGATAATTGCGTGTAATAGTACTGTTCATAGTGTAACCAAGTACACACCTCATGAACTTGTCCTAGGTCATACAAATTCTAGAGATCCCCTAGATCTTATTCCTACGACATTTTACTCTGATTATGTATCGTCACATAAAGATAAAATAGATGCAGTCTATGAGAACGTCACTACCAAAACTGATAATAAAAAAGAAAGAATTTTAGCAAGGAGAAACGTCAAAGGAGACGAAGCTCCGGATTTTAAACTAAACCAAAAAGTTTATAAAAAACTCTCGCAAAGAAATAAAAATAAATCCAAATTTGGAGGACCTTATTTAATAACTGAAATACTCGAACATAACCGTGTAAAAATAAAAAACATTAAGAACCCTAATAAAATTGAAATAATACATATTAACTGCACAGAAACTTGGTGTACTTTTCCGCACCAAAAGGTTGTACACACCTCATCAACTTTTGACACTCTACAAAGCCCAGATTCGACCATCATTAGAATATTGCTCTCATGTCTGGAGCTCTGCACCCAAGCACACCCTTCGGCTACTGGATTCCATTCAAAGGAGAGCCGTTCGTCTGATCGGCGACCCCGAGCTGACCAAGACCCTCGATAGCCTGGAGCATCGAAGACAGGTTGGTGATTTGGCTCTCTTTTACAGATATTTCCATGGCAGGTGTTCGACTGACATTGCCCACTTGATTCCACCTAGAGCAATGCAAAACAGAAATACACGGCGAACCGCTGCCGCTCATCCATATGTTGTTCAGCTTAGTACTCCTCGAACTTCATTGTTCAAGAATTCTTTCATCTGGAGAACGTCATCTTTGTGGAATGATCTTCCTGAGGTCGTGTTTCCCAATGAATACAATCTTCAACGTTTCAAGACCAACGTTAATCGCTTTCTTCGCACACGCACCGCTCACAGAGCGCCTTAAAGGATTTTTCCTACAGTGCAGGTGTTTTATCATAAAAAAAAAAAAAAAAAAAAAAAAAAAATAAAGAATTAAAAAAAAACACTTGTTACAGATGGCCCTTCGTCCACGGAGACAACCCAAAATACCATAACCTAAATGATAACCCAGGAATATTACCCTATAAAATAGGTAATGCCCAAAAAGCGACCAATCATTGGACCTTTATACAAATTTTTGATATGAAAAATTTAATTACCGAATTCTCTGAAATAAACAACAGATACGATACTCTTAAAGAAAATATTAATAATTGCTCTAACTACAAAAGAGAATTTCATAACTCCTATGTTATTATTGACAATCTTAAACAAAAAATTAATAATCAATTAGACCAACTTCTTCCAATTAAAACCCGTAAAAGACGAGCCTTGATAAATGCTCTAGGTAGTATAATAAAAAGCATTACAGGTAATTTAGATCAAGAAGATGCTGAACACATCGATAATAATATAAACATATTAAGACAAAACCAAAATAATATAAAAACTGCTTTAGACAAACAAATGACACTTTTTGACAAATCAATAAATAACTTCCGAGAAACAATTAAAAACGTTTCGCATAATCAAGAAATCTTAAAATTACGCGTTAACCAAATAATTGATATAATTAATAAAGTCGAAATCGAAGAAACCAACCTTTTTGAGTTTTTTCGTATTCATATGATTTTCTCACAAATAACTACATTTTATCAAAATATTTATGATATATTAGAAAATATTGAAACTGCAATAACCTTTGCAAAATTAAATACTTTTCATAATACTATCATTAATACAAAAGAATTTTTAACTGAATTAAAATTACTTGATGTAAAACTAAATTTTGAAAAATTACCATTTGAACCAACGGCAGAAAATATATTAAAAATAGGGAATACTTTAGAGGTAAAAAGTTATGTTAAAAATAAAGAAGTCATTTTTATAATTGAGATTCCTTTGGTAGAAAAAGAAAATTATGATTTATTTTAATTATTTCCTTTACCTACTAAGTATGAGAACCATTATAAAATAATTGTACCTAACTTTGAATATTTATTAGTCAATGAAAAGCACTTTGGATATTCTAATCAACCATGTAAACGTATCTCGATTAATGAGCATTTATGTACTCATATACATTCGGAAAACTTTTATAAAAACATCCCTTGTGAGGTACAGTTATTACGATATGAACATAATATTTCGAATTGTGACACCCTGTATATTGATATCGATAATATGCAACTTCAAAATATTGATACCAATAAATGGATTTTGGTAACAAATAAAGATATTGTAGGGATTGAAACATGCGAAAACTCGCAAAACAATATCTTATTTAATGGAACATATTTATTAGAATTAAGTTTTCCTTGTAGCCTAAAATTAGGAGATATTAGTGACATTTTGCAGGCACAAAAATGTTCACGCTAACGATAAAATTTCACTGTAACCGCTCAAAACCGCTCAATAAACGGTTTAGTGTGAAAAAATATTTGCGTGATCCGCTTTTTCACCGTAATTTTATCGATATCAATTGAACAACTCATTTAACCTGAGTGTATTTGCATCCTTGTCCTTTCTGTATTCCAATATAGAAAAAGAAATCATATGAATACACTCACCCGAAACCAGTTTCGGAAATGGAAAACCCCGTAATCGTTCTCTGAAAGTTTGAAGGTCAAAAAAAAATGCTAGGTTGCCGCCTGTTTGCGTATTGCGGGTCCCACTGAGCACGCTATTCGACATAATTTACCGTGATGTGAATTACGGTGTAATATAACGCTAAATTATAGTATAATATAGTAAGTATAGTCTTTTCAATTTGATGTTTTTCTAATATTTTTCGTTTCGGATAGGAATAGGAAGTGAAAAATTGTCTTCCTGTATTGAAAGGAAAGGGATATGTGTCAATTAGTGTTTGAAATGTGAAAATGATCATAAAAAAAATTACAATACTGAAATGAAAATTGTTACTTGTATCATTGGGATGACACGGGTTTTCCTTCAAAGTGCCGTTGACAAAAAGAGTATATCATATACATATTTTGTGACTTCCATTAATATAGGACTTAAATGATTTATCAAACGTTTTTTTAATAATTAATCAGTATATGTATATATATTGTAAAGTCAAAAGATGCATGAATCATTGTACTTTTTTGAAGACAGTGGCGTACCGAGGGGTTGTTTTACGTCATTTTCTTCGTCCTTCCAGCCGGAACAATGAGCAGTACCGGACGACCTTTTTGCTTAGAAGTCACTTTTTATCATAGTAAAATTGGTTTTTAAAATGATATGAATAATTTCTGGAAGCAAATCAATAGGAAGGTCCCATTCAGTGGCGTTAATTTCTTTAAATTTGTTCTTAAATAAAAAGCGACTTCTAAAAAAAAACCGTAACCATCTACATTTTTCCTTGAATTATTGAGGATGTATAGCTTTTGCAATATATTGTGCGTTTAAGAAGGTTCGGTCTAATAAAAAATCCAGGGGGGGGGGGTAAATACTTGTCTTTTCCATTCTATAACTATTAATTATTTTTTTCAAAAAAAAAATTAAAATATATTCACTATAAAAAGTTAGGGGAAACGACCCCCAATAACCCCCCCCCCCCCCCGTGTTTGCGTCCCTGGTCCCATTCGAGTGTGATTTTCGGCATATTGAAATATACCGAGAAAGTTTTTAATTGTTTTGGCCAGAAACTACAGCGCTTGGTCCCGCTGGATGGAAGAAAAGCGGCAACGTCGAAAATATTTTGAAAGTCGTCAGGTTTCAGATTTCAGTTTTGACACTTTTGACATTTCTATTTTAGGTCAGTTAGTTTATTTTTTGTGTTTCTTAAAAAAAGTGATTACAAACTGTTGTGATTGTGTTTCCCCACACATGAAACTCGTGGACGAGTGTCCTAAGATGTCCAAGAAAGTGTACCTACAGATTCACGCAGTATAACCGAAGAAAAGCTCTGCATACCTACTTAGTCTGGACAACACAGGGACAACAATCTAAAATCTAAACAATTAAGTTACAAATAATCACGCCCATAACAACAAAAGGCAATAGGACCATGTGGAATGTTTATCAGATAGTACGGAATAAAGAGAAAAAGTAAGTATGTACCTTAAGTTCAATTTCAAAAGCAACCGAGGTTTAAATTGTAGAATGTCAAAAAGACTTGTTTCTTGTTTTATAATGTGGAATTGACAGAGTGATGAACTTGGTCATAACTTGTAATGTTATGCTTTATTATATTAAGTTATGACCAGGTAATTTACTCTTACCTAGGCCTGCCACCTTTTTATTGTTGATAACCTGAAGTCTATGCTGTGGCTTTTAGATTTTCCCCAAACAAAAGTAATTTATAAAAAAAAGGTGGCATTCTCGTACTTCCCGATCAAAGGTGACTTCTAGAAAAAAAACTTGTTTGTCTACACCGTGTAACCCCACATTATAAAATTACCATTTTTGACAATATCCGATTTACACTGGACCTCGGTTTAAATTGACTATAAAATTGGCACTACCACAATAGTAGTTGGTTTCATATCATATGATCATTACACAAAAAAATTATTCTGCAATAATTACACCATTGCCATTGGTGGAGTTAATAAGTCTAGTGATGCATTCGCCATTTCATTTTTTGATTGATATTTCTTATTATTTTTGCTTTATTCAAAAAGGAGCCAAATACCCGTCCTTGATTAGCAATTATACCTTCAGTATTGAACTAAAGGAATTTTTAATAAAAAATTAATAAAAGCAAAAAACGAAAATTTGTGAAATTGGTTGTTTTCTTATTTTGCTTTTATTACTTTATAAATTCAAACTTGTTCTACTTTAAATTGTAGGTAATTATGTCTGAAATATGGGTATTTGGTCGATTTTTGGTTAAAAAAATAATTGATTAAAAAACGAAATGGCGAAAGCGTTTCTAGACTCTCATTCTTGTTTTAAATAATTATTATTTCAGATAAGGAATAGAAAAAATATATGTTAAATTACAGCAACTGTCACAGAAAATTTGGACCAGCATTACTATCGCAAAACTTTGGGAGAGAGGGATAGAGCTATAACAACCGAATACAGGAAGTGTCGAATAAGGAAAATGTTCACTTAAGTCTGAAATGTATTCTATACATATAAAGCTTAATGTTACTATATTTTTCCAGAATTCAAATTTATGTTATAAGTTAAAATATTCTTGGGCTTAAAAAATACCTATGCTGTATGTATGTATGTATAAATGCATTTATAGTTAAACATATATAAGATAAGAAACCGAGGGTGTTAAATTAAATACTTACCGCCCTGTATAAAAATGTGTGTGTTTGTTCAAGAAAATAAAGGATTTTAATAAGAATATTGTTTTTTTTGTACCCAGGATTTAAAAAAAAATTAAATCCTAAGAGTAAACTAAAACTCCCCTTATTTTGACAAAAATAAAATTAAAAAAGTTGTAAATTTTTTTTTTAGTTATAAGTAAATGAAAATTTTAGAAAAACTATTTTTTTGGTAACGATAAATAAATTAAAATTCAATAAAAAATATTTATTTAAAACAAAAATTACAGTATATTATATCAATGCTTTTGAAAACTAAACACCATATTATGTTCATCCAAAAAATATTGCTTTGCTTCTCTAAAAAATAAGGATTGCATCCTTGCAAACTTATTTCCATAGACATCAACTTGTGCTGCATATTTTCTTCCCTGGAACAATATAATTTTTGATTTTTTTATCCAAAACAAAGCAAATCGCCAAATAATTTTTAAAACTAAATTTAATTTGCCTTAATTATATTATATTATAACATTTTGCACATGACCCCCCTTCTTACACATAGGTACATATGATTTACTATATAATAGGTTTTTTACCCAGTTCTTCTATTAGCAATTTTTTTAATAGACAAGTGTGTTGTGCACTGCAGTGTCTTTATTGAAACACAACAAATTGGTAGGAGTTTTTTTTTTAAGAGCTAGGGCTTTATCAATATTTTTAAGAGCTGGGGTTTTATCAAAAACGTGGCAAAATACCTATCTTTGAGAAGCATCTGCTTTTATTTTATAAATATAAGCTTCTTTATTTTAAATTTTGAATAATTGTGCTCTAGCAATGTTGTTTGGCCAATTTTTGGATTAAATTACAAAAATAGTGATCACCAAACGCAATGGCGAATGCGCCGGACAAAATTATCATGAATTTTACTGATTTTTCCTTGAAAAGGGTTAAAAACTGTCTGCTAAGGGATAAAATCATTGTTGTAACCGTTTAAGTGCTTAGTGCTATGTTATAAGTGTATGTAAAAAATCATAAACATTAGTTTCAGCCTCATCAATTAGATACAATCCAACAATATTCTGTCAATATTTTTTTAATTCTCTAGCAGTAATTTAAAATTTTGCCCTTACCCAGAAGCACATTTTCAGAATATTTTAGTTTTAGTGAGTGTAGAACCTACCCTTTTTAAAGTTTTCTCTAATTCTTCATTAAAATTTTCCCGAGGTGAACCCAAATGTCAGCCGGTCACTGTATAATTTGGGTACACCTTATTGATAATAATAATTAATCTACTTGCCTGATGTGTGTATATTAAAACGACCAAACTGATGGACATTTCTCAAGAAGCCTTGTTCCATTCATTTTCAAATTATAACAGCAAACATTGACTCCCTACAATATAATAATTGTTATTTTTCATTTTTATTCTCTTGCCTTTGTTGATATTTTCTTATACCAAATTTTATTATTTACATTATTATGGTACTTAAGTATGTATATCACAAAACAACAAGGATTATTTTACATTATTAGACCAAAAAGGGCAGGTAAGCATATCATTTCTTATACATTCACTACCTGTACTTTGTATAGAAGAATGCTACATAATTAATTGTGAATTTATTAGGAAAGGTTGATATATTATGAGTTGTCATACAATACATAAATAAGTACGATAAGAACATAAGTTCCCAAGGTAATTGCCAGAAGTTCTAAACAATAAACATAGTATTTTCTACTTATAAACAATCCTATCAGTGAAAACAAGTAGGTACATACCTTTTAAAATAGTGGTAACTAGTTCCTTTGATCTGGGACGAAGAAAAACACTTTAACGTATTAGGAAAGTAAATAAATGCACACAAATTATTAAGAATTAAACAACCAACAAATAAAAATGTTCAACTTAGGAAATTAGCTTTTTTTCGAACGCCATATTGTAATACAATTGACATATCATATTTCTGAATAATATACGACATACGTTCAGTTTCAAAATCACTTTAACCACTCATTTAGCTATGTTGTGACGTTTAGGCTTAAAATTTCCTTTTCACGTTAATAGAATGGTGATTTTCTGTGCATAATTTAATATTATTATCATTTCATCATCATTTATATGTGCCCAGGCACCCAAGTACCTTCTTATTTTATTTTGCTATAAAGGTTTAGATTAATTACTTTTAATTCTATATTCTTGCCACTCGTATTCGAATGTAAACTTTGACAAATAGAAAACAATGGCAACGCTGTCAGGCGGTCGGTGGCCATGGTTGTCGCGACCAGTAAAATGTACAAATTCAGTCAAACATTTTCTATCCAATTCACAGTCTCGGGAAGTTATCATAAAAATAATACTTAAATGACTTTAGACTGTGCATATGGGACTAAAAACCCACAGAAGGTACAGGAAAAAAGGGCAGTCAAGTGTGGACTTCGCCCCCGGCTAATGTATTGAAAAATTCAGAGTCGGATTAGTTTCGATACGAGAGGAAGGTTGAGTTCGAAAATATACAGGAGGTACTTTATGACCAGATCAATAAAACTTAGAGATATTGTCCTCCATACATCGTGTATCCGTGCCAACGATTTTGCTGAATGTGTGTGTGGGGGGGGGGGGGGAGGTTTAAAGAAGAAATTACTTCTAAAAAAACGTTCCTTGGTTTTAAATACCTTCCTTTCATCAAAAATGACTTCTCAACGTTCCTTGTTTTCAGAAACCGTCCTCCTATTCAAAGTCACAAAAAACGCTTTGTCCCAAACCCAAAAGTACATGATCGGCGCCCATAGGGAGGAGCAAGGTGGAGCGGTTGCCCCCTTGGGTTCCAGGAAAGGGCGTAGATATACAGCAGCGGCAACTTCTTTTTTAGAGAGCACTTTCATTTGTTTAGACAAAAACGCCAGTGGCTTTTTTTTTTTAAAAGTCACTTTAAAAGAGAAGTTTTACGAGTTTTTGGCTGGTTACCCATCCTTGAAATATATGGGCGATCATGCACAAGTACCTTCTCTTGCAACTGACACTCTGAATGTTTTATACTTCAGACACGGGGTCGACACCTCTCAATTTCCTGGCTCAAAGTGAACAAAACATACATTTTTTCACCACACCTTTGCTGACAACCGGTTGCCGTAATGTGTGTCCAAACCTCCAATCATACTTCTAACGTACATACCTCCAATCAAATTGGTCGGATGCCACTTTCTCTTTTAAAAACTTAAAAAATTAGTACTTTTTAGTTTTTTAGTACAATGTACAAACCATTTAGTACAATTTTTAAATTCGCAACACTTTTATGTATCATCTTAGTCATCTATCACTTCCAGAATGCTTTAATTGGAAAGAGATAGACGAATATCGTTTAAGGGAAAATATTTTTATCGTGTTTTGCAAAAACTCAAATTTGTATACTACTCCAACCATTTTCAGTATAGCGTTAGCGTGAAAAACGTTCTGACATGCAAAATCTGCCTATTATTATTCAAGCCTATAAAAATATAAAAAATACTTTTCAACATATACCCTTACCAAATATTAATAATAATTTAACGCGCAAAGTATTGTATAAAAAGGTAAAACTGCTCAACCTTAATAATATTAATTTTAATAAATTAAATAAATTACAAGAAGAAATTAATTTACAAAAATCTGAAAATTCAAAATTATTAAATACACCCATATATTATGATAAAACGAGTATTTGGACAGTTTTACTATACATTGTTCTTTGCATAATAATACTGTTTTGTATTTCAAAGTATCTATGGCCTATTTACATTAAAACTAAAAATGCTAAAAATGATTCAAACACTATTGACTTTTAGGTCATAGAAACTTTCAAAAGTTTATATGCCCTTCTAAGGGTGGAGGAGTTACATTCTCTATACTGTTGATGTAAGCAGTTTAGACCACTCCTAGTTTTATAGATAAGAAATGTTATAAATAGTAGTAGGAGACATTTATGCTTTACTTCTGTTGTTACTGTTCATTGTAATTTTGCATTCTCCAATTTCCAAAATAAATTTTATTCTATGTGAGGGAGTTGTGTTCTTTGAAAAGCAGTGTTTTTAAAAACCCAAAATCCTCGGCCCGACATATAATTCGCGCGCAGTGCCTCCCCAAACATTTTACGACTTCTATACAGGGGTCTAAATTAAAGGGGGTTGGGGAAGTTCCCCAACAGTCATTTCGAATTGAGCGAGCTTCGTCTATGGAATCACAGCCGGTGCATATATCGTCAATATACGTGTCATGCAAAATAATGTCCGACGCACGTGGAAAGTTATTTTTTCTGTTTCTGCCAAATGCTGTAACACCCTTAAGGCTAAAAAGGGTGCGGAAGTAGTTCCATAGGTAACGGTTTTCAGACGATACTCTGAAACGGGGTCATTAGCATTAAGACGATAAAATATTCTTTGATAATCTTGATGTTCGGGCGTAAATTAAAATTTGACGATACATTTTGGAAATTTCCGCGGTTAACACAATTTTATGTAAGCGAAAATTTAAAATAATTGAGGCAATATCCTTTTGTAATTTGGGTTCTTTTAACAAGGTTTGATTTAAACAACGCATTTAAAACAACTCTTAATTGAGTAGATAAACTATCGGGTTTCTCCACCGGGTGATGGGGAATATAAAAAGAATGAGCTTTAGGGCATGGGTTTTTAATAAGTTCCATATGATTTAAATCTAAATATTCCTTTATGGCGTTTTTGACAGTATTTAAAAGCAAAAGTGGATTGACACTTGGCAGTACGATGTATAGAGCTTAGGCAATAAATACAATTAGTTTTATTTTTTGCCCAATTAAAGCGATCATTAGAGGTTTTAGCGGAATACGCGGAGCACTTATAAATTGAATGCGTCCCATTACAGTAGATACATTTTGGCTGCGCAGGCGCGTCTGTCAACTTAGCATTTTGAATTTGCTGTTTCTAGTAGAGAAAGAATTGACCGTAAATAAGGCATTACATTGATTTTCCAAAAAATCAAAAATTGACTGATACTTAGGTATTTCACCTAATTTACATTGCGTAACTTCATAGCGTGTGATAGTTTCATTATCAATTTTTTTAAGCAACATATGACTTAATACAAAATCCCATGAATCAGGATTTAAATTTAGCGTTTTAAGTGCCTCTAAATTTTTAGAGAAAATATCTAACAAATTACGTAATCCGTGCGGATCATTACAATTTACAGACGGAGCGTTTTCAATAGAAGACCAATGGGCCTAAGCTAAAAGGCGTTTATTATTATAGCGCTTGACTAAACTGTTATAAGCAATTGTATAATTGGCGGCACATAATGGCAAACATTTAACCATACTCAGAGGGGGACCTTCTAGGTAAGAAATTTATTATGAAAATTTTTCAATTGGAGAAAGCGACATATTTAAATGAATCAAATTTTCAAATACATCGTTAATGGCGGGAAAATTTTTTATATCTCCCTTAAACTTGATAAGTTCCAGTTTAGGTAAATTTATACGTTGCGGATTTACTGAGGGAGTAATATTAGCCGGTGATGGCTTAGGGTTCATGGTAGGACATACTTTATTATAAATAACGCAAGTCTCTGCATACAATACTTGAAATGCATGAACTTTCGCAGTGGCAAGCTTAACTTCATCCTCATCAACAAAAATAAGGTTAATTAACGCGGTATGTTGTTTTGAAAATTCTTGCTTAATGTCGGCGATATTTTGAAAGTGAATTTCTAAAATATCTTTTTCCGAAGGGTCGATTTCGGCAGCAAGTGCCGCTTTATTAATTTCATTGAGTTTCGAAAACTCAAGGTCGCGCAATATTTTTGTTTTAGTAACTTTAATATCTTGAGCCATATTGAGGCAAATTCGTAAATATTTTTATATTTAGTACACAACAATCAAACTAAAGGTTGAGATTAACCTTGCATTAAAAACCCTGCGGTGTAAATGTAGTCAGCCGATTTATTTGACCATATATCAGACATAAAAAAACCAACGAGAGTAAAGGTATGTGGACAAGTGTTTTTTACATCAAAAAAATTCCTGCTGACCGAAACCACCAACAAACGTTATAATGCGATTTAAATAAAATCAATTTATTGGACGATAAAAATTATTGATTATTATAATTAAAAACAAATCAATTCCAGTTGTCTGGTGAAAACGGATAAGCTCTAAAATCTAGTAATCCGGCGACGAAGGATCAAAGGTATAATCCTTGAGCTCTTATAATTTAAACAAAAATGAAAACAAAGCAAAAATGAATTGAAAAAGTTAGTGGACTGTATATCGAAAAAATTTAGTTAAGAGTTAAATGCAAATAGTTACTTGGTTTTACTGCGGAAATATTGAATATTTTAAATATACAAAAAAAATTAAGGAAATACAGTAGCGACCAGTGATTTAATCAATAATAATGTAGTCAGTGATTTACCCAATGTTGGTTACGCCGTCTAGTAGTGGATATGGGACCCCCTGTAATTAGAACACACACGCGGCAAAAATGACAATTTGGTTTTGCCACCGCGCGTACCGTCGGTACTCAGTAATTGCGGTACTATTTTTGCACGCAAAAATGAACAAGGTTCCAATGCTGTTCTCAGAGTCACCTGACTGAGGTGAATAAAGCACTGGATGGTTCGCGCGCAATAGCGGTTTTGAATGTAAAAAAAGCTAGAGCAAATAACTCGTATAAAACGGCATTTTGAAATAATTATAACAATGTAATTAAAAACATAAATTAATAGTAAAAAGAAAATAATTAAATAATTCTGAACTAATATAGTAGACACTTATCTCAGGAACGTTGTGAAAATAAATAAACTTAGACAAAATTATTGAAACAAAAATAAAGGTTTAGTGGAAACTAAACACTTTACTATGAGGATTTTTTAAAAAATCCTGTTTTTTGATAGGTATCTGTAGTTACCGCGCCTAGTACTTGAAAATAATTTCCAGCGATTTCTCTTGATCACTTTTGTAATAAATATTGTTTTCTGCAAGCTGTGCGATAAACGGTTTCCAAGATACTGCCGGCGTCCCTATTTAGTTGTACATCCGGTACATTAAGGGAGTTATTAAAAAAATTACGAAAAAAAATAAAGATATTAACTTTAAAATAAAGGAAAGGGAAGGGGGGGGGATATTAGTACAAAATAGACTATTAGGTATTAATGAACCTTTTTTTTACATAACCAATAAGTATATTGTTATTACTTCTAGAATAATACACTCATTTTTAATTTCCCAGTTATCTTACTTAATTTTTTAGGCAATCATTATTACTTTAGAAACTCCCCTTACAGACGTTGTTACAAAAACCGCTGAGTTAATAGAGTATAGGATTCAGTTCATAACGTCAAGAGTTGTGCCAAAAATCACATCTATTATGTTTAATGGACAGGAATATTGTGAAGGCCTCCCTGTCCGACGTAAGTATTTTCAAGTTTTTATTACAATATTTGGTCTGGCTGAACTACAATAAATCAATCGTCTAAAATAAACCTTACTACATATGAACATTAGGGTGGTCCTTAATTATAAACTTTAATTTTCTAATGGTCTCATCCTCTAGTTTTTTACTATTAACACAAAACTAACTAAATATATATTTACTAGAAAGTGAAACCTATATACTCTGGGTACCAAATTACCAAGGGCTATATTTCGTGATATTTAAAACAAGAATCTTTTGGCAAAAAGCATGTACTCTAGATAAACTAAAAACAGAAACATACACAAGCAAAACAGAAATGCAATTGGGAAACGAAAATCATGTTAAAGAGAAACTTTTGACATAGCTCAGGCTAAATTCATGAAATTAAATTAAGCGCCGGGTTCTTTTTCCCTGAAAAATTCCTTTGAATTGGGTCTTTCTTTTCCCTTCGGCTATGGTAGAACCAGGTCTGTGTGGCAAATTAAGTTTTATTTTTTATTAAAAGTTGGTGGCTGCTTTAGACAGATGCAAGTAAAGACATATTTATTTGCAATCACAGGAGCTTTCGATCAAAACACTGTCGACCTTGTACTTCAATAAGCCAGCCATACACGAAGACTTTGGAGCGCGCGTAGGTTTAGTACGGCCCAGAGTCAGATGCTTGGAACGGCACGCATATGAGCGTTTTCGCCCACAAATGCTCAAAAATAATGTGCAGGTTTAATCGACACTTTCAAGTCTTAAACTCCGATGGTTTTTCGTTAGTGGGCTAGAAGTGTCTTAAATCACGAAGATTTGGAACGACATCTGACATTTTAGAAATTCCGAAATTTTTGCTAAGAGAGTGTAAGTTGTCCGAGGGGTAATTAATAATTTATTAATAATGTTAACCAATAAAAAGAAAAAAAAGTTATTGCATGTACTATGATATATGCCTATTCCTTACCAATAACTAAAAAAAAGAAAGAACGATCATGTGGTCACTTACCACTTGTTGTGGAACAGCTCATATGAATTTATAAATTGTCTTAGAATGGATTATGCAATATTTAATTTTCTTTTAAACTTACTGGAACCACATTTGCAAAATAAGATACCATAATGAGTAATCAAATTCCAGCAGATGAACGACTAATAGCAACTTTAAGATTTTTGGCTAAGGGAAGGTCTTATGAAGATATCAACTATAAATTTTTGTAATCAGGAAAGAAAGACCTTTTATAAAAATAAAAAATATACATAGTGTTCCATTGAAAAAACATCAATATTCCACTACAGTTCCTTTATATTAAACTAAGCCGCTTTTTAAATGGCAATTTTAATAAAATTTAATCAAAATAGTAAATAGAAACTCAAAAAGTAAGTCCCTGTTCAGTCATGGTTTGATGACCCCATTCCTACAAAGAGTTCTTGTACTTAACCTTCTGTACTCAATTCAGAAATAAATCTTAAACTCGAATAATCCTTCGAAAACTCAAGTTCAGGTATCCAAAAAATAAAAAGCTCAAAGTAGTTAAAATAATCCTTATAAAAATTTTGGAAATGCTAGTGGCAGTAGAAATCATAATTTTAGAAAAGATTTTAAAATTAAACCAAAAACTTTTTCAAATACTTCAGGACATAAACAAGTTAGAGAAAATAATGATAATAAATTTCCTATTAATAAAAATAAAGCTGTTAATAATATTTATTTATGTATCAAGGGTACTAAGTAGATGATTATGCCCTGAGGGTGACATTGTTACATAGCCGAGGGCCTCCGGCCCGAGGGTTCGTAAGTCGCCCGAGGGTATATATCTATTAGTACCCGTGGTACATACAAACTTTTATGTCATACTAGTTTGTTTTAAATAATAAATATTTTTTTTTAAATTAATTTGATTTACCAATTTTTTATTTTTACCCTGTTTTTTGCGTCTTAATGCCCGCGCGGCCCATAATGTGTACTTTATGCCCGCACGGGCATAAAGTAATCCATTATGTAGATGGTCTCTAAGGTATAAAAACACAATAATGTACTGGTATGACATAAAAACAATAATGTTGATAATAAAGGAAATAATTCAGAAAATAAAAACAAATCATCTTTTTAGAAGAAGATTTTCCCTTTCGTTTCGTCAGATCCATCTCTAGACGCGTTTCGTCATATCATGACTCATCAGTAGAGCTAGGATCCGACGAAAAGAAGAGGGAACTCGAAGCTACTTAAGGCAGCACTTTGGTGGGACACACCAGTAAGATGTGGCACGGAGCGTCATCTTTTGTTTATTGGAATTGTATATTGGCCAACCATATTTAATTGGACTGTAAAGCTCCTAGAAATATTGTTTTAAATGTGGAGAGCCTAATGTTAAAATTTCTACCTAATCGCATTGTTCAAAAAACTAGTAGAGAAAGTGCCTCCTAAATGCAGTCTCACTTTTTCTAAAAATAAAGCCAATTTTAAAAATTTTAATAAATCTGATAGGACTATAGTAAATACAAAGATATTTGACAATTCTTTGAGTGTGGATTCTTCTAATTTTATTAAAGTTAATAAGAAAAATTATTTTAACCAAACCGATTGGAATAAGTTGTAGAGAAAAATTTCTGAATTTTATAAAAATTATAGAGATTCTTTTAATAAAGATTCTTCTTGTTACATATCGCCCCTTTCGAGCGATATGTATATCTCCCCTTAATTTTTAAAATGTGTGACCTCTGTCGTCGTCGTCGTACCCGATTTTTGAAATCGCGATTTTTGACATTTTCGATTTTTTTTCTCTTAAGTGGTAAACGTCGCACCGATTTTGATTATTTGGTTTTATAGAGGAATAACGGGGGCACATTTTGTGAAAAATTTCAAATATACAGGGTGTACCGGAAAAAAGCTATTAAACGTCAAAGTCGGAAAATATGCGAAATCCGTTGAAATCCATTTCAGGTCGCAAAAATTATTTTTTTCGATTTTTACTTTTGGAGGTTCGAGAGGACCGGCAACCGCCGAACCCTATTGTTTTTGAGAAAGATTAGAAAATTGAAAGTAATTTTTTTGATTTTTTAAAAGTCGAAAAATGGCCATCGCAGGGTCGTAGGGGGTACCGAATAACTCGAATTGGGTACGTCGGACATATTTCCGGTTTAAACGATCGGATGGGCCGTCTCAAATACTATCTTTTCACAATACATCTTTCTATACCTAAAATGATTAGAAATTGTGAAAAATTGTGAAAATTTAAAAATTACGATTTTAGACCCAAAATTTTCACGGTTTTTAATTTTTTTCTCGAAAAATAATTTTTTTATTAAAATGTCGTATATCCTATCGGAAAGAGCTCGTCGACTTACGTTTAAAATATATTTTTTCGATTTTTAATCATTTTAATTTACAGAGGACGAAACGAATGAATTTTGATTTTTTTTTGGATTTTTTACAATTTTTTTTTTAGGTACTGGTCCGCTTAAACCCGTCTGTGAGCTATTGTAATTAACTTTTTCAACTTTTTTTTGGACTGTTGTTTAGAGGGATAAATAGACTTTAAAATTCATGCCGTGCGCGCTCTTCGTTATGACATTTAGTGGTTCAAAAAAAATATTATTTAATTTTTTTATGTTTTTTTTACCAAAATTTTTTTATGATCGATTATAGCTTCTACTGTAATATCCTTAGAGAGTTCATTTTAGGCGTATTTTATTCCTCAATCTTTTCTAAACACGCACGTATACTTGAATATATTAATTTATTTTTTTTAATTTGAGTAAAATTGATATATTTAGAGCGAGAACAGAAAAATTTGTCAAATATCAAAGTTCAACGTTTTTTAAATAGCTTGCCATGAAATCTCAAACAGGCTTCCATATTGAAATAATTACAGCTGTCAAAATTGGCCTAAAATGGGTGTTTTTGACTTCAGAATGTGACCTTGTTTCAACGTTTTGACGTTAAAAATTGAATGTTATAGATTATTTGGGACTTTTACAATTTAATGAGACCAAAATTAAAGCTTCATATGTCAGATTAGTTATCGAATTTTTAATTTTAAAAAGACTCTGCAATTTCCGTAAAAGTTTCATTTTAACAGAATTATGACTTTTCGAAGAGATTGCTTTGGTTGCATAAAACGTCATCGTGGATATTAAAAATATGAAGTGTCAAAAAAGGCCAAAAATAGCCGAAACTGGCATATTTCAACGCAAGTTTTTAAAGTTATTCTAGCAAGTCGCGCCTTAAAATTTGGGATAAGAGATAGCTCGAAACTTCTACATTACAGTGCTATAAAACAGATAGCTCTAAATATAGTATTTATAGATGCATTTTTCATTTTAATGTAGGTCTGCTTACCTAAATTTTGATTAATTTTTTTCAATATCGGGGATTTTCGGAATAGCCGAAAATTGCCGATAAGATTTTTTCCAAGTTTTATTCATTGTGACTGTATTTGAACAGATAAAGAAAAAATAATTTAACTTTTACATTGCCGTATTTTGTTTCCTATCATATGATGGCGTCAGATTTCGAGTAAAACGTTTCGTCATCTAGATACCATCATCAGGTTTTTATTTTTAAATATAAACTTGTAATTTTTATTGCAGTTTCGTAAATCTAGCTTCTTCTAATGTCTTTGTGCAGTATTGCTTTAACCAAATATCAACGTTTCGACACTATAAAACATCTTCAATCTTTATATTCTTATATTTGGATTTGTGACTTTATTTGAAAAGATAAAGAAAAACTAATTTAACTTTTGCATTGCCGTATTTTGTTTCCTATCACATAATGTCATCAGATTTCGAGTAAAACGTTTCGTCATCTAGATACCATCATCAGGTTTTTATTTTTAAATATAAACTTGTAATTTTTATTGCAGTTTCTTAAATCTTGCTTCTTCTAACGTATTTGTGCAATATTGCTTTAAAAAAATATTAAAGTTTCGACCCAATAAACATCTTCTATCTTTATATTCTTATATTTGGATTTGTGACTTTCTTTGAAAAGATAAAGAAAAAATAATTTAACATTTTCATTGTAGTATTTTGTTTCTTATTATATGGTGTTGTCAGATTTCAAGTACAACGTTTCGTCATCGAGATACCATCATCAGGTTTTCATTTTTAAATATAAACTTGTAATTTTTATTGCAGTTTCGTAAATCTTGCTTCTTCTAACGTCTTTGTGCAATATTACTTTAACCAAATATCAACGTTTCGACCCTATAAAAAAACATCTTCAATCTTTATATTCTTACATTCGGGTTTGTGACTTTATTTGTAAAGATAAAGAAAAACTAATTAAACTTTTGCATTGCCGTATTTTGTTTCCTATCACATAATGTCATCAGATTTCGAGTAAAACGTTTCGTCATCTAGATACCATCATCAGGTTTTTATTTTTAAATATAAACTTTTAATTTTTATTGCAGTTTCGTAAATCTGGCTTCTTCTAACGTATTTGTGCAATATTGCTTTAACCAAATATTAAAGTTTCGACCCTATAAAACATCTTCAATCTTTATATTCTTATATTTGGATTTGTGACTTTATTTGAAAAGATAAAGAAAAAATAATTTAACATTTTCATTGTAGTATTTTGTTTCTTATCATATGGTGTCGTCAGATTTTAAGTACAACGTTTCGTCATCGAGATACCATCATCAGGTTTTCATTTTTAAATATAAACCTGTCATTTTTATTGCAGTGTCGTAACTCTTGCTTCTTTTAACGTCTTTGTGCAATATTACTTTAACCAAATATCAACGTTTCGACCCTATAAAAAAACATCTTCAATCTTTATATTCTTACATTCGGATTTGTGACTTTATTTGTAAAGATAAAGAAAAACTAATTAAACTTTTGCATAGCCGTATTTTGTTTCCTATCATATAATGTCATCAGATTTCGAGTAAAACGTTTAGTCATCTAGATACCATCATCAGGTTTTTATTTTTAAATATAAACTTGCAATTTTTATTGCAGTTTCGTAAATCTTGCTTCTTCTAAAATTTTTGTGCAATATTGCTTTAAACCAAATATCAACATTTCGATCCTATAAAACATCTTCAATCTTTATATTCGGAAAAGTATGATGGTTGTGAAATTTGAAATGGACTGCTATTATGGGTTTAGAAAAACGAATATATCCGAAGAAATTAAAGCATGAATTAAAAACTACTTATCTGGTCTGAACAAAATTTGGCGTACGAATAAAAAATGAGTTATTGTGTGGAACAAAGATTTTTTGTGTTGAAAAAGAGGTTGTTTTTTGCTAGCTGTCATTTTGACAATTTCAAAGTTCAACTATTTCAATTAAACCATTTATTATTAAGTATTAATTTTGTGAAACATAAATAAAAGGGATAAAAATGAAATACACGAGTTACAGTATTATGAGTTATATACTGTCAGCTGTCATTTTGACATTTTTTTTATGTGTAATAATCGCGTTTATAAAAAAATATTTTGTTGTTTTAGTGTAGTTCTCATATTAAGATTGAAATACTTAAATATCAAATTAAATATTTGTAAATATTTCTTGACAGGTGTTATATCGACAAATTAGGCGATATGTTTTCACATCACAGTCCGAAGGAGTGTGATACAAAAGTAAATAATATAGTAAAACGGAATATTAAAAAAAAAATTATAAAAAATGAAAAAAAAATTAAAAAAATTAAAAATTCAAATTTTTTTAAATTCTTTTATGTAATGACTTTTACCTTTAGAGTCACGACAGTGACGATCAGGCGATATGCAGCTTTTACATATCGCCCCTTTCGAGCGATATGTATATCTCCTCTTAATTTTAAAAATGTTCGACCCGTGTCGTCGTCGTCGTCGTCGTCGTACCCGATTTTTGAAATCGCGATTTTTGACATTTTCGATTTTTTTTCTCTAAAGTGGTACATTTCGCACTGCGTTTGATTATTTGGTTTTATAGAGGAATAACGGGGGCACGTTTTGCGAAAAATTTCAAATATACAGGGTGTACCGGAAAAAAGCTATTAAACGTCAAAGTCGGAAAATATGCGAAATCCGTTGAAATCCATTTCAGGTCGCTAAAATTATTTTTTTCGATTTTTACTTTTGGAGGTTGGAAAGGACCGGCAGCCGCCCAACCCTATTGTTTTTGAGAAAGATTAGGAAATGGAAAGTAATTTTTTTTAATTTTTAAAAGTCAAAAAATGGCCATCGCAGGGTCGTCTTGGGTACCGAATAACTCGAATTGGGTACGTCGGACATATTTCCGGTTTAAACGATCAGATGGGCCGTCTCAAATACTATCTTTTCACAATACATCTTTCTATACCTAAAATGATTAGAAATTGTGAAAAATTGTGAAAATTTAAAAATTACGATTTTAGACCTAAAATTTTCACGGTTTTTAATTTTTTTCTCGAAAAATAATTTTTTTATTACAATGTCGTACATCCTATCGGAAAGAGCTCGTCGAAGTTCGTTTAAAATATATTTTTTCGATTTTTAATCATTTTAATTTACAGAGGACGAAACGAATGAATTTTGAATTTTTTTGGATTTTTTACAATTTTTTTTTTAGGTACTGGTCCGCTTAAACTCGTCTGTAAGCTACTGTACGTAACTTTTTCAACTTTTTTTTGCACTGTTGTTTAGAGGGATAAATAGGCTTTAAAACTCATACCGTGCGCGCTCTTCGGTATGACGTTTAGTGGTTCAAAAAAAATAAAATTTAATTTTTTTACGTTTTTTTTAACAACATTTTTTTATAATCGACGATAGATTCTACTATAATATACTTAGAGAGCTCATTTTAGGCCAATTTTATTCCTCAATCTTTTCTCAACACGCACGTATACTTGAATATACCAATTTATCTTTTTAAATTTGAGTAAAATTGATATTTTTAGAGCGGGAACAGAAAAATTCCGCAAATCTCGAACTACATGGTTTTCGAAGAGATTGCCATGAAATCTCAAACAGGCTTCCATATTGGAATTAATTACCGCTGTCAAAATTGGCCTAAAATGGGTGTTTTTGACTTCAGAATGTGACCTTGTTTCGACGTTTTGACGTTAAAAATTGAATGTTATAGATTATTTGGGACTTTTACAATTTAATGAGACCAAAATTAAAGCTTCATATGTCCGATTAGTTATCGAATTTTTAATTTTAAAAAGACTCTGCAATTTCCGTAAAGGTTTCATTTTAACAGAATTATGACTTTTCGAAGAGATTGCTTTGGATGCATAAAACGTCATCGTGGATATTAAAAATATGAAGTGTCAAAAAAGGCCAAAAATAGCCGAAAATGGCATATTTCATCGCAAGTTTTTAAAGTTATTCTAGCAGGTCGCGCTTTAAAATTTGGGATAAGAGATAGCTCGAAACTTCTACATTACAGTGCTATAAAACAGATAGCTCCAAATATAGTATTTATACATGCATTTTTCATTTTAATGTAGGTCTGCTTACCTAAATTTTGATTAATTTTTTTCAATATCGGGGATTTTCGGAATAGCCGAAAATTGCCGATACGATTTTTTCCAAGTTTTATTCATTGTGACTGTATTTGAACAGATAAAGAAAAAATAATTTAACTTTTACATTGCCGTATTTTGTTTCCTATCATATGATGGCGTCAGATTTCGAGTAAAACGTTTCGTCATCTAGATACCATCATCAGGTTTTTATTTTTAAATATAAACTTGTAATTTTTATTGCAGTTTCGTAAATCTTGCTTCTTCTAAAGTATTTGTGCAATATTGCTTTCACCAAATATCAACGTTTCGATACTATAAAACATCTTCAATCTTTATATTCTTATATTTGGATTTGTGACTTTATTTGAAAAGATAAAGAAAAAATAATTTAACTTTTGCATTGCCGTATTTTGTTTCCTATCATATGATGTCATCAGATTTCAAGTAAAACGTTTCGTCATCTAGATACCAACATCAGGTTTTTATTTTTAAATATAAGCTTGTAATTTTTATTGCAGTTTCGTAAATCTTGCTTCTTCTAACGTATTTGTGCAATATTGCTTTAAAAAAATATAAAAGTTTCGTCCCAATAAACATCTTCTATCTTTATATTCTTATATTTGGATTTGTGACTTTATTTGAAAAGATAAAGAAAAAATAATTTAACATTTTCATTGTAGTATTTTGTTTCTTATCATATGGTGTCGTCAGATTTCAAGTACAACGTTTCGTCATCGAGATACCATCATCAGGTTTTCATTTTTAAATATAAACCTGTCATTTTTATTGCAGTGTCGTAAATCTTGCTTCTTCTAACGTCTTTGTGCAATATTACTTTAACCAAATATCAACGTTTCAATCCTATAAAAAAACATCTTCAATCTTTATATTCTTACATTCGGTTTTGTGTCTTTATTTGTAAAGATAAAGAAAAACTAATTAAACTTTTGCATTGCCGTATTTTGTTTCCTATCATATAATGTCATCAGATTTCGAGTAAAACGTTTCGTCATCTAGATACCATCATCAGGTTTTTATTTTTAAATATAAACTTGTAATTATTATTGCAGCTTCGTAAATCTGGCTTCTTCTAACGTATTTGTGCAATATTGCTTTAACCAAATATTAAAGTTTCGACCCTATAAAACATCTTCAACCTTTATATTCTTATATTCTTATATTTGGATTTGTGACTTTATTTGAAAAGATATAGAAAAAATAATTTAACATTTTCATTGTAGTATTTTGTTTCTTATCATATGGTGTCGTCAGATTTCAAGTACAACGTTTCGTCATCGAGATATCATCATCAGGTTTTCATTTTTAAATATAAACCTGTCATTTTTATTGCAGTGTCGTAAATCTTGCTTCTTCTAACGTCTTTGTGCAATATTACTTTAACCAAATATCAACGTTTTGACCCTATAAAAAAACATCTTCAATCTTTATATTCTTATATTCGGATTTGTGACTTTATTTGTAAAGATAAAGAAAAACTAATTAAACTTTTGCATAGCCGTATTTTGTTTCCTATCATATAATGTCATCAGATTTCGAGTAAAACGTTTCGTCATCTAGATACCATCATCAGGTTTTTATTTTTAAATATAAACTTGCAATTTTTATTGCAGTTTCGTAAATCTTGCTTCTTCTAAAGTTTTTGTGCAATATTGCTTTAACCAAATATCAACGTTTCGATCCTATAAAACATCTTCAATCTTTATATTCTTATATTTTGATTTGTGACTTTATTTGAAAAGGTCAAGAAAAAATAATTTAACTTTTGCATTGTCGTATTTTGTTTCCTATCATACGATGTTATCAGATTTCGGGTAAAACGTTTCATCATCTAGATACCAACATCAGGTTTTTATTTTTAAATATAAACTTGTAATTTTTATTGCAGGTTCGTAAATCTTGCTTCTTCTAAAGTATTTGTGCAATATTGCTTTAACCAAATATCAACGTTTCGACCCTATAAAAAAACATCTTCAATCTTTATATTTGGAAAAGTATGATAGTTGTGAAATTTAAAATGGACTGCTATTATGGGTTTAGAAAAACGAATATATCCGAAGAAGTTAAAGCATGAATTAAAAACTACTTATCTGGTCTGAACAAAATTTGGCATACGAATGAAAAATGAGTTATTGTGTGGAACAAAGATTTTGTGTGTTGAAAAAAAGGTTGTTTTTTGCTAGCTGTCATTTTGACAATTTCAAAGTTCAACTATTTCAATTAAACCATTTAATATTAAGTGTTAATTCTGTGAAACAAATAAAAGGGATAAAAATGAAATACACGAGTTACAGTATTATGGGTTATATACTGACAGCTGTCATTTTGACATTTTTTTATGTGTAATAATCGCGTTTATAAAAAAATATTTTGTTGTTGGGTGTAGTTCTCATATATTAAGATTGAAATACATAAATATTAAATGAAGTATTTGTAAATATTTTTTGACAGGTGTTATATCGACAAATTAGGCGATATGTTTTCACATCACAGTCCGAAGGAGTGTGATACAAAAGTAAATAATATAGTAAAACAGAATATTTCAAAAAAAAAATTTTAAAAAATGAAAAAAAAATTAAAAAAATTAAAAATTCGAATTTTTTTTATTTCTTTTATGTAATGACTTTTACCTTTAGAGTCACGACAGTGACGATCAGGCGATATGCAGCTTTTACATATCGCCCCTTTCGAGCGATATGTATATCTCCCCTTAATTTTTAAAATGTGTGACCTCTGTCGTCGTCGTCGTACCCGATTTTTGAAATCGCGATTTTTGACATTTTCGATTTTTTTTCTCTTAAGTGGTAAACGTCGCACCGATTTTGATTATTTGGTTTTATAGAGGAATAACGGGGGCACATTTTGTGAAAAATTTCAAATATACAGGGTGTACCGGAAAAAAGCTATTAAACGTCAAAGTCGGAAAATATGCGAAATCCGTTGAAATCCATTTCAGGTCGCAAAAATTATTTTTTTCGATTTTTACTTTTGGAGGTTGGAGAGGACCGGCAGCCGCCCAACCCTATTGTTTTTGAGAAAGATTAGAAAATGGAAAGTAATTTTTTTTATTTTTTAAAAGTCGAAAAATGGCCATCGCAGGGTCGTAGGGGGTACCGAATAACTCGAATTGGGTACGTCGGACATATTTCCGGTTTAAACGATCAGATGGGCCGTCTCAAATACTATCTTTTCACAATATATCTTTCTATACCTAAAATGATTAGAAATTGTGAAAAATTGTGAAAATCTAGAAATTACGATTTTAGACCCAAAATTTTCACGGTTTTTAATTTTTTTCTCGAAAAATAATTTTTTTATTAAAATGTCGTACATCCTATCGGAAAGAGCTCGTCGAAGTACGTTTAAAATATATTTTTTCGATCCTTAATCTATTTTAGTTACAGAGGACGAAACGAATGAATTTTGATTTTTTTTGGATTTTTTACAATTTTTTTTTTAGGTACTGGTCCGCTTAAACCCGTCTGTAAGCTACTGTAATTAACTTTTTCAACTTTTTTTTGGACTATTGTTTAGAGGGATAAATAGGCTTTAAAATTCATGCCGTGCGCGCTCTTCGTTATGACATTTAGTGGTTCAAAAAAAATATTATTTAATTTTTTTATGTTTTTTTTACCAAAATTTTTTTATGATCCATTATAGCTTCTACTGTAATATCCTTAGAGAGTTCCTTTTAGGCTTATTTTATTCCTCAATCTTTTCTAAACACGCACGTATACTTGAATATACCAATTTATTTTTTTAAATTAGAGTAAAATTGATATTTTTAGAGCGAGGACAGAAAAATTCGTCAAATATCAAAATGCAACGTTTTTTAAATAGCTTGCCATGAAATCTCAAATTGGCTTCCATATTGAAATAATTACAGCTGTCAAAATTGGCCTAAAATGGGTGTTTTTGACTTCAGAATGTGACCTTGTTTCAACGTTTTGACGTTAAAAATTGAATGTTATAGATTATTTGGGACTTTTACAATTTAATGAGACCAAAATTAAAGCTTCATATGTCAGATTAGTTATCGAATTTTTAATTTTAAAAAGACTCTGCAATTTCCGTAAAAGTTTCATTTTAACAGAATAATGACTTTTCGAAGAGATTGCTTTGGATGCATAAAACGTCATCGTGGATATTAAAAATATGAAGTGTCAAAAAACGCCAAAAATAGCCGAAAATGGCATATTTCATCGCAAGTGTTTAAAGTTATTCTAGCATGTCGCGCTTTAAAATGTGGGATAAGAGATAACTCGAAACTTCTACATTACAGTGCTATAAAACAGATAGCTCCAAATATAGTATTTATAGATGTATTTTTCATTTTAATGTCGGTCTGCAAGCCCTATATTTTCAATATCGGGTATATTTGGAACAGTTGAAAATTGCCGTTAAGATTTCTTATCATTGTGACTTTATTTGAAAAGATAAAGAAAAAATAATTTAACTTTTGCATTGTCGTATTTTGTTTCCTATCATACGATGTTATCAGATTTCGGGTAAAACGTTTCATCATCTAGATACCAACATCAGGTTTTTATTTTTAAATATAAACTTGTAATTTTTATTGCAGTTTCGTAAATCTAGCTTCTTCTAACGTATTTGTGCAATATTGCTTTAACCAAATATTGAAGTTTCGACCCTATAAAACATCTTCAATCGTTATATTCTTATATTTGGATTTGTGACTTTATTTAAAAAGATAAAGAAAAAATAATTTAACTTTTGCATTGCCGTACTTTCTTTCCTATCATACGATGTCATCAGATTTCGAGTAAAACGTTTCGTCATCTAGATACCATCATCAGGTTTTTATTTTTAAATATAAACCTGTAATTTTTATTGCAATTTCGTAAATCTTGCTTCTTCTAACGTATTTGTGCAATATTGCTTTAACCAAATATTGAAGTTTCGACCCTATAAACATCTTCAATCTTTATATTCTTATATTTGGATTTGTGACTTTATTTGACAAGATAAAGAAAAAATAATTTAACTTTTGCATTGTCGTATTTTGTTTCCTATCAAATAATGGCGTCAGATTTCGAGTAAAACGTTTCGTCATCTAGATACCATCATCAGGTTTTTATTTTTAAATATAAACTTGTAATTTTTATTGCAGTTTCGTAAATCTAGCTTCTTCTAATGTTTTTGTGCAATATTGCTTTAACCAAATATCAACGTTTCGACACTATAAAACATCTTCAATCTTTATATTCTTATATTTGGATTTGTGACTTTATTTGAAAAGATAAAGAAAAAATAATTTAACTTTTGCATTGCCGTACTTTCTTTCCTATCATACGATGTCATCAGATTTCGAGTAAAACGTTTCGTCATCTAGATACCATCATCAGGTTTTTATTTTTAAATATAAACTTGTAATTTTTATTGTAGTTTCGTAAATCTTGCTTCTTCTAACGTATTTGTGCAATATTGCTTTAACCAAATATTAACGTTTCGACCCTATAAACATCTTCTATCTTTATATTCTTATATTTGGATTTGTGACTTTATTTGAAAAGATAAAGAAAAAATTATTTAACTTTGGCATTGCCGTATTTTGTTTCCTACCATATTATGTCATTAGATTTCGAGTAAAACGTTTCGTCATCTAGATATCATCATCATGTTTTTATTTTTAAATATAAACTTGTAATCTTTATTGCAGTTTCGTAAATCTTGCTTCTTCTAGCGTATTCGTGCAATATTGCTTTAATCAAATATCAACGTTTCGACATTATAAAACATCTTCAATCTTTATATTCTTATATTTGGATTTGTGACTTTATTTGAAAAGATAAAGAAAAAATAATTTAATTTTTACATTGCCGTATTTTGTTTTCTATCATACGATGTCATCAGATTTCGAGTAAAACATTTCGTCATCTAGATACCATCATCAGGTTTTTATTTTTTAATATAAACTTGTAATTTTTATTGCAGGTTCGTAAATCTTGCTTCTTCTAACGTATTTGTGCAATATTGCTTTTAAAAAGGATTAAAGTTTCGACCCTATAAACATCTTCAATCTTTATATTCGGAAAAGTATGATGGTTGTGAAATTTGAAATGGACTGCTATTATGGGTTTAGAAAAACGAATATATCCGAAGAAATTAAAGCATGAATTAAAAACTACTTATCTGGTCTGAACAAAATTTGGCGTACGAATAAAAAATGAGTTATTGTGTGGAACAAAGATTTTTTGTGTTGAAAAAGAGGTTGTTTTTTGCTTGCTGTTATTTTGACAATTTCAAAGTTCAACTATTTCAATTAAACCATTTATTATTAAGTATTAATTTTGTGACACATAAATAAAAGGGATAAAAATGAAATACACAGTTACTGTCAGCTGTCATTTTGACATTTTTTTTATGTGTAATAATCGCGTTTATAAAAAAATATTTTGTTGTGTTAGTGTAGTTCTCATATTAAGATTGAAATACTTAAATATCAAATGAAATATTTGTAAATATTTCTTGACAGGTGTTATATCGACAAATTAGGCGATATGTTTTCACATCACAGTCCGAAGGAGTGTGATACAAAAGTAAATAATATAGTAAAACACAATATTTAAAAAAAAAATTATAAAAAATGAAAAAAAAATTAAAAAAATTAAAAATTCAAATTTTTTTAAATTCTTTTATGTAATGACTTTTACCTTTAGAGTCACGACAGTGACGATCAGGCGATATGCAGCTTTTACATATCGCCCCTTTCGAGCGATATGTATATCTCCCCTTTATTTTAAAAATGTGCGACCCTGTCGTCGTCGTACCCGATTTTTGAAATATCGATTTTTTGACATTTTCGATTTTTTTTCTCTAAAGTGGTACATTTCACACCGATTTTGATTATTTGGTTTTATAGAGGAATAACGGGGGCACATTTTGTGAAAAATTTTAAATATACAGGGTGTACCGGAAAAAAGTTATTAAACGTCAAAGTCGGGAAATATGCGAAATCCGCTGTAACGCATTTCAGGTCGCAAAAATTATTTTTTTCGATTTTTACTTTTGGAGGTTGGAGAGGACCGGCAGCCGCCCAACCCTATTGTTTTTGAGAAAGATTAGAAAATGGAAAGTAATTTATTTTATTTTTTAAAAGTCGAAAATTGGCCATTGCAGGGTCGTAGGGGGTACCGAATAACTCGAATTGCGTACGTCGGGCATATTTCCGGTTTAAACGATCAGATGGGCTGTCTCAAATACTATCTTTTCACAATACATCTTTCTATACCTAAAAACATTAGAAATTGTGAAAAATTGTGAAAATTTAAAAATTACGATTTTAGACCCAAAATTTTCACGGTTTTTAATTTTTTTCTCAAAAAATAATTTTTTTATTAAAATGTCGTATATCCTATCGGAAAGAGCTCGTCGACTTACGTTTAAAACATATTTTTTCGATTTTTAATCATTTTAATTTACAGAGGACGAATCGAATGAATTTTGATTTTTTTTGGGTTTTTTACAATTTTTTTTTTTAGGTACTGGTCCGCTTAAACCCGTCTGTGAGCTACTGTAATTAACTTTTTCAATTTTTTTTTGGACTGTTGTTTAGAGGGATAAATAGACTTTAAAATTCATGCCGTGCGCGCTCTTCGTTATGAAATTTAGTGGTTCGAAAAAAATATTATTTAATTTTTTTATGTTTTTTTTACCAAAATTTTTTTATGATCGATTATAGCTTCTACTGTAATATCCTTAGAGAGTTCCTTTTAGGCTTATTTTATTCCTCAATCTTTTCTCAACACGCCTGTATACTTGAATATACCAATTTATTTTTTTAAATTAGAGTAAAATTGATATATTTAGAGCGAGAACAGAAAAATTCGTCAAATATCAAAATTCAACGTTTTTTAAATAGCTTGCCATGAAATCTCAAACAGGCTTCCATATTGAAATAATTACAGCTGTCAAAATTGGCCTAAAATGGGTGTTTTTGACTTCAGAATGTGACCTTGTTTCAACGTTTTGACGTTAAAAATTGAATGTTATAGATTAATTGGGACTTTTACAATTTAATGAGACCAAAATTAAAGCTTCATATGTCAGATTAGTTATCGAATTTTTAATTTTGAAAAGACTCTGCAATTTCCGTAAAAGTTTCATTTTAACAGAATTATGACTTTTCGAAGAGATTGCTTTGGTTGCATAAAACGTCATCGTGGATATTAAAAATATGAAGTGTCAAAAAAGGCCAAAAATAGCCGAAAATGGCATATTTCATCGCAAGTTTTTAAAGTTATTCTAGCAGGTCGCGCCTTAAAATTTGGGATAAGAGATAGCTCGAAACTTCTACATTACAGTGCTATAAAACAGATAGTTCCAAATATAGTATTTATACATGCATTTTTCATTTTAATGTAGGTCTGCTTACCTAAATTTTGATTAATTTTTTTCAATATCGGGGATTTTCGGAATAGCCGAAAATTGCCGATAAGATTTTTTCCAAGTTTTATTCATTGTGACTGTATTTGAACAGATAAAGAAAAAATAATTTAACTTTTACATTGCCGTATTTTGTTTCCTATCATATGATGGCGTCAGATTTCGAGTAAAACGTTTCGTCATCTAGATACCATCATCAGGTTTTTATTTTTAAATATAAACTTGTAATTTTTATTGTAGTTTCGTAAATCTAGCTTCTTCTAATGTCTTTGTGCAATATTGCTTTAACCAAATATCAACGTTTCGACACTATAAAACATCTTCAATCTTTATATTTTTATATTTGGATTTGTGACTTTATTTGAAAAGATAAAGAAAAAATTATTTAACTTTTGCATTGCCGTATTTTGTTTCCTATCATATGATGTCATCAGATTTCAAGTAAAACGTTTCGTCATCTAGATACCAACATCAGGTTTTTATTTTTAAATATAAACTTGTAATTTTTATTGCAGTTTCGTAAATCTTGCTTCTTCTAACGTATTTGTGCAATATTGCTTTAAAAAAATATTAAAGTTTCGACCCAATAAACATCTTCTATCTTTATATTCTTATATTTGGATTTGTGACTTTATTTGAAAAGATAAAGAAAAAATAATTTAACATTTTCATTGTAGTATTTTGTTTCTTATCATATGGTGTCGTCAGATTTCAAATACAACGTTTCGTCATCGAGATACCATCATCAGGTTTTCATTTTTAAATATAAACCTGTCATTTTTATTGCAGTGTCGTAAATCTTGCTTCTTCTAACGTATTTGTGCAATATTACTTTAACCAAATATCAACGTTTCAACCCTATAAAAAAACATCTTCAATCTTTATATTCTTACATTCGGATTTGTGACTTTATTTGTAAAGATAAAGAAAAACTAATTAAACTTTTTCATAGCCGTATTTTGTTTCCTATCATATAATGTCATCAGATTTCGAGTAAAACGTTTCGTCATCTAGATACCATCATCAGGTTTTTATTTTTAAATATAAACTTGCAATTTTTATTGCAGTTTCGTAAATCTTGCTTCTTCTAAAGTTTTTGTGCAATATTGCTTTAACCAAATATCAACGTTTCGATCCTATAAAACATCTTTAATCTTTATATTCGGAAAAGTATGATGGTTGTGAAATTTGAAATGGACTGCTATTATGGGTTTAAAAAAACGAATATATCCGAAGAAATTAAAGCATGAATTAAAAACTACTTATCTGGTCTGAACAAAATTTGGCGTACGAATAAAAAATGAGTTATTGTGTGGAACAAAGATTTTTTGTGTTGAAAAAGAGGTTGTTTTTTGCTAGCTGTCATTTTGACAATTTCAAAGTTCAACTATTTCAATTAAACCATTTATTATTAAGTGTTAATTTTGTGAAACATAAATAAAAGGGATAAAAATGAAATACACGAGTTACAGTATTATGAGTTATATACTGTCAGCTGTCATTTTGACATTTTTTTTTTTGTGTAATAATCGCGTTTATAAAAGAATATTTTGTTGTGTTAGTGTAGTTCTCATATTAAGATTGAAATACTTAAATATCAAATGAAATATTTGTAAATATTTTTTGACAGGTGTTATATCGACAAATTAGGCGATATGTTTTCACATCACAGTCCGAAGGAGTGTGATACAAAAGTAAATAATATAGTAAAACAGAATATTTAAAAAAAAAATTATAAAATATAAAAAAAAAATTAAAAAAATTAAAAATTCAAATTTTTTTTAAATTCTTTTATGTAATGACTTTTACCTTTAGAGGCACGACAGTGACGATCAGGCGATATGCAGCTTTTACATATCGCCCCTTTCGAGCGATATGTATATCTCCTCTTAATTTTAAAAAAGTGTGACCTCTGTCGTCGTCGTACCCGATTTTTGAAATATCGATTTTTTGACATTTTCGATTTTTTTTCTCTAAAGTGGTACATTTCACACCGATTTTGATTATTTGGTTTTATAGAGGAATAACGGGGGCACATTTTGTGAAAAATTTTAAATATACAGGGTGTACCGGAAAAAAGTTATTAAACGTCAAAGTCGGGAAATATGCGAAATCCGCTGTAACGCATTTCAGGTCGCAAAAATTATTTTTTTCGATTTTTACTTTTGGAGGTTGGAGAGGACCGGCAGCCGCCCAACCCTATTGTTTTTGAGAACGATTAGAAAATGGAAAGTAATTTTTTTATTTTTTAAAAGTCGAAAAATGGCCATCGCAGGGTCATAGGGGGTACCGAATAACTCGAATTGGGTACGTCGGACATATTTCCGGTTTAAACGATCAGATGGGCCATCTCAAATACTATCTTTTCACAATACATCTTTCTATACCTAAAATGATTAGAAATTGTGAAAAATTGTGAAAATTTAAAAATTACGATTTTAGACCTAAAATTTTCACGGGTTTTAATTTTTTTCTCGAAAAATAATTTTTTTATTAAAATGTCGTATATCCTATCGGAAAGAGCTCGTCGAACTACGTTTAAAATATATTTTTTCGATTTTTAATCATTTTAATTTACAGAGGACGAAACGAATGAATTTTGATTTTTTTTGGATTTTTTACCATTTTTTTTTTAGGTACTGGTCCGCTTAAACCCATCTGTGAGCCACTGTAATTAACTTTTTTAACTTTTTTTTGGACTGTTGTTTAGAGGGATAAATATACTTTAAAATTCATACCGGGCGCGCTCCTCGTTATGACGTTTAGTGGTTCAAAAAAAATAAAATTTAATTTTTTGACGTTTTTTTTACCAAAAATTTTTTATGTTCGATTATAGCTTCTACTATAATATCCTTAGAGAGTTCATTTTAGGCTTATTTTATTCCTCAATCTTTTCTAAACACGCACGTATACTTGAATATATTAATTTATTTTTTTTAATTTGAGTAAAATTGATATATTTAGAGCGAGGACAGAAAAATTCGTCAAATATCGAAATGCAACGTTTTTTAAATAGCTTGCCATGAAATCTCAAACAGGCTTCCATATTGAAATAATTACAGCTGTCAAAATTGGCCTAAAATGGGTGTTTTTGACTTCAGAAAGCGACGCTGTTTTAACGTTTCGACGTTAAAAATTGAATGTTATAGATTATTTGGGACTTGTACAATCTAATGAGATAAAAATTAATGCTTCATATGTCCGAATAATTATCGAAATTTTAATTTTAAAAATACCCTGCAATTTCCGTAAAAGTTTCATTTTAACAGAATTATGACTTTTCGAAGAGATTGCTTTGGATGGATAAAGCGTCATCGTGGATATTAAAAATATGAAGTGTCAAAAAAGGCCAAAAATAGCCGAAAATGGCATATTTCATCGCAAGTGTTTAAAGTTATTTTAGCATGTCGCGCTTTAAAATGTGGGATAAGAGATAACTCGAAACTTCTACATTACAGTGCTATAAAACAGATAGCTCCAAATATAGTATTTATAGATGTATTTTTCATTTTAATGTCGGTCTGCAAGCAATATATTTTCAATATCGGGTATATTTGGAACAGCTGAAAATTGCCGTCAAGATTTCTTTTCATTGTGACTTTATTTGAAAAGATAAAGAAAAAATAATTTAACTTTTGCATTGCCGTATTTTGTTTCCTATCATACGATGTCATCAGATTTCGAGAAAAACGTTTCGTCATCTAGATACCATCATCAGGTTTTTATTTTTAAATATAAACTTGTAATTTTTATTGCAGTTTCGTAAATCTTGCTTCTTCTAACGTATTTGTGCAATATTGCTTTAACCAAATATTGAAGTTTCGACCCTATAAAACATCTTTAATCTTTATATTCTTATATTTGGATTTGTGACTTTATTTGAAAAGATAAAGAAAAAATAATATAACTTTAACATTGCCGTATTTTGTTTCCTATCATATGATGTCATCAGATTTCGAGTAAAACGTTTCGTCATCTAGATACCAACATCAGGTTTTTATTTTTAAATATAAACTTGTAATTTTTATTGCAGTTTCGTAAATCTTGCTTCTTCTAACGTATTTGTGCAATATTGCTTTAACCAAATATTAAAGTTTCGACCCTATAAACATCTTCAATCTTTATATTCTTATATTTGGATTTGTGACTTTATTTGAAAAGATAAAGAAAAAATAATTTAACATTTTCATTGTAGTATTTTGTTTCTTATCATATGGTGTCGGCAGATTTTAAGTACAACGTTTCGTCATCGAGATACCATCATCAGGTTTTCATTTTTAAATATAAACCTGTAATTTTTATTGCAGTGTCGTAAATCTTGCTTCTTCTAACGTCTTTGTGCAATATTACTTTAACCAAATATCAACGTTTTGACCCTATAAAAAAACATCTTCAATCTTTATATTCTTATATTTGGATTTGTGACTTTATTTGAAAAGATAAAGAAAAAATAATTTAACATTTTCATTGTAGTATTTTGTTTCTTATCATATGGTGTCGTCAGATTTCAAGTACAACGTTTTGTCATCGAGATACCATCATCAGGTTTTCATTTTTAAATATAAACTTGTAATTTTTATTGCAGTTTCGTAAATCTTGCTTCTTCTAACGTCTTTGTGCAATATTACTTTAACCAAATATCAACGTTTCGACCCTATAAAAAAACATCTTCAATCTTTATATTCTTACATTCGGATTTGTGACCTTATTTGTAAAGATAAAGAAAATCTAATTAAACTTTTGGATTGACGTATTTTGTTTCCTATCACATAATGTCATCAGATTTCGAGTAAAACGTTTCGTCATCTAGATACCATCATCAGGTTTTTATTTTTAAATATAAACTTGTAATTTTTATTGCAGTTTCGTAAATCTGGCTTCTTCTAACGTATTTGTGCAATATTGCTTTAACCAAATATTAACGTTTTGACCCTATAAAAAAACATCTTCAATCTTTATATTCTTATATTTGGATTTGTGACTTTATTTGAAAAGATAAAGAAAAAATAATTTAACATTTTCATTGTAGTATTTTGTTTCTTATCATATGGTGTCGTCAGATTTCAAGTACAACGTTTTGTCATCGAGATACCATCATCAGGTTTTCATTTTTAAATATGAACCTGTCGTTTTTATTGCAGTGACGTAAATGTTGCTTCTTCTAACGTCTTTGTGCAATATTACTTTAACCAAATATCAACGTTTCGACCCTATAAAAAAACATCTTCAATCTTTATATTCTTACAATCGGATTTGTGACTTTATTTGTAAAGATAAAGAAAAACTAATTAAACTTTTGAATAGCCGTATTTTGTTTCCTATCATATAATGTCATCAGATTTCGAGTAAAACGTTTCGTCATCTAGATACCATCATCAGGTTTTTATTTTTAAATATAAACTTGCAATTTTTATTGCAGTTTCGTAAATCTTGCGTCTTCCAAAGTTTTTGTGCAATATTGCTTTAACCAAATATCAACGTTTCGATCCTATAAAACATCTTCAATCCTTATATTCGGAAAAGTATGATGGTTGTGAAATTTAAAATAGACTGTTATTATTGTCTTTGAAAAACGAATATATCCGAAAAAGAAAAAGCATAAATTGAAAACTACTTATCTGGTCTAAACAAAATTTGGCATACGAATGAAAAATGAGTTATTGTGTGGAACAAAAATTTTGTGTGTTAAAAAAAGGTTGTTTCTTGCTAGCTGTCATTTTGACAATTTTAAAGTTCAACTATTTCAATTAAACTATTTAATATTAAGTGTTAATTTTGTGAAACATAAATAAAAGGAATAAAAATTAAATACACGCGTTACAGTATTATTAGTTATATATTGACAGCTGTCATTTTGACATTTTTTATGTGTAATAATCGCGTTTATCAAAAATATTTTGTTGTTTTAGTGTAGTTCTCATATTAAGATTGAAATACTTAAATATCAAATGAAATATTTGTAAATATTTCTTGACAGGTGTTATATCGACAATTTAGGCGATATGTTTTCACATCACAGTCCGAAGGAGTGTGATACAAAAGTAAATAATATAGTAAAACAGAATATTTAAAAAAAAATTATAAAAAATGAAAAAAAAATTAAAAAAATTAAAAATTCAAATTTTTTCAAATTCTTTTATGTAATGACTTTTACCTTTAGAGTCACGACAGTGACGATCAGGCGATATGCAGCTTTTACATATCGCCCCTTTCGAGCGATATGTATATCTCCCCTTAATTTTAAAAATGTATGACCCGTGTCGTCGTCGTCGTACCCGATTTTTGAAATCGCGATTTTTGACATTTTCGATTTTTTTTCTCTTAAGTGGTAAACGTCGCACCGATTTTGATTATTTGGTTTTATAGAGGAATAACGGGGGCACATTTTGTAAAAAATTTCAAATATACAGGGTGTACCGGAAAAAAGCTATTAAACGTCAAAGTCGGAAAATATGCGAAATCCGTTGAAATCCATTTCAGGTCGCAAAAATTATTTTTTTCGATTTTTACTTTTCGAGGTTTGAGAGGACCGGCAGCCGCCCAACCCTATTGTTTTTGAGAAAGATTAGAAAATGGAAAGTAATTTTTTTTATTTTTTAAAAGTCAATAAATGGCCATCGCAGGGTCGTCTTGGGTACCGAATAACTCGAATTGGGTACGTCGGACATATTTCCGGTTTAAACGATCAGATGGGCCGTCTCAAATGCTATCTTTTCACAATACATCTTTCTATACCTAAAATGATTAGAAATTGTGAAAAATTGTGAAAATTTAAAAATTACGATTTTAGACCTAAAATTTTCACGGTTTTTAATTTTTTTCTCGAAAAATAATTTTTTTATTAAAATGTCGTATATGATATCGGAAAGAGCTCGTCGACTTACGTTTAAAATATATTTTTTCGATCCTTAATCTATTTTAGTTACAGAGGACGAAACGAATGAAATTTGATTTTTTTTCGATTTTTTACAATTTTTTTTTTAGGTACTGGTCCGCTTAAACCCGTCTGTGAGCTACTGTAATTAACTTTTTCAACTTTTTTTTGGACTGTTGTTTAGAGGCATAAATAGACTTTAAAATTCATACCGTGCGCGTTCTTCGTTATGACATTTAGTGGTTCAAAAAAAATATTATTTAATTTTTTTACGTTTTTTTTACCAAAACATTTTTATATTCGATTATAGCTTCTACTATAATATCCTTAGAGAGTTCATTTTAGGCTTATTTTATTCCTCAATCTTTTCTAAACACGCACGTATACTTGAATATATTAATTTATTTTTTTTAATTTGAGTAAAATTGATATATTTAGAGCGAGGACAGAAAAATTCGTCAAATATCGAAATGCAACGTTTTTTAAATAGCTTGCCATGAAATCTCAAACAGGCTTCCATATTGAAATAATTACAGCTGTCAAAATTGGCCTAAAATGGGTGTTTTTGACTTCAGAATGTGACCTTGTTTCAACGTTTTGACGTTAAAAATTGAATGCTATAGATTATTTGGGACTTTTACAATTTAATGAGACCAAAATTAAAGCTTCATATGTCAGATTAGTTATCGAATTTTTAATTTTAAAAAGACTCTGCAATTTCCGTAAAAGTTTCATTTTAACAGAATTATGACTTTTCGAAAAGATTGCTTTGGATGCATAAAACGTCATCGTGGATATTAAAAATATGAAGTGTCAAAAAAGGCCAAAAATAGCCGAAAATGGCATATTTCATCGCAAGTTTTTAAAGTTATTCTAGCAGGTCGCGCTTTAAAATTTGGGATAAGAGATAGCTCGAAACTTCTACATTACAGTGCTATAAAACAGATAGCTCCAAATATAGTATTTATACATGCATTTTTCACTTTAATGTAGGTCTGCTTACCTAAATTTTGATTAATTTTTTTCAATATCGGGGATTTTCGGAATAGCCGAAAATTGCCGATAAGATTTTTTCCAAGTTTTATTCATTGTGACTGTATTTGAACAGATAAAGAAAAAATAATTTAACTTTTACATTGCCGTATTTTGTTTCCTATCATATATAATCCTTCCTATCATGTATAAATGTTGATATTCGAGTGAGAACGTGTTCCATTGAGCTCCTTAAAGTCCTTAAAATAAGTGGTATTTCTCCGGAATAATTAGTGTCGTTCCTGTCATTAGTGTGTGTTTTTTGTATGCGCATATGTTTCCACAGTCTCTAACTGATTAAGTATAAGTGCTTTTGTTTTAAAGTGATAACTTGATTAGTTGTTCTCTGCGCATCTTCTATCTTCTGGAAACCAGAGGTTCTCAAAATGACTCGTTCAACTAAATCAGCCTTAGATGAAACCGAGAAGCTTATTACCAAAGTTTGTTCTAGTTTTCTTGCCCAACTTGAGGAAAAAATTGACGCAAAACTGACTAAACTTGGCGATAATTTGTCTGCTCTTGTCGAGTCTATAAAAAATATGCATCAAATAATAAACAAAAATAGTGATTCTATTAAGGATTTGCAGGTTCGTGTTGACAAACTTGAACAACAGAGCAAGCATAATAATCTGATAATTTGTGGGCTAGAAATCAAAGATGGCAGCAATATGACTGATGTTATTGCAACTTTCTTAAGCGACACTCTTAAAATCCATTGTACAAGTAACGATTTTGACTTTGTTTATCCTATAAAAAGTAAAGACAGTGACAGTGCCAATAAACGTCCAATGATGTTAGTGCGTTTTATATCATATATAAAAAGAAGCAAAGTGTTCGCGGCGAAAAGTATGCTTAAAAAGTCGGGAGTGGTCATATATGAGGACCTCACTCGAGATAGGTACGGCTTGCTGATGGCGGCAAGGTGTAAATATGGTAAAAATGCCTGGTCTTCAGGAGGTAAAATTTATTACTTCGATATTACCAGGAATTCAAAAATAATAATCTCGAAACTTACTGACATTTAAATAATAAATTATTTATAATAACAATTGAAATTGTTTAGGTACCACTGGTTAACAGAAATTTCGCATTAGTTTATTTTTATGGGTTTGCATTGAATGTTATCTCCAGCAGCTTTTTTTTTATATTATAGATTTGAATACTTTGTATATTTTCTAATACCTACATCATTTTTTACGGTTTTGATAGAAAATGTTAAGTGAATTATTGAGAATGTAAATTTCGGGTTGAAAATTAAATTGTTTTTTGATTTAAGATGCATTTGGGTATTTATATAGTACCTAGTTATATTAAAGTAGTTTTTATTTGTAAGAAATTCAATATTTTAAGTTAAACTCCTTACAATTGGGTTTTCCCTAAGAGTGTTATGATTATGGACATCCCATTGCTTTAATTTTTACAAAATATGATTTAAATACTTTTTATGATTCATAATTAGTATCATCAAGATTTTTGCAGGGCCCGATATGCATTTTTTTTTATTTAGGTACTTATGTATCACTAAAGTGTCAATGCTATAGAATAATTATTTATTTTATTTAAGAAGTTTATGTATTCAAAAGTAGATTAGGGTAGGTTAGCATAATTTCTATTTTTTTTAAACCTACGCCTTTCGCCTAATCAATGTTTCGGGCTCGGAAATATCACTTTGTTCACCTATTCTTTTTATTCACATATAGGAGTTCTTTGGTCGAGTGTTTCACGACTTTTTAAATAAATCAAAGGTAATTGTAGAAATTTGTTTTATCTGTTTGTATTTTCTGGAGAAAATAATATGAATAATTTGAAATTTAGAATTGCTCAATTCAATATACGCTCAATTTTTACAGGTTTTTATGACTTTAAGTCAGTTATTGGAGATTATCGTCTTCTCCATCGTATTTGAGTGTAAGGTATTAATTTTTTCTCTTCTTCGTGCTGACTTATTTTATAAGATTGTTCATTTATTTTCTCCTTTACATGGTAATCTTTAATTACTATTTCTACATCTATCACTAGTTATGTATATTCTTTATACTTAAGCAAGCAGTGCAGGGTTCAGTTGAGTAGCCGTCTAGGCTAGACTGCGCCATGCTTTTGTTTGCATCGCCTATTCTTTGTTATATTGTTTATTTTTTTATAATAAAAGACCTTTATTATTATTATTATTATTATTATTATATGATGGCGTCAGATTTCGAGTAAAACGTTTCGTCATCTAGATACCATCATCAGGTTTTCATTTTTAAATATAAACCTGTCATTTTTATTGCAGTGTCGTAAATCTAGCTTCTTCTAATGTCTTTGTGCAATATTGCTTTAAAAACATATTAAAGTTTCGACCCAATAAACATCTTCTATCTTTATATTCTTATATTTGGATTTGTGACTTTATTTGAAAAGATAAAGAAAAAATAATTTAACATTTTCATTGTAGTATTTTGTTTCTTATCATATGGTGTCGTCAGATTTCAAGTACAACGTTTCGTCATCGAGATACCATCATCAGGTTTTCATTTTTAAATATAAACCTGTCATTTTTATTGCAGTGTCGTAAATCTTGCTTCTTCTAACGTCTTTGTGCAATATTACTTTAACCAAATATCAACGTTTCAACCCTATAAAAAAACATCTTCAATCTTTATATTCTTACATTCGGTTTTGTGTCTTTATTTGTAAAGATAAAGAAAAACTAATTAAACTTTTGCATTGCCGTATTTTGTTTCCTATCATATAATGTCATCAGATTTCGAGTAAAACGTTTCGTCATCTAGATACCATCATCAGGTTTTTATTTTTAAATATAAACTTGTAATTTTTATTGCAGTTTCGTAAATCTGGCTTCTTCTAACGTATTTGTGCAATATTGCTTTAACCAAATATTAAAGTTTCGACCCTATAAAACATCTTCAATCTTTATATTCTTATATTCTTATATTTGGATTTGTGACTTTATTTGAAAAGATAAAGAAAAAATAATTTAACATTTTTATTGTAGTATTTTGTTTCTTATCATATGGTGTCGCCAGATTTCAAGTACAACGTTTCGTCATCGAGATATCATCATCAGGTTTTCATTTTTAAATATAAACCTGTCATTTTTATTGCAGTGTCGTAAATCTTGCTTCTTCTAACGTATTTGTGCAATATTGCTTTAACCAAATATCAACGTTTCGACACTATAAAACATCTTCAATCTTTATATTCTTATATTTGGATTTGTGACTTTATTTGAAAAGATAAAGAAAAAATAATTTAACTTTTGCATTGCCGTATTTTGTTTGCTATCATATAATGTCATCAGATTTCGAGTAAAACGTTTCGTCATCGAGATACCATCATCAAGTTTTCATTTTTAAATATAAACTGGTAATTTTTATTGCAGTTTCGTAAATATTGCTTCTTCTAACGTATTTGTGCAATATTGCTTTAACCAAATATCAACGTTTCGACACTATAAAACATCTTCAATCTTTATATTCTTATATTTGAATTTGTGACTTTATTTGAAAAGATAAAGAAAAAATAATTTAACATTTACATTGCCGTATTTTATTACCTATCATATAATAGCGTCAGATTTCGAGTAAAACGTTTCGTCATCTAGATATCATCATCATGTTTTTATTTTTAAATATAAACTTGTAATTTTTATTGCAGTTTCGTAAATCTTGCTTCTTCTAACGTATTTGTGCAATATTGCTTTAACCAAATATTAACGTTTCGACCCTATAAAACATCTTCAATCCTTATATTCGGAAAAGTATGATGGTTGTGAAATTTAAAATAGACTGTTATTATTGTCTTTGAAAAACGAATATATCCGAAAAAGAAAAAGCATAAATTGAAAACTACTTATCTGGTCTAAACAAAATTTGGCATACGAATGAAAAATGAGTTATTGTGTGGAACAAAAATTTTGTGTGTTAAAAAAAGGTTGTTTCTTGCTAGCTGTCATTTTGACAATTTTAAAGTTCAACTATTTCAATTAAACTATTTAATATTAAGTGTTAATTTTGTGAAACATAAATAAAAGGAATAAAAATAAAATACACGCGTTACAGTATTATTAGTTATATATTGACAGCTGTCATTTTGACATTTTTTATGTGTAATAATCGCGTTTATCAAAAATATTTTGTTGTTTTAGTGTAGTTCTCATATTAAGATTGAAATACTTAAATATCAAATGAAATATTTGTAAATATTTCTTGACAGGTGTTATATCGACAATTTAGGCGATATGTTTTCACATCACAGTCCGAAGGAGGGTGATACAAAAGTAAATAATATAGTAAAACAGAATATTTAAAAAAAAATTATAAAAAATGAAAAAAAAATTAAAAAAATTAAAAATTCAAATTTTTTCAAATTCTTTTATGTAATGACTTTTACCTTTAGAGTCACGACAGTGACGATCAGGCGATATGCAGCTTTTACATATCGCCCCTTTCGAGCGATATGTATATCTCCCCTTAATTTTAAAAATGTATGACCCGTGTCGTCGTCGTCGTACCCGATTTTTGAAATCGCGATTTTTGACATTTTCGATTTTTTTTCTCTTAAGTGGTAAACGTCGCACCGATTTTGATTATTTGGTTTTATAGAGGAATAACGGGGGCACATTTTGTAAAAAATTTCAAATATACAGGGTGTACCGGAAAAAAGCTATTAAACGTCAAAGTCGGAAAATATGCGAAATCCGTTGAAATCCATTTCAGGTCGCAAAAATTATTTTTTTCGATTTTTACTTTTCGAGGTTTGAGAGGACCGGCAGCCGCCCAACCCTATTGTTTTTGAGAAAGATTAGAAAATGGAAAGTAATTTTTTTTATTTTTTAAAAGTCAATAAATGGCCATCGCAGGGTCGTCTTGGGTACCGAATAACTCGAATTGGGTACGTCGGACATATTTCCGGTTTAAACGATCAGATGGGCCGTCTCAAATGCTATCTTTTTACAATACATCTTTCTATACCTAAAATGATTAGAAATTGTGAAAAATTGTGAAAATTTAAAAATTACGATTTTAGACCTAAAATTTTCACGGTTTTTAATTTTTTTCTCGAAAAATAATTTTTTTATTAAAATGTCGTATATGATATCGGAAAGAGCTCGTCGACTTACGTTTAAAATATATTTTTTCGATCCTTAATCTATTTTAGTTACAGAGGACGAAACGAATGAAATTTGATTTTTTTTCGATTTTTTACAATTTTTTTTTAGGTACTGGTCCGCTTAAACCCGTCTGTGAGCTACTGTAATTAACTTTTTCAACTTTTTTTTGGACTGTTGTTTAGAGGCATAAATAGACTTTAAAATTCATACCGTGCGCGTTCTTCGTTATGACATTTAGTGGTTCAAAAAAAATATTATTTAATTTTTTTACGTTTTTTTTACCAAAACATTTTTATATTCGATTATAGCTTCTACTATAATATCCTTAGAGAGTTCATTTTAGGCTTATTTTATTCCTCAATCTTTTCTAAACACGCACGTATACTTGAATATATTAATTTATTTTTTTTAATTTGAGTAAAATTGATATATTTAGAGCGAGGACAGAAAAATTCGTCAAATATCGAAATGCAACGTTTTTTAAATAGCTTGCCATGAAATCTCAAACAGGCTTCCATATTGAAATAATTACAGCTGTCAAAATTGGCCTAAAATGGGTGTTTTTGACTTCAGAATGTGACCTTGTTTCAACGTTTTGACGTTAAAAATTGAATGCTATAGATTATTTGGGACTTTTACAATTTAATGAGACCAAAATTAAAGCTTCATATGTCAGATTAGTTATCGAATTTTTAATTTTAAAAAGACTCTGCAATTTCCGTAAAAGTTTCATTTTAACAGAATTATGACTTTTCGAAAAGATTGCTTTGGATGCATAAAACGTCATCGTGGATATTAAAAATATGAAGTGTCAAAAAAGGCCAAAAATAGCCGAAAATGGCATATTTCATCGCAAGTTTTTAAAGTTATTCTAGCAGGTCGCGCTTTAAAATTTGGGATAAGAGATAGCTCGAAACTTCTACATTACAGTGCTATAAAACAGATAGCTCCAAATATAGTATTTATACATGCATTTTTCACTTTAATGTAGGTCTGCTTACCTAAATTTTAATTAATTTTTTTCAATATCGGGGATTTTCGGAATAGCCGAAAATTGCCGATAAGATTTTTTCCAAGTTTTATTCATTGTGACTGTATTTGAACAGATAAAGAAAAAATAATTTAACTTTTACATTGCCGTATTTTGTTTCCTATCATATGATGGCGTCAGATTTCGAGTAAAACGTTTCGTCATCTAGATACCATCATCAGGTTTTCATTTTTAAATATAAACCTGTCATTTTTATTGCAGTGTCGTAAATCTAGCTTCTTCTAATGTCTTTGTGCAATATTGCTTTAAAAACATATTAAAGTTTCGACCCAATAAACATCTTCTATCTTTATATTCTTATATTTGGATTTGTGACTTTATTTGAAAAGATAAAGAAAAAATAATTTAACATTTTCATTGTAGTATTTTGTTTCTTATCATATGGTGTCGTCAGATTTCAAGTACAACGTTTCGTCATCGAGATACCATCATCAGGTTTTCATTTTTAAATATAAACCTGTCATTTTTATTGCAGTGTCGTAAATCTTGCTTCTTCTAACGTCTTTGTGCAATATTACTTTAACCAAATATCAACGTTTCAACCCTATAAAAAAACATCTTCAATCTTTATATTCTTACATTCGGTTTTGTGTCTTTATTTGTAAAGATAAAGAAAAACTAATTAAACTTTTGCATTGCCGTATTTTGTTTCCTATCATATAATGTCATCAGATTTCGAGTAAAACGTTTCGTCATCTAGATACCATCATCAGGTTTTTATTTTTAAATATAAACTTGTAATTTTTATTGCAGTTTCGTAAATCTGGCTTCTTCTAACGTATTTGTGCAATATTGCTTTAACCAAATATTAAAGTTTCGACCCTATAAAACATCTTCAATCTTTATATTCTTATATTCTTATATTTGGATTTGTGACTTTATTTGAAAAGATAAAGAAAAAATAATTTAACATTTTTATTGTAGTATTTTGTTTCTTATCATATGGTGTCGCCAGATTTCAAGTACAACGTTTCGTCATCGAGATATCATCATCAGGTTTTCATTTTTAAATATAAACCTGTCATTTTTATTGCAGTGTCGTAAATCTTGCTTCTTCTAACGTATTTGTGCAATATTGCTTTAACCAAATATCAACGTTTCGACACTATAAAACATCTTCAATCTTTATATTCTTATATTTGGATTTGTGACTTTATTTGAAAAGATAAAGAAAAAATAATTTAACTTTTGCATTGCCGTATTTTGTTTGCTATCATATAATGTCATCAGATTTCGAGTAAAACGTTTCGTCATCGAGATACCATCATCAAGTTTTCATTTTTAAATATAAACTGGTAATTTTTATTGCAGTTTCGTAAATATTGCTTCTTCTAACGTATTTGTGCAATATTGCTTTAACCAAATATCAACGTTTCGACACTATAAAACATCTTCAATCTTTATATTCTTATATTTGAATTTGTGACTTTATTTGAAAAGATAAAGAAAAAATAATTTAACATTTACATTGCCGTATTTTATTACCTATCATATAATAGCGTCAGATTTCGAGTAAAACGTTTCGTCATCTAGATATCATCATCATGTTTTTATTTTTAAATATAAACTTGTAATTTTTATTGCAGTTTCGTAAATCTTGCTTCTTCTAACGTATTTGTGCAATATTGCTTTAACCAAATATTAACGTTTCGACCCTATAAAACATCTTCAATCCTTATATTCGGAAAAGTATGATGGTTGTGAAATTTAAAATAGACTGTTATTATTGTCTTTGAAAAACGAATATATCCGAAAAAGAAAAAGCATAAATTGAAAACTACTTATCTGGTCTAAACAAAATTTGGCATACGAATGAAAAATGAGTTATTGTGTGGAACAAAAATTTTGTGTGTTAAAAAAAGGTTGTTTCTTGCTAGCTGTCATTTTGACAATTTTAAAGTTCAACTATTTCAATTAAACTATTTAATATTAAGTGTTAATTTTGTGAAACATAAATAAAAGGAATAAAAATAAAATACACGCGTTACAGTATTATTAGTTATATATTGACAGCTGTCATTTTGACATTTTTTATGTGTAATAATCGCGTTTATCAAAAATATTTTGTTGTTTTAGTGTAGTTCTCATATTAAGATTGAAATACTTAAATATCAAATGAAATATTTGTAAATATTTCTTGACAGGTGTTATATCGACAATTTAGGCGATATGTTTTCACATCACAGTCCGAAGGAGTGTGATACAAAAGTAAATAATATAGTAAAACACAATATTTAAAAAAAAATTATAAAAAATGAAAAAAAAATTAAAAAAATTAAAAATTCAAATTTTTTCAAATTCTTTTATGTAATGACTTTTACCTTTAGAGTCACGACAGTGACGATCAGGCGATATGCAGCTTTTACATATCGCCCCTTTCGAGCGATATGTATATCTCCCCTTAATTTTAAAAATGTATGACCCGTGTCGTCGTCGTCGTACCCGATTTTTGAAATCGCGATTTTTGACATTTTCGATTTTTTTTCTCTTAAGTGGTAAACGTCGCACCGATTTTGATTATTTGGTTTTATAGAGGAATAACGGGGGCACATTTTGTAAAAAATTTCAAATATACAGGGTGTACCGGAAAAAAGCTATTAAACGTCAAAGTCGGAAAATATGCGAAATCCGTTGAAATCCATTTCAGGTCGCAAAAATTATTTTTTTCGATTTTTACTTTTCGAGGTTTGAGAGGACCGGCAGCCGCCCAACCCTATTGTTTTTGAGAAAGATTAGAAAATGGAAAGTAATTTTTTTTATTTTTTAAAAGTCAATAAATGGCCATCGCAGGGTCGTCTTGGGTACCGAATAACTCGAATTGGGTACGTCGGACATATTTCCGGTTTAAACGATCAGATGGGCCGTCTCAAATGCTATCTTTTCACAATACATCTTTCTATACCTAAAATGATTAGAAATTGTGAAAAATTGTGAAAATTTAAAAATTACGATTTTAGACCTAAAATTTTCACGGTTTTTAATTTTTTTCTCGAAAAATAATTTTTTTATTAAAATGTCGTATATGATATCGGAAAGAGCTCGTCGACTTACGTTTAAAATATATTTTTTCGATCCTTAATCTATTTTAGTTACAGAGGACGAAACGAATGAAATTTGATTTTTTTTCGATTTTTTACAATTTTTTTTTAGGTACTGGTCCGCTTAAACCCGTCTGTGAGCTACTGTAATTAACTTTTTCAACTTTTTTTTTGACTGTTGTTTAGAGGCATAAATAGACTTTAAAATTCATACCGTGCGCGTTCTTCGTTATGACATTTAGTGGTTCAAAAAAAATATTATTTAATTTTTTTACGTTTTTTTTACCAAAACATTTTTATATTCGATTATAGCTTCTACTATAATATCCTTAGAGAGTTCATTTTAGGCTTATTTTATTCCTCAATCTTTTCTAAACACGCACGTATACTTGAATATATTAATTTATTTTTTTTAATTTGAGTAAAATTGATATATTTAGAGCGAGGACAGAAAAATTCGTCAAATATCGAAATGCAACGTTTTTTAAATAGCTTGCCATGAAATCTCAAACAGGCTTCCATATTGAAATAATTACAGCTGTCAAAATTGGCCTAAAATGGGTGTTTTTGACTTCAGAATGTGACCTTGTTTCAACGTTTTGACGTTAAAAATTGAATGCTATAGATTATTTGGGACTTTTACAATTTAATGAGACCAAAATTAAAGCTTCATATGTCAGATTAGTTATCGAATTTTTAATTTTAAAAAGACTCTGCAATTTCCGTAAAAGTTTCATTTTAACAGAATTATGACTTTTCGAAAAGATTGCTTTGGATGCATAAAACGTCATCGTGGATATTAAAAATATGAAGTGTCAAAAAAGGCCAAAAATAGCCGAAAATGGCATATTTCATCGCAAGTTTTTAAAGTTATTCTAGCAGGTCGCGCTTTAAAATTTGGGATAAGAGATAGCTCGAAACTTCTACATTACAGTGCTATAAAACAGATAGCTCCAAATATAGTATTTATACATGCATTTTTCACTTTAATGTAGGTCTGCTTACCTAAATTTTGATTAATTTTTTTCAATATCGGGGATTTTCGGAATAGCCGAAAATTGCCGATAAGATTTTTTCCAAGTTTTATTCATTGTGACTGTATTTGAACAGATAAAGAAAAAATAATTTAACTTTTACATTGCCGTATTTTGTTTCCTATCATATGATGGCGTCAGATTTCGAGTAAAACGTTTCGTCATCTAGATACCATCATCAGGTTTTCATTTTTAAATATAAACCTGTCATTTTTATTGCAGTGTCGTAAATCTAGCTTCTTCTAATGTCTTTGTGCAATATTGCTTTAAAAACATATTAAAGTTTCGACCCAATAAACATCTTCTATCTTTATATTCTTATATTTGGATTTGTGACTTTATTTGAAAAGATAAAGAAAAAATAATTTAACATTTTCATTGTAGTATTTTGTTTCTTATCATATGGTGTCGTCAGATTTCAAGTACAACGTTTCGTCATCGAGATACCATCATCAGGTTTTCATTTTTAAATATAAACCTGTCATTTTTATTGCAGTGTCGTAAATCTTGCTTCTTCTAACGTCTTTGTGCAATATTACTTTAACCAAATATCAACGTTTCAACCCTATAAAAAAACATCTTCAATCTTTATATTCTTACATTCGGTTTTGTGTCTTTATTTGTAAAGATAAAGAAAAACTAATTAAACTTTTGCATTGCCGTATTTTGTTTCCTATCATATAATGTCATCAGATTTCGAGTAAAACGTTTCGTCATCTAGATACCATCATCAGGTTTTTATTTTTAAATATAAACTTGTAATTTTTATTGCAGTTTCGTAAATCTGGCTTCTTCTAACGTATTTGTGCAATATTGCTTTAACCAAATATTAAAGTTTCGACCCTATAAAACATCTTCAATCTTTATATTCTTATATTCTTATATTTGGATTTGTGACTTTATTTGAAAAGATAAAGAAAAAATAATTTAACATTTTTATTGTAGTATTTTGTTTCTTATCATATGGTGTCGCCAGATTTCAAGTACAACGTTTCGTCATCGAGATATCATCATCAGGTTTTCATTTTTAAATATAAACCTGTCATTTTTATTGCAGTGTCGTAAATCTTGCTTCTTCTAACGTATTTGTGCAATATTGCTTTAACCAAATATCAACGTTTCGACACTATAAAACATCTTCAATCTTTATATTCTTATATTTGGATTTGTGACTTTATTTGAAAAGATAAAGAAAAAATAATTTAACTTTTGCATTGCCGTATTTTGTTTGCTATCATATAATGTCATCAGATTTCGAGTAAAACGTTTCGTCATCGAGATACCATCATCAAGTTTTCATTTTTAAATATAAACTGGTAATTTTTATTGCAGTTTCGTAAATATTGCTTCTTCTAACGTATTTGTGCAATATTGCTTTAACCAAATATCAACGTTTCGACACTATAAAACATCTTCAATCTTTATATTCTTATATTTGAATTTGTGACTTTATTTGAAAAGATAAAGAAAAAATAATTTAACATTTACATTGCCGTATTTTATTACCTATCATATAATAGCGTCAGATTTCGAGTAAAACGTTTCGTCATCTAGATATCATCATCATGTTTTTATTTTTAAATATAAACTTGTAATTTTTATTGCAGTTTCGTAAATCTTGCTTCTTCTAACGTATTTGTGCAATATTGCTTTAACCAAATATTAACGTTTCGACCCTATAAAACATCTTCAATCTTTATATTCTTATATTTGGATTTGTGACTTTATTTGAAAAGATAAAGAAAAAATAATTTAACTTTGACATTGTCGTATTTTATTACCTATCATATAATAGCGTCAGATTTCGAGTGAAACGTTTCGTCATCTAGATATCATCATCATGTTTTTATTTTTAAATATAAACTTGTAATTTTTATTGCAGTTTCGTAAATCTTGCTTCTTCTAACGTCTTTGTGCAATATTACTTTAACCAAATATTAACGTTTCGACCCTATAAAACATCTTCAATCTTTATATTCTTATATTTGGATTTGTGACTTTATTTGAAAAGATAAAGAAAAAATAATTTAACTTTTACATTGCCGTATTTTATTACCTATCATATAATAGCGTCAGATTTCGAGTAAAACGTTTCGTCATCTAGATACCATCATCAGGTTTTTATTTTTAAATATAAACTTGTAATTTTTATTGCAGTTTCGTAAATCTTGCTTCTTCTAACGTATTTGTGCAATATTGCTTTAACCAAATATTAACGTTTCGACCCTATAAAACATCTTCAATCTTTATATTCTTATATTTGGATTTGTGACTTTATTTGAAAAGATAAAGAAAAAATAATTTAACTTTGACATTGCCGTATTTTATTACCTATCATAAAATAGCGTCAGATTTCGAGTAAAACGTTTCGTCATCTAGATATCATCATCAGGTTTTTATTTTTAAATATAAACTTGTAATTTTTATTGCAGTTTCGTAAATATTGCTTCTTCTAGCGTATTCGTGCAATATTGCTTTAACCAAATATCAACGTTTCGACATTATAAAACATCTTCAATCTTTATATTTTTATAATTGAATTTGTGAATTTATTTGTAGAGATAAAGAAAAAATAATTTAATTTTTACATTGCCGTATTTTGTTTCCTATCATATGATGTCATCAGATTTCGAGTAAAACGTTTCGTTATCTAGATACCATCATCAGGTTTTCATTTTTAAATATAAACCTGTAATTTTTATTGCAGTGTCGTAAATCTTGCTTCTTCTAACGTCTTTGTGCAATATTACTTTAACCGAATATTAACGTTTCGACCCTATAAAAAAACATCTTCAATCTTTATATTCTTATATTTTGATTTGTGACTTTATTTGAAAAGATAAAGAAAAACTAATTAAACTTTTGCATTGCCGTATTTTGTTTCCTATCACATAATGTCATCAGATTTCGGGTAAAACGTTTCGGCATCTAGATACCAACATCAGGTTTTTATTTTTTAATATAAACTTGTAATTTTTATTGCAAGTTCGTAAATCTTGCTTCTTCTAAAGTATTTGTGCAATATTGCTTTAACCAAATATCAACGTTTCGACCCTATAAAACATCTTCAATCTTTATATTCGGAAAAGTATGATAGTTGTGAAATTTAAAATGGACTGCTATTATTGTCTTAGAAAAACGAATATATCCGAAAAAGTAAAAGCATAAATTGAAAACTACTTATCTGGTCTAAACAAAATTTGGCATACGAATGAAAAATGAGATATTGTGTGGAACAAAAATTTTGTGTGTTAAAAAAAGGTTGTTTCTTGCTAGCTGTCATTTTGACAATTTTAAAGTTCAACTATTTCAATTAAACTATTTAATATTAAGTGTTAATTTTGTGAAACATAAATAAAAGGAATAAAAATAAAATACACGCGTTACAGTATTATTAGTTATATATTGACAGCTGTCATTTCGACATTTTTTATGTGTAATAATCGCGTTTATAAAAAAATATTTTGTTGTTTTAGTGTAGTTCTCATATTAAGATTGAAATACTTAAATATCAAATGAAATATTTGTAAATATTTCTTGACAGGTGTTATATCGACAAATTAGGCGATATGTTTTCACATCACAGTCCGAAGGAGTGTGATACAAAAGTAAATAATATAGTAAAACGGAATATTAAAAAAAAAAATATAAAAAATGAAAAAAAAATTAAAAAAATTAAAAATTCAAATTTTTTTAAATTCTTTTATGTAATGACTTTTACCTTTAGAGTCACGACAGTGACGATCAGGCGATATGCAGCTTTTACATATCGCCCCTTTCGAGCGATATGTATATATCCCCTTTATTTTAAAAATGTTCGACCTCTGTCGTCGTCGTCGTCGTCGTCGTCGTCGTCGTACCCGATTTTTGAAATCGCGATTTTTGACATTTTCGATTTTTTTTCTCTAAAGTGGTACATTTCGCACTGATTTTGATTATTTGGTTTTATAGAGGAATAACGGGGGCACGTTTTGTGAAAAATTTTAAATATACAGGGTGTACCGGAAAAAAGTTATTAAACGTCAAAGTCGGGAAATATGCGAAATCCGCTGTAACGCATTTCAGGTCGCAAAAATTATTTTTTTCGATTTTTACTTTTGGAGGTTGGAGAGGACCGGCAGCCGCCCAACCCTATTGTTTTTGAGAAAAATTAGATAATGGAAAGTAATTTTTTTTATTTTTTTTAAGTCGAAAAATGGCCATAGCAGGGTCGTAGGGGGTACCGAATAACTCGAATTGGGTACGTCGGACATATTTCCGGTTTAAACGATCAGATGGGCCGTCTCAAATGCTATCTTTTCACAATACATCTTTCTATACCTAAAAACATTAGAAATTGTGAAAAATTGTGAAAATTTAAAAATGACGATTTTAGACCCAAAATATTCACGGTTTTTAATTTTTTTCTCGAAAAATAATTTTTTTATTAAAATGTCGTATATCCTATCGGAAAGAGCTCGTCGACTTATGTTTAAAATATATTTTTTCGATTTTTAATCATTTTAATTTACAGAGGATGAAACGAATGAATTTTGATTTTTTTTTGATTTTTTACAATTTTTTTTTTAGGTACTGGTCCGCTTAAACCCGTCTGTGAGCTACTGTAATTAACTTTTTCAACTTTTTTTTGGACTGTTGTTTAGAGGCATAAATAGAATTTAAAATTCATACCGTGCGCGCTCTTCGGTATGACTTTTAGTGGTTTAAAAAAAATATTATTTAATTTTTTTATGTTTTTTTTACCAAAATTTTTTTATGATCGATTATAGCTTCTACTATAATATCCTTAGAGAGTTCATTTTAGACTTATTTTATTCCTCAATCTTTTCTAAACACGCACGTATACTTGAATATATTAATTTATTTTTTTTAATTTGAGTAAAATTGATATATTTAGAGCGAGAACAGAAAAATTTGTCAAATATCAAAATTCAACGTTTTTTAAATAGCTTGCCATGAAATCTCAAACAGGCTTCGATATTGAAATAATTACAGCTGTCAAAATTGGCCTAAAATGGGTGTTTTTGACTTCAGAATGTGACCTTGTTTCAACGTTTTGACGTTAAAAATTGAATGTTATAGATTATTTGGGACTTTTACAATTTAATGAGACCAAAATTAAAGCTTCATATGTCAGATTAGTTATCGAATTTTTAATTTTAAAAAGACTCTGCAATTTCCGTAAAAGTTTCATTTTAACAGAATTATGACTTTTCGAAGAGATTGCTTTGGATGCATAAAACGTCATCGTGGATATTAAAAATATGAAGTGTCAAAAAAGGCCAAAAATAGCCGAAAATGGCATATTTCATCGCAAGTTTTTAAAGTTATTCTAGCAGGTCGCGCTTTAAAATTTGGGATAAGAGATAGCTCGAAACTTCTACATTACAGTGCTATAAAACAGATAGCTCCAAATATAGTATTTATACATGCATTTTTCATTTTAATGTAGTTCTGCTTACCTAAATTTTGATTAATTTTTTTCAATATCGGGGATTTTCGGAATAGCCGAAAATTGCCGATAAGATTTTTTCCAAGTTTTATTCATTGTGACTGTATTTGAACAGATAAAGAAAAAATAATTTAACTTTTACATTGCCGTATTTTGTTTCCTATCATATGATGGCGTCAGATTTCGAGTAAAACGTTTCGTCATCTAGATACCATCATCAGGTTTTTATTTTTAAATATAAACTTGTAATTTTTATTGCAGTTTCGTAAATCTAGCTTCTTCTAATGTCTTTGTGCAATATTGCTTTAACCAAATATCAACGTTTCGACACTATAAAACATCTTCAATCTTTATATTCTTATATTTGGATTTGTGACTTTATTTGAAAAGATAAAGAAAAAATAATTTAACATTTTCATTGTAGTATTTTGTTTCTTATCATATGGTGTCGTCAGATTTCAAGTACAACGTTTCGTCATCGAGATACCATCATCAGGTTTTCATTTTTAAATATAAACCTGTCATTTTTATTGCAGTGTCGTAAATCTTGCTTCTTCTAACGTCTTTGTGCAATATTACTTTAACCAAATATCAACGTTTCGACCCTATAAAAAAACATCTTCAATCTTTATATTCTTACATTCGGTTTTGTGACTTTATTTGTAAAGATAAAGAAAAACTAATTAAACTTTTGCATTGCCGTATTTTGTTTCCTATCATATAATGTCATCAGATTTCAAGTAAAACGTTTCGTCATCTAGATACCATCATCAGGTTTTTATTTTTAAATATAAACTTGTAATTTTTATTGCAGTTTCGTAAATCTGGCTTCTTCTAACGTATTTGTGCAATATTGCTTTAACCAAATATTAAAGTTTCGACCCTATAAAACATCTTCAATCTTTATATTCTTATATTTGGATTTGTGACTTTATTTGAAAAGATAAAGAAAAAATAATTTAACTTTTACATTGCCGTATTTTGTTTCCTATCATATGATGGCGTCAGATTTCGAGTAAAACGTTTCGTCATCTAGATACCATCATCAGGTTTTTATTTTTAAATATAAACTTGTAATTTTTATTGCAGTTTCGTAAATCTAGCTTCTTCTAATGTCTTTGTGCAATATTGCTTTAACCAAATATCAACGTTTCGACACTATAAAACATCTTCAATCCTTATATTTTTATATTTGGATTTGTGACTTTATTTGAAAAGATAAAGAAAAAATTATTTAACTTTTGCATTGCCGTATTTTGTTTCCTATCATATGATGTCATCAGATTTCAAGTAAAACGTTTCGTCATCTAGATACCAACATCAGGTTTTTATTTTTAAATATAAACTTGTAATTTTTATTGCAGTTTCGTAAATCTTGCTTCTTCTAACGTATTTGTGCAATATTGCTTTAAAAAAATATTAAAGTTTCGACCCAATAAACATCTTCTATCTTTATATTCTTATATTTGGATTTGTGACTTTATTTGAAAAGATAAAGAAAAAATAATTTAACATTTTCATTGTAGTATTTTGTTTCTTATCATATGGTGTCGTCAGATTTCAAATACAACGTTTCGTCATCGCGATACCATCATCAGGTTTTCATTTTTAAATATAAACCTGTCATTTTTATTGCAGTGTCGTAAATCTTGCTTCTTCTAACGTCTTTGTGCAATATTACTTTAACCAAATATCAACGTTTCAACCCTATAAAAAAACATCTTCAATCTTTATATTCTTACGTTCGGTTTTGTGACTTTATTTGTAAAGATAAAGAAAAACTAATTAAACTTTTGCATTGCCGTATTTTGTTTCCTATCATATAATGTCATCAGATTTCGAGTAAAACGTTTCGTCATCTAGATACCATCATCAGGTTTTTATTTTTAAATATAAACTTGTAATTTTTATTGCAGTTTCGTAAATCTGGCTTCTTCTAACGTATTTGTGCAATATTGCTTTAACCAAATATTAAAGTTTCGACCCTATAAAACATCTTCAATCTTTATATTCTTATATTTGGATTTGTGACTTTATTTGAAAAGATAAAGAAAAAATAATTTAACATTTTCATTGTAGTATTTTGTTTCTTATCATATGGTGTCGTCAGATTTCAAGTACAACGTTTCGTCATCGAGATACCATCATCAGGTTTTCATTTTTAAATATAAACCTGTCATTTTTATTGCAGTGTCGTAACTCTTGCTTCTTTTAACGTCTTTGTGCAATATTACTTTAACCAAATATCAACGTTTCGACCCTATAAAAAAACATCTTCAATCTTTATATTCTTACATTCGGATTTGTGACTTTATTTGTAAAGATAAAGAAAAACTAATTAAACTTTTGCATAGCCGTATTTTGTTTCCTATCATATAATGTCATCAGATTTCGAGTAAAACGTTTCGTCATCTAGATACCATCATCAGGTTTTTATTTTTAAATATAAACTTGCAATTTTTATTGCAGTTTCGTAAATCTTGCTTCTTCTAAAGTTTTTGTGCAATATTGCTTTAAACCAAATATCAACATTTCGATCCTATAAAACATCTTCAATCTTTATATTCGGAAAAGTATGATGGTTGTGAAATTTGAAATGGACTGCTATTATGGGTTTAGAAAAACGAATATATCCGAAGAAATTAAAGCATGAATTAAAAACTACTTATCTGGTCTGAACAAAATTTGGCGTACGAATAAAAAATGAGTTATTGTGTGGAACAAAGATTTTTTGTGTTGAAAAAGAGGTTGTTTTTTGCTAGCTGTCATTTTGACAATTTCAAAGTTCAACTATTTCAATTAAACCATTTATTATTAAGTATTAATTTTGTGAAACATAAATAAAAGGGATAAAAATGAAATACACGAGTTACAGTATTATGAGTTATATACTGTCAGCTGTCATTTTGACATTTTTTTTATGTGTAATAATCGCGTTTATAAAAAAATATTTTGTTGTGTTAGTGTAGTTCTCATATTAAGATTGAAATACTTAAATATCAAATGAAATATTTGTAAACATTTTTTGACAGGTGTTATATCGACAAATTAGGCGATATGTTTTCACATCACAGTCCGAAGGAGTGTGATACAAAATTAAATAATATAGTAAAACAGAATATTTAGAAAAAAATTATAATAAATGAAAAAAAAAATTAAAAAAATTAAAAATTCAAATTTTTTTAAATTCTTTTAGGTAATGACTTTTACCTTTAGAGTCACGACAGTGACGATCAGGCGATATGCAGCTTTTACATATCGCCCCTTTCGAGCGATATGTATATCTCCTCTTAATTTTAAAAATGTTCGACCCGTGTCGTCGTCGTCGTCGTCGTCGTACCCGATTTTTGAAATCGCGATTTTTGACATTTTCAATTTTTTTTCTCTAAAGTGGTACATTTCGCACTGCGTTTGATTATTCTGTTTTATAGAGGAATAACGGGGGCACGTTTTGTGAAAAATTTCAAATATACAGGGTGTACCGGAAAAAAGCTATTAAACGTCAAAGTCGGAAAATATGCGAAATCCGTTGAAATCCATTTCAGGTCGCAAAAATTATTTTTTTCGATTTTAACTTTTGGAGGTTGGAGAGGACCGGCAGTCGCCCAACCCTATTGTTTTTGAGAAAGATTAGAAAATAGAAAGTAATTTTTTTTATTTTTTAAAAGTCGAAAATTGGCCATTGCAGGGTCGTAGGGGGTACCGAATAACTCGAATTGGGTACGTCGGACATATTTCCGGTTTAAACGATCAGATGGGCCGTCTCAAATGCTATCTTTTCACAATACATCTTTCTATACCTAAAATGATTAGAAATTGTGAAAATTTAAAAATTACGATTTTAGACCTAAAATTTTCACGGTTTTTAATTTTTTTCTCGAAAAATAATTTTTTTATTAAAATGTCGTATATCCTATCGGAAAGAGCTCGTCGACTTACGTTTAAAATATATTTTTTCGATTTTTAATCATTTTAATTTACAGAGGATGAAACGAATGAATTTTGATTTTTTTTTGATTTTTTACAATTTTTTTTTTAGGTACTGGTCCGCTTAAACCCGTCTGTGAGCTACTGTAATTAACTTTTTCAATTTTTTTTTGGACTGTTGTTTAGAGGGATAAATAGACTTTAAAATTCATACCGTGCGCGTTCTTCGGTATGACTTTTAGTGGTTTAAAAAAAATATTATTTAATTTTTTTATGTTTTTTTTACCAAAATTTTTTTATAATCGATTATAGCTTCTACTGTAATATCCTTAGAGAGTTCCTTTTAGGCTTATTTTATTCCTCAATCTTTTCTCAACACGCCTGTATACTTGAATATACCAATTTATTTTTTTAAATTAGAGTAAAATTGATATATTTAGAGCGAGGACAGAAAAATTCGTCAAATATCGAAATGCAACGTTTTTTAAATAGCTTGCCATGAAATCTCAAACAGGCTTCCATATTGAAATAATTACAGCTGTCAAAATTGGCCTAAAATGGGTGTTTTTGACTTCAGAATGTGACCTTGTTTTAACGTTTTGACGTCAAAAATTGAATGTTATAGATTATTTGGGACTTTTACAATTTAATGAGACCAAAATTAAAGCTTCATATGTCCGATTAGTTATCGAATATTCAATTTTAAAAATACCCTGCAATTTCCGTAAAAGTTTCATTTTAACAGAATTATGACTTTTCGAAGAGATTGCTTTGGATGGATAACGCGTCAAATATGAAGTGTCAAAAAAGGCCAAAAATAGCCGAAAATGGCATATTTCATCGCAAGTGTTTAAAGTTATTCTAGCATGTCGCGACTTAAATAACACGAACACCCAAACTTGTTTTTAAAAAAACAATTTATTTAAAAATGAATTACAAGTTATAAAAAATGGACTGTGTACCACAGAATATAGCCAAAGAATGATTTTAGTTTACAATAAAAGTTATACTTGGCTGAGAACACAGATAAGAACTTCGTGGAAAGATGAGCCTGGGAATCTGCTGAATCCGCGGTTTCCGTGGGATTCTGTGCATGTAACTCCTCCCTCCTTAAGCTGACAAAATCGAGGATGGATTTTGAAAGTCATCGATATCTTCGGTTTTTCTGGCTTGATTGGATTTTTTCTTAAACCATCTGACAATATATTGTTTCTTCTTGAAAATGATCCATAATAATAGGATCAGTATAACGAACATCAATAGGCTGAATGTGATTGGACTATCGATAGATTGATTGATTTCTTGTATTGGCGATAGTTGATTGGCCAGGTCTTTTAGTCGATAGATTTCTTCAAAATTTATTTCGGTGTAATTTGGTGTTCGGTACAACTTTGTTGTGTCCATAGTGGCTATTTCAACAGTCGGTAGTATTAATGGTTTTCCTTGCTGTAATTTGACGTCATGGATAAACTTCTTGTATTTTGCTTGAATACTGCAAGAATTCGGAATTTTGATCAATGTTGGGTTTTCGATTTCCAAATATTGATCGCTTTTACATTGGGCAAAAATTCTTTCCTTTTGGGATGGTAGGACAAGAATTTCTTCGGGTGTAACTTGTTCAAAGATTGATTCTGCCATTTTTATTTCTAAAATTTTGCAACCAGTGGTGGAGGTGCCTTCCATTAGTTGAAGGGTACAACTGTCTGGTGGGTAGAATTTCTCCATGCAGTAATAGGTATCTTCTACTGATGGACAAGTACTTTCTTCGAACTGGACTTCTTTAAAAGTTTGTGCCAAATAAGGGTATTTTGGGATAAATGCCTTGCCTTTTTGGATCACGGGATATAAATGGGAAAAGGTATAGGTTCCAGGTTTAATTATAGGTACATGTATAGCAAAAATTAATTTTGTTTTAGAAAATGTGACTTGAGTGCTTAAAATTTGATAGTATGATAAAATATTTTTGAAATTTGGAATTTGATTTTCGCTGTATATCGTTTTCAAATAGGTTATCGTCTGTTCTAATTCATGACTAGATATTATAGAATTGTGGAGTGTATTTAGCTTAGCAAACATTATTGCATCTTCTAGATTGTCAACAAAGGTAATTAAATTTTGGCAATCTAGATTTATTTGAGATAAGACGCCTTGAAATGTTATATAATGATTAAGGTTATTAAAAGAATTTTGCACTGTTGCCTGAAAGATATTTAAGCTGTATTCCAGTTCTTTCTGATTTTTATTCAGAGTCGATATCGTTTTGTTGTAATTATCAATCAAATTTTTCGATAGGGATATTTGTAAATTAAGTTCTTTCTTTATATTTTTCTGGTTTTGAGCTAAGTTTAAGATCGCCTCGTCGTAACGTTTACCATCGTCAGCATCTAACGTGCCAAAAAGCCATTTATATGTTTTACCTATTATATTAATTAAACCTCGTCTATTGCGTATGTGTGGGTGGAGATTTTCGAGTTTTTCTTGTGTAGTTTGAATAAGAAATTCGGTACGTAAGAGAAGACTTTCCGCTAAGCCCTGATAAGAGATTGGGTTATTGGGTTTTTTTGTTGTAATATTGCCTTTTATTATTAAAAAGTATTTTTCAATATTTTGTAGTTGCGTTATTATTGGATTTAAATCTATATAGTGTAAAAAGGTGTGTTTATTATAAATAATTTTTGCATTGCCAAGTTGGATGGGTAAAATGGGATTTTTTATTGTTGTTAATTGTATGTCTGTCTGTTCACTGTTGGCTGGAAGTATCTGAAGGACCGGAAGCAGTGTTAGAAGTATTAGCTTCATTGTTTACCTGCAAAGAGGGTTTTTGTTTAATTTTTGGTTTTCTAGCAAAACTTTTATGGTATGTTCCTTTGTGCGTAATTAATTTAATATTACTCTGTCCTTTTATTGGTGACTTTTTAAATTTAGGTAAGGCTTTATTTCGAGCTTTGGTTTTAATGTAAGCTACTTTTTCTTTATCAAAATCGGGTGGTTCGCGGCGATTTTCGTTTCTTTTCGATATAATTTTTTCTTTAGTTTCCGCGTTCCGTTCTTGAATTTTCCTGTAAAGTTCTTTAGCAGTTTCTTTATGTTTCTGTACGTAATTTGATATAATTATTTGGTCATTAATATCGAATGGGTCGGTACTATTTATATGTCCTTTAACTATTTCAAAAGGTGTAAATTTCGTTACGCTATGTATAGAATTATTATAGCCGAGTATAGCTCGTTTGATCAGCTGTTCGGGGGTAAAAGTACTAGTTTCCTCCTTTAGACACCGATAGTGTTCGATTATTGTAGAGTGGAATCTTTCAACAGGGGAGTTTGAATTACTATTTTTGGGGGTAGTATAATGTAGTTCGATTTTATATATTTTACAAAAATCTTCGATTTCTTTGTTTTTGAACTCAGTGCCTGAGTCAGCAGTTATTTTTTGTGGCAATCCATGGTGTGATATAAAATTTAGGAGGTTTTCTATTACCATGGGTCCTGTTAGACTTTTTAACGAATAGGCTTGTCCGTATCTTGAAAATGAATCTATTATAGTTAAATAGCTTTCGTTTGAAATTTTAAAAGTATCAATATGAATATGTTCGAAAGGTTTTGAGCTAGTGGGTGTCAAATTAAATTTTATTACCGGGGGGTCTCTGTCGTATTTATTTTTTAAACATGTCTCGCAATTATTAACATAGTTTTCTATGTCGACGGACATTTTTGGCCAATAAAATTTAGCACAAAGAGAAATTTTCATTTCATTTATCCCGCGGTGACAAGTTTTAGTGGTATGGTATAGTTCTAGTTTTTCTTTTTGGTCGTTTAAGGTTTCAACATCCTGTAAAAGTTTTGTACATTGAATTAATTTAAAAGAAGAATTTTTAAATAGGTTTTGGACCGTGATAACAAAGTTTTGGGCCAGTGTTGGGTTCCTAAAGTATACTGCGTATACTTGTTTTGGTTCTATATATTCTTTTAAAATTTGTACAAAATGGGGCGTTGGATTTCTACTAGAAACAGATATATACAATCGCGTATTTTGAAATATTTTATTAAACTTACATTGAATTTTATCTATGTCACCTTCGGTTATTATTATTTGATTTTTAAATGTATTTAGAGATTTTTCCGATATAGGTATATTAAGGATTGGTTCTTCTAAAGAAGTGTGTACTGTTTGTGAGTCCTCTGTGATATTGTGGTCTTTGGGTGTATCGGGGGGTGCAATTTGAATGTCCGAAAGTATTTTAATTCGGGTTTGTTCAAATTGGGGGTCAAGTATTTCTTGGATGATTGACTCATCAATATTTGGGAGTACATCTGCGTTTTGTAAGTAGTCCTCAACTGTGATGTCTATGTCTCCGGGGTTATTGTCTATTGATTGAGTCTCCAGTGCATTTAGATCATTATCGATTGGATATCTTGATAACGCGTCTGCGGCTTGATTATTTTTTCCTTTTTTGTATTGAACGGTGTAATCGAACTCTTCGAGTTTTAACCGCCACCTTACAAGTCGAGAGCTGGGTTCTTTCAGCGAGAAAAGCCATTGTAAAGGTTTGTGGTCGGTATAAATTGTAAAATTACGACCAAATAAATAAGGCCTAAAATATTTACAACTCCACACTATTGCAAGTAACTCTTTTTCGATAGTGGAGTAGTTAATTTCCGCCGGATTAAGGGTTCTAGATGCGTAACATATCGGGTGATTATCTTGAGATAAAATTCCGCTTATTGCATACATTGATGCGTCTGTAGTTACTTCAAAGGGTTTTTCAAAATTTGGGTAAGCTAGAACGGGTTCGGATGTTAAGACGTTTTTACATATATTAACACAATCTAAAAATTCCTTGTTATGAACTACTTTTTCATTCTTTTTTAAACATTGAGTTAATGGCTTTGTTAGTTTAGCAAAATTTTTGATGAAGCGTCTATAGTACCCTAACAACCCTAAAAAGGACTTTATTTCTTTCTGCGTTTTTGGGATGGGAAATTTTTTTATTGCTTCTATTTTACGATTATTTGGTTTTATCCCTGCCGGTGTTATTATATGACCTAAAAATTCAACCTCCTTACGAAGAAATTCGCACTTGTCTAGTTGAATTTTAAGATTAGCCTCACGTAATTTTGAGAATACTAATTTTAAATTTTGTATATGTTCCTGCAATCCTACACTGAAAATAATTATGTCGTCCATAAAGACCATGCAGATTTTATTTTGGAGCTCTTTTAATACTTCATCGATTACCCTCTGAAAAGTGGAGGGGGCATTTTTCAACCCGAACGGCATTCTTAGGTATTCATAGTGCCCGTTGTTTACCGAAAAAGCTGTTTTTTCTATAGAGTTTTTATCCATTTCAATTTGGTGGAATCCGCTTGCTAGGTCAAGCGTGGTGGAGTATTGTGCCCTGCCTAATCGGTCTAATATATCGTTTATATTTGGGATTGGATACCGATCAGAAATAGTTTTTTCATTTATTTTTCTAAAATCGCAAACTACGCGCCATTTTTGTTTGCCCGACGCGTCCATTTTTTTCGGGACGATCCATATTGGAGATGACCACGGACTACAAGACGGTCTAATAATTCCTTTTTCTAGCATTTCATTGATTTGTCGTTCGATCTCTTCTTTATGAATATAGGGATATCTATATGATTTAGTATGTATAGGGATTTCGTCCGTTGTTTTTATCGTATGCTTTATTTTTGATGTGAAAGTTAGTTTATCTCCCGGTTTTAGAAAAATATCCGAATAGTCCTTACATAATTTTTTTAAAGCTGATTTTTCTTCTGTGTTCATATGATCAATACGAATTAATTTTTCAATTTCTGAAATATTTTTATTACAATTAAAATTACTTTTGTTTTTGGTAAAATTTTCCATAGTATAAATCTCATATAAATTTACTTCGAACGCTTCTACAGGGATGGGTGTAGATAATGTTACGGAAATTGCGTTATCAGTTGGGTTTTGTATTTCTAGGGCTGCAAAACCGTTTTTTGAAATTGTCAAAATTTGGGGTATGATTAAATTATTAATGTTTCCAGGTATTGTTAAAATTTCACCGTTATATATACTGACAGGAATATTTTTTATAATTTTTTCATGGGGGTTAACTGAAAAAGAAAAATTAACTTCGGTAGGTTCTCTGTACTGAAACGGAATTTGAATGTTTTTTCCGACTAATTTTTTGTTAACTAGATCGATATTTAAATTCATTTTTATTAAATCTGAAAGTCCTAAAATTCCATCAAAATAATCGTGAAAATCAAATAAAATAAAATTTATTTCGTGACTACTGCCAAATTCTGCGAATGCTGGTATTATAGCTTGAAATTGCGTGGTTTGGCTCCCTAGGGCTGTTTTGATTGTATTGTTTGAATTATAAATACAATTCGGGTAGAATTTTTCGACTATTGATGGTTTTAATATTGATCGCGAACTACCGGTATCGATTAATAATTTAATTTTGGGTTTTTTTATTGCTACATATGGTAGTGTATTATTTGAAGAAATATTAATTTCTATCAGGCTTGAGGGTTTTCTGGGCCCGTGTCCCGAAAATTTTCAGAACTATGTTGTTCATCTTCGTCATGATTTTTGTCGGTAATTTCCGATTGGTCATTTTCGATAATTTCGTTTTCATTATAGTACGGCATGTTTGGGTCGTACTGATAATAAGAGTCGGTAAACGGCGTCGCTACATCTTGTTCTGTGTTGTCGCCGATTTCGTTTGAAAAAAGCTCCTCGAAAACCAAATGAGGTTTTTGATACTGTGGGTATCTAAAATTTTGGTTTTGGAAATTTTGATTTTGAAAATTTTGATTTTGATAATTTTGATTTTGGAAATTTTGATTTTGAAAATTTTGGTTTTGGGAATTTTGATTTTGATTTCTATTTGTAGCTACGGAAGGGTTTCGCGAAGTTGTCGACATAGGGGTTGGTTTTGGCATCTGATTTTGGGGTATTTGGTTGGGTCTAAACACATTTTGCGAGGGTCCAAATACTTGTCTGTTTGTCGGGTATTTTCGTGATTGTTCTGGTCTAGGTTGTAAGTTAATTGGTTGGCTAGGCCACATTGGTCTTGGGTAATATTGTTGGTTTGAAAAGTTTTGGAAGAACTGGGGTCTTTGAACTGGCGTGTTTTGATATTGATTTGGAACAAAATTAGGAGAATATTGCGAATTTTGATAGTTGTTTGGTTTATGCATTTGTGGTAAATTTATTTTTTGATTTGGTCTTTCTGGAATATTTCCGTATAATTTCTCGAAATTTTCATATTCTTTAATATAAGCCATTGCATCTTCTAAAGATGTTGGTTTTTTAATGTACATGTTATTACGTAAAGTTCCCGTACAACCGCCTATAAAGGTATTTAATGCTGTTTTTTCATAATGAACAATTTGGCAATTACGTTGTTCGTCAGATAAGGTAGTATCATTACTAATACGTTGGATAACGTTACTACGCAAAATTTGCAATCTGTTACCAAAATCTACAGGGTGTTCATTTTTATAAGGTCTGGTACGCGTCAATTCTTGTACCAAGCAATCAATATCTCTTCTATCAGAAAAACATTGGAATAATGCAGGTTTTAATTTATCCCAATCATCTAATTCGACACGTCTGCCAACCATGTATTCGGCTTTATCAATTAATTTCTCCTGAATACATTCAAATACGTGTTGATTTAGATCATCGTCATTAAAAGTTTTATATTTATTAACAAGGTCGTCACATCTTTTGACAAATCTAGCTAAAAAGTTACTGTCCCCATTAAATGGTTTAATATTTTCTATTTTGGATTTAAATAAATCCCAATTGACAGTTTTGACTACACTTGGAGCCTCTTTTGTAGCCATTTTCTTAAATTTAATTACTTCAGTAAATTAACAGAATAATTTACTATTTAAAACAATACTAGAATAAACAATATTTATTTAATAAAAGAAAATTACTTTTTTCTTTACTTTCTCTGCGAGAAGTGTACAAATATATATTATTTCAAAAATCTTAACCTACTTGTCTGCAATAGACTGCAAAAATGAAAGTTCCTTTTTTTCTCTGCGAGAAGGTATTTTTCAAAATCTTAACTTACGTGTCTACGATAGACTGCAAAAATCTTACCCTAATTTGTCTTCCATAGACTGAAAAAATCTAAAACTAATTTGTCTACAATAGACTGAAAAAATCTAAAACTAATTTGTCTACAATAGACTGAAAAAACTGTGTGCTATACACTGCCCTATAACTATCCCTATCAAAGTCCTAATCGAAGGGTTTGACGGGGGTGAAAAGGAAATGGCACTTACTTTTTCCGAAGTCTTCGTTCAGAGCCTTGTCCTTTCCCGATCCTCTGGCCTGGTCAATACTTGTCCTGGGTCGTTCGATGTTGGTTCTTTCGGATCAGCACTTAAGGGTTGAAACCGCAAAGTGGTCGGAATTCTTCAAAAATTTGGGAAAAACACCACCGTACCAATCCTACCGACTGCGCCACTTAAATAACACGAACACCCAAACTTGTTTTTAAAAAAACAATTTATTTAAAAATGAATTACAAGTTATAAAAAATGGACTGTGTACCACAGAATATAGCCAAAGAATGATTTTAGTTTACAATAAAAGTTATACTTGGCTGAGAACACAGATAAGAACTTCGTGGAAAGATGAGCCTGGGAATCTGCTGAATCCGCGGTTTCCGTGGGATTCTGTGCATGTAACTCGCGCTTTAAAATGTGGGATAAGAGATAACTCGAAACTTCTACATTACAGTGCTATAAAACAGATAGCTCCAAATATAGTATTTATAGATGTATTTTTCATTTTAATGTCGGTCTGCCAGCCCTATATTTTCAATATCGGGTATATTTGGAACAGTTGAAAATTGCCGTTAAGATTTCTTATCATTGTGACTTTATTTGAAAAGATAAAGAAAAAATAATTTAACTTTTGCATTGCCGTATTTTGTTTCCTATCATACGATGTCATCAGATTTCGAGAAAAACGTTTCGTCATCCAGATACCATCATCAGATTTTTATTTTTAAATATAAACTTGTAATTTTTATTGCAGTTTCGTTAATCTTGCTTCTTCTAACGTATTTGTGCAATATTGCTTTAACCAAATATTGAAGTTTCGACCCTATAAAACATCTTCAATCTTTATATTCTTATATTTGGATTTGTGACTTTATTTAAAAAGATAAAGAAAAAATAATTTAACTTTTGCATTGCCGTATTTTGTTTCCTATCATATGATGTCATCAGATTTCGAGTAAAACGTTTCGTCATCTAGATACCAACATCAGGTTTTTATTTTTAAATATAAACTTGTAATTTTTATTGCAGTTTCGTAAATCTTGCTTCTTCTAACGTATTTGTGCAATATTGCTTTTAAAAAATATTAAAGTTTCGACCCTATAAACATCTTCAATCTTTATATTCTTATATTTGGATTTGTGACTTTATTTGACAAGATAAAGAAAAAATAATTTAACTTTTGCATTGCCGTATTTTGTTTCCTATCATATGATGTCATCAGATTTCGGGTAAAACGTTTCGTCATCTAGATACCAACATCAGGTTTTTATTTTTAAATATAAACTTGTAATTTTTATTGCAGTTTCGTAAATCTTGCTTCTTCTAACGTATTGGTGCAATATTGCTTTAACCAAATATTGAAGTTTCGACCCTATAAAACATCTTCAATCTTTATATTCTTATATTTGGATTTGTGACTTTATTTGAAAAGATAAAGAAAAAATAATTTAACTTTTGCATTGCCGTATTTTCTCTCCTATCATAAGATGTCATCAGATTTCGAGTAAAATGTTTCATCATCTAGATACCATCATCAGGTTTTTATTTTTAAATATAAACTTGTAATTTTTATTGCAGTTTCGTAAATCTTGCTTCTTCTAACGTATTTGTACAATATTGCTTTAACCAAATATTAACGTCTCGATCCTATAAAACATCTTCAATCTTTATATTCTTATATTTGGATTTGTGACTTTACTTGAAAAGATAAAGAAAAAATTATTTAACTTCGGCATTGCCGTATTTTGTTTCCTATCATATGATGGCGTCAGATTTCGAGTAAAACGTTTCGTCATCTAGATACCATCATCAGGTTTTTATTTTTAAATATAAACTTGTAATTTTTATTGTAGTTTCGTAAATCTAGCTTCTTCTAACGTATTTGTGCAATATTGCTTTAACCAAATATTAACGTTTCGACCCTATAAATCATCTTCAATATTGATATTCTTATATTTGGATTTGTGACTTTATTTGAATAGATAAAGAAAAAATAATTTAACTTTTGCATTGCCGTATTTTCTCTCCTATCATAAGATGTCATCAGATTTCGAGTAAAACGTTTCATCATCTAGATACCATCATCAGGTTTTTATTTTTAAATATAAACTTGTAATTTTTATTGCAGTTTCGTAAATCTTGCTTCTTCTAACGTATTTGTACAATATTGCTTTAACCAAATATTAACGTTTCGATCCTATAAAACATCTTCAATCTTTATATTCTTATATTTGGATTTGTGACTTTACTTGAAAAGATAAAGAAAAAATTATTTAACTTCGGCATTGCCGTATTTTGTTTCCTGTCATACGATGCCATCAGATTTCGAGTAAAACGTTTCGTCATCTAGATACCATCATCAGGTTTTTATTTTTAAATATAAACTTGTAATTTTTATTGTAGTTTCGTAAATCTTGCTTCTTCTAACGTATTTGTGCAATATTGCTTTAACCAAATATTAACGTTTCGACCCTATAAACATCTTCTATCTTTATATTCTTATATTTGGATTTGTGACTTTATTTGAAAAGATAAAGAAAAAATTATTTAACTTTGGCATTGCCGTATTTTGTTTCCTACCATATTATGTCATTAGATTTCGAGTAAGACGTTTCGTTATCTAGATACCATCAGCAGGTTTTTATTTTTAAATATAAACTTGTAATTTTTATTGCAGTTTTGTAAATCTTGCTTCTTTTAATGTATTAGTGCAATATTGCTTTAAAAAAATATTAAAGTTTCGAGCCTATAAAACATCTTCAATTTTTATGTTCTTATATTTGGGTTTGTGACTTTATTTGAAAAGATAAAGAAAAAATAATTTAACATTTTCATTGTAGTATTTTGTTTCTTATTATATGGTGTTGTCAGATTTCAAGTACAACGTTTCGTCATCGAGATACCATCATCAGGTTTTCATTTTTAAATATAAACTTGTAATTTTTATTGCAGTTTCGTAAATCTTGCTTCTTCTAACGTCTTTGTGCAATATTACTTTAACCAAATATCAACGTTTCGACCCTATAAAAAAACATCTTCAATCTTTATATTCTTACATTCGGATTTGTGACTTTATTGGTAAAGATAAAGAAAAACTAATTAAACTTTTGCATTGCCGTATTTTGTTTCCTATCACATAATGTCATCAGATTTCGAGTAAAACGTTTCGTCATCTAGATACCATCATCAGGTTTTTATTTTTAAATATAAACTTGTAATTTTTATTGCAGTTTCGTAAATCTGGCTTCTTCTAACGTATTTGTGCAATATTGCTTTTAAAAAATATTAAAGTTTCGACCCTATAAACATCTTCAATCTTTATATTCTTATATTTGGATTTGTGACTTTATTTGACAAGATAAAGAAAAAATAATTTAACTTTTGCATTGTCGTATTTTGTTTCCTATCATACGATGTCATCAGATTTCGGGTAAAACGTTTCGTCATCGAGATACCATCATCAGGTTTTTATTTTTAAATATAAACTTGTAATTTTTATTGCAGTTTCGTAAATCTTGCTTCTTCTAACGTATTGGTGCAATATTGCTTTAACCAAATATTGAAGTTTCGACCCTATAAAACATCTTCAATCTTTATATTCTTATATTTGGATTTGTGACTTTATTTGAAAAGATAAAGAAAAAATAATTTAACTTTTGCATTGCCGTATTTTCTCTCCTATCATAAGATGTCATCAGATTTCGAGTAAAACGTTTCGTCATCTAGATACCATCATCAGGTTTTTATTTTTAAATATATACTTGTAATTTTTATTGTAGTTTCGTAAATCTAGCTTCTTCTAACGTATTTGTGCAATATTGCTTTAACCAAATATTAACGTTTCGACCCTATAAATCATCTTCAATATTGATATTCTTATATTTGGATTTGTGACTTTATTTGAATAGATAAAGAAAAAATAATTTAACTTTTGCATTGCCGTATTTTCTCTCCTATCATAAGATGTCATCAGATTTCGAGTAAAACGTTTCATCATCTAGATACCATCATCAGGTTTTTATTTTTAAATATAAACTTGTAATTTTTATTGCAGTTTCGTAAATCTTGCTTCTTCTAACGTATTTGTACAATATTGCTTTAACCAAATATTAACGTTTCGATCCTATAAAACATCTTCAATCTTTATATTCTTATATTTGGATTTGTGACTTTACTTGAAAAGATAAAGAAAAAATTATTTAACTTCGGCATTGCCGTATTTTGTTTCCTGTCATACGATGCCATCAGATTTCGAGTAAAACGTTTCGTCATCTAGATACCATCATCAGGTTTTTATTTTTAAATATAAACTTGTAATTTTTATTGCAGTTTCGTAAATCTGGCTTCTTCTAACGTATTTGTGCAATATTGCTTTAACCAAATATTAAAGTTTCGACCCTATAAAACATCTTCAATCTTTATATTTTTATATTTGGATTTGTGACTTTATTTGAAAAGATAAAGAAAAAATAATTTAACATTTTCATTGTAGTATTTTGTTTCTTATCATATGGTGTCGTCAGATTTCAAGTACAACGTTTCGTCATCGAGATACCATCATCAGGTTTTCATTTTTAAATATAAACCTGTCATTTTTATTGCAGTGTCGTAAATCTTGCTTCTTCTAACGTCTTTGTGCAATATTACTTTAACCAAATATCAACGTTTCGACCCTATAAAAAAACATCTTCAATCTTTATATTCTTACATTCGGATTTGTGACTTTATTTGTAAAGATAAAGAAAAACTAATTAAACTTTTGCATAGCCGTATTTTGTTTCCTATCATATAATGTCATCAGATTTCGAGTAAAACGTTTCGTCATCTAGATACCATCATCAGGTTTTTATTTTTAAATATAAACTTGCAATTTTTATTGCAGTTTCGTAAATCTTGCTTCTTCTAAAGTTTTTGTGCAATATTGCTTTAACCAAATATCAACGTTTCGATCCTATAAAACATCTTCAATCCTTATATTCGGAAAAGTATGATGGTTGTGAAATTTGAAATGGACTGCTATTATGGGTTTAGAAAAACGAATATATCCGAAGAAATTAAAGCATGAATTAAAAACTACTTATCTGGTCTGAACAAAATTTGGCGTACGAATAAAAAATGAGTTATTGTGTGGAACAAAGATTTTTTGTGTTGAAAAAGAGGTTGTTTTTTGCTAGCTGTCATTTTGACAATTTCAAAGTTCAACTATTTCAATTAAACCATTTATTATTAAGTGTTAATTTTGTGAAACATAAATAAAAGGGATAAAAATGAAATACACGAGTTACAGTATTATGAGTTATATACTGTCAGCTGTCATTTTGACATTTTTTTTTATGTGTAATAATCGCGTTTATAAAAAAATATTTTGTTGTGTTAGTGTAGTTCTCATATTAAGATTGAAATACTTAAATATCAAATGAAATATTTGTAAATATTTTTTGACAGGTGTTATATCGACAAATTAGGCGATATGTTTTCACATCACAGTCCGAAGGAGTGTGATACAAAATTAAATAATATAGTAAAACAGAATATTTAGAAAAAAATTATAATAAATGAAAAAAAAAATTAAAAATTCAAATTTTTTCAAATTCTTTTATGTAATGACTTTTACCTTTAGAGTCACGACAGTGACGATCAGGCGATATGCAGCTTTTCTAATAATGATCATATTTTTCCTTTATTTGTTAGTAAAGACTTTAATAATAGACCTTACATAAATGTTAAGTTACTTGATGTGGATTTTATCGTTTTATTAGATTCTGGTTCTACTACCTCTATTGTTGGATCACGGGGGATAGATATTTTAGGTCAATTAGGTCTTAAGATATGCCCAGCACAAATTAAGAATATTTTGACCGCATGGTAAAAAGCAATATGTACAAGGTGTAGTAGATATGCCTATTGTCATTGATGACACTTGTTTAGTGATGCTCTTGTAGTACCTTCTTTACCTCATGCATTTATATTTGGGTGCGACTTTGCGAATAAATTTAAAATTTTGGTAAATTTTAAAAATAGTTCATGGCTATGAATAAAAATTCTAAACATAATGTTTTAGGTAATGAGATAAATTAATCTTTTGATAGGGTGTATCCTCGATTAAATTCATTAGATAATCTTTCTGTAGCGCAACGTTTAAAAACTGATAAAGTTATCACATATCGCCCCTTTAAAGCGATATGTATATCTCCCCTTTATTTTAAAAATGTTCGACCTTGTCGTCGTCGTCGTCGTCGTCGTACCCGATTTTTGAAATCGCGATTTTTGACATTTTCGATTTTTTTCCTCTCAAGTGGTAAACCTCGCACCGATTTTGATTATTCGATTTTATAGAGGAATATCGGGGGCACATTTTGTGAAAAATTTTAAATATACAGGGTGTACCGGAAAAAAGTTATTAAACGTCAAAGTCGGGAAATATGCGAAATCCGCTGTAACGCATTTCAGGTCGCAAAAATTATTTTTTTCGATTTTTACTTTTGGAGGTTGGAGAGATCCGTCAAATAAAGAGCAAGTTCGTAGATGGAGGATATCGGAAATTGAGAAGTAATTTTTTTAAGTCGAAAAATGGTCATGGCAGGGTCGTCTTGGGTACCGAATAACTCGAATTGGGTACGTCGGACATATTTCCGGTTTAAACGATCAGATGGGCCGTCTCAAATACTATCTTTTCACAATACATCTTTCTATACCTCTAACATTAGAAATTGTGAAAAATTGTGAAAATTTAAAAATTACGATTTTAGACCCAAAAATTTCACGGTTTTTAATTTTTTTCTCGAAAAATAATTTTTTTTATCAAAATGTCGTATATCCTATCGGAAAGAGCTCGTCGAACTACGTTTAAAATATATTTTTTCGATTTTTAATCATTTTAATTTACAGAGGACGAAACGAATGAATTTTGATTTTTTTTTTGATTTTTTACAATTTTTTTTTTAGGTACTGGTCCGCTTAAACCCGTCTGTAAGCTATTGTAATTAACTTTTTCAACTTTTTTTTGGACTGTTGTTTAGAGGGATAAATAGACTTTAAAATTCATACCGTGCGCGCTCTTCGTTATGACGTTTAGTGGTTCAAAAAAAATATTATTTAATTTTTTTACGTTTTTTTTATGAAAAGTTTTTTATATTCGATTATAGCTTCTACTACAATATCCTTAGAGAGTTCATTTTAGGCTTATTTTATTCCTCAATCTTTTCTCAACACGCCTATATACTTGAATATACCAATTTACTTTTTTAAATTAGAGTAAAATTGATATTTTTAGAGCGCGAACAGAAAAATTCGTCAAATATCGAAATGCAACGTTTTTTAAATAGCTTGCCATGAAATCTCAAACTGGCTTCCATATTGAAATAATTACAGCTGTCAAAATTGGCCTAAAATGGGTGTTTTTGACTTCAGAATGTGACCTTGTTTCAACGTTTTGACGTTAAAAATTGAATGTTATAGGTTATTTGAGACTTTTAAAATTTAATGAGACCAAAATTAAAGCTTCATATGTCCGATTAGTTATCGAATTTTCAATTTTAAAAATAGTCTGCAATTTCCGTAAAAGTTTCATTTTAACAGAATAATGACTTTTCGAAGAGATTGCTTTGGATGCATAAAACGTCATCGTGGATATTAAAAATATGAAGTGTCAAAAAAGGCCAAAAATAGCCGAAAATGGCATATTTCATCGTAAGTTTTAAAAGTTATTATATCAATTCGCGCTTTAGAATTAGGTATAAGAGATAGTTCGAAACTTCTACAATTCAGTGTTATAAAACAGATAACTCCAAAAATAGTATTTATACATGCATTTTTCATTTTAATGTAGGTCTGCTTACCTAAATTTTGATAAATTTTTTTCAATATCGGGGATTTTCGGAATAGCCGAAAATTGCCGATAAGATTTTTTCCAAGTTTTATTCATTGTGACTGTATTTGAACAGATAAAGAAAAAATAATTTAACTTTTACATTGCCGTATTTTGTTTCCTATCATATGATGGCGTCAGATTTCGAGTAAAACGTTTCGTCATCTAGATACCATCATCAGATTTTTATTTTTAAATATAAACTTGTAATTTTTAATGCAGTTTCGTGAATCTAGCTTCTTCTAATGTCTTTGTGCAATATTGCTTTAACCAAATATCAACGTTTCGACACTATAAAACATCTTCAATCTTTATATTCTTATATTTGGATTTGTGACTTTATTTGAAAAGATAAAGAAAAAATAATTTAACTTTTGCATTGCCGTATTTTGTTTCCTATCATATGATGTCATCAGATTTCGAGTAAAACGTTTCGTCATCTAGATACCAACATCAGATTTTTATTTTTAAATATAAACTTGTAATTTTTATTGCAGTTTCGTAAATCTTGCTTCTTCTAACGTATTTGTGCAATATTGCTTTAAAAAAATATTAAAGTTTCGACCCAATAAACATCTTCTATCTTTATATTCTTATATTTGGATTTGTGACTTTCTTTGAAAAGATAAAGAAAAATAATTTAACATGTTCATTGTAGTATTTTGTTTCTTATTATATGGTGTTGTCAGATTTCAAGTACAACGTTTCGTCATCGAGATACCATCATCAGGTTTTCATTTTTAAATATAAACTTGTAATTTTTATTGCAGTTTCGTAAATCTTGCTTCATCTAACGTCTTTGTGCAATATTACTTTAACCAAATATCAACGTTTCGACCCTATAAAAAAACATCTTCAATCTTTATATTCTTACATTCGGATTTGTGACTTTATTGGTAAAGATAAAGAAAAACTAATTAAACTTTTGCATTGCCGTATTTTGTTTCCTATCACATAATGTCATCAGATTTCGAGTAAAACGTTTCGTCATCTAGATACCATCATCAGGTTTTTATTTTTAAATATAAAGTAATTTTTATTGCAGTTTCGTAAATCTGGCTTCTTCTAACGTATTTGTGCAATATTGCTTTAACCAAATATTAAAGTTTCGACCCTATAAAACATCTTCAATCTTTATATTCTTATATTTGGATTTGTGACTTTATTTGAAAAGATAAAGAAAAAATAATTTAACATTTTCATTGTAGTATTTTGTTTCTTATCATATGGTGTCGTCAGATTTCAAGTACAACGTTTCGTCATCGAGATACCATCATCAGGTTTTCATTTTTAAATATAAACCTGTCATTTTTATTGCAGTGTCGTAAATCTTGCTTCTTCTAACGTCTTTGTGCAATATTACTTTAACCAAATATCAACGTTTCGACCCTATAAAAAAACATCTTCAATCTTTATATTCTTACATTCGGATTTGTGACTTTATTTGAAAAGATAAAGAAAAAATAATTTAACTTTTACATTGCCGTATTTTGTTTCCTATCATATGATGGCGTCAGATTTCGAGTAAAACGTTTCGTCATCTAGACATCATCATCATGTTTTTATTTTTAAATATAAACTTGTAATTTTTATTGCAGTTTCGTAAATCTTGCTTCTTCTAGCGTATTCGTGCAATATTGCTTTAACCAAATATTAACGTTTCGACATTATAAAACATCTTCCATCTTTATATTTTTATAATTGAATTTGTAAATTTATTTGTAGAGATAAAGAAAAAAATAATTTAATTTTTACATTGCCGTATTTTGTTTCCTATCATATGATGTCATCAGATTTCGAGTAAAACGTTTCGTTATCTAGATACCATCATCAGGTTTTCATTTTTAAATATAAACCTGTAATTTTTATTGCAGTGTCGTAAATCTTGCTTCTTCTAACGTCTTTGTGCAATATTACTTTAACCGAATATTAACGTTTCGACCCTATAAAAAAACATCTTCAATCTTTATATTCTTATATTTTGATTTGTGACTTTATTTGAAAAGATAAAGAAAAAATAATTTAACTTTTGCATTGTCGTATTTTGTTTTCTATCATACGATGTCATCAGATTTCGCGTAAAACGTTTCGGCATCTAGATACCAACATCAGGTTTTTATTTTTTAATATAAACTTGTAATTTTTATTGCAGGTTCGTAAATCTTGCTTCTTCTAAAGTATTTGTGCAATATTGCTTTAACCAAATATCAACGTTTCGACCCTATAAAACATCTTCAATCTTTATATTCGGAAAAGTATGATAGTTGTGAAATTTAAAATGGACTGCTATTATTGTCTTAGAAAAACGAATATATCCGAAAAAGTAAAAGCATAAATTGAAAACTACTTATCTGGTCTAAACAAAATTTGGCATAAGAATGAAAAATGAGTTATTGTGTGGAACAAAAATTTTGTGTGTTAAAAAAAGGTTGTTTCTTGCTAGCTGTCATTTTGACATATTTAAAGTTCAACTATTTCAATTAAACTATTTAATATTAAGTGTTAATTTTGTGAAACATAAATAAAAGGAATAAAAATAAAATACACGCGTTACAGTATTATTAGTTATATATTGACAGCTGTCATTTCGACATTTTTTATGTGTAATAATCGCGTTTATAAAAAATATTTTATTGTTTTAGTGTAGTTCTCATATTAAGATTGAAATACTTAAATATCAAATGAAATATTTGTAAATATTTCTTGACAGGTGTTATATCGACAAATTAGGCGATATGTTTTCACATCACAGTCCGAAGGAGTGTGATACAAAAGTAAATAATATAGTAAAACAGAATATTTAAAAAAAAATTATAAAAAATGAAAAAAAAATTTAAAAAATTAAAATTTCAAATTTTTTTAAATTCTTTTATGTAATAACTTTTACCTTTAGAGGCAATGCCAGTTGCCGATCAGGCGATATGCAGCTTTTACATATCGCCCCTTTCGAGCGATATGTATATCTCCCCTTTATTTTAAAAAAGTGTGACCCTGTCGTCGTCGTCGTCGTACCCGATTTTTGAAATCACGATTTTTGACATTTTCGATTTTTTCTCTCTAAAGTGGTACATTTCGCACTGATTTTGATTATTTGGTTTTATAGAGGAATAACGGGGACACATTTTGTGAAAAATTTTAAATGTACAGGGTGTACCGGAAAAAAGTTCTTAAACGTCAAAGTCGGGAAATATGCGAAATCCGCTGTAACGCATTTCAGGTCGCAAAAATTATTTTTTTCGATTTATACTTTTGGAGGTTGGAGAGGACCGGCAGCCGCCCAACCCTATTGTTTTTGAGAAAGGTTAGAAAATGGAAAGTAATTTTTTTTATTTTTTAAGTCAAAAAATGGCCATCGCAGGGTCGTCTTGGGTACCGAATAACTCGAATTGGGTACGTCGGACATATTTCCGGTTTAAACGATCAGATGGGCCGTCTCAAATACTATTTTTTCACAATACATCTTTCTATACCTAAAATGATTAGAAATTGTGAAAATTTAAAAATTACGATTTTAGACCCAAAATTTTCACGGTTTTTAATTTTTTTCTCGAAAAATAATTTTTTTAATAAAATGTCGTATATCCTATCGGAAAGAGCTCGTCGACTTACGTTTAAAATATATTTTTTCGATTTTTAATCATTTTAATTTACAGAGGACGAAACGAATGAATTTTGATTTTTTTTTGATTTTTTACAATTTTTTTTTTAGGTACTGGTCCGCTTAAACCCGTCTGTAAGCTACTGTAATTAACTTTTTCAACTTTTTTTTGGACTGTTGTTTAGAGGGATAAATAAACTTTAAAATTCATGCCGTGCGCGCTCTTCGTTATGACATTTAGTGGTTCAAAAAAAATATTATTTAATTTTTTTATGTTTTTTTTACCAAAATTTTTTTATGATCGATTATAGCTTCTACTGTTATATCCTTAGAGAGTTCCTTTAAGGCCTATTTTATTCCTCAATCTTTTCTTAACACGCCTGTATACTTGAATACACCAAATTATTTTTTTAAATTAGAGTAAAATTGATGTTTTTAGAGCGAGAACAGAAAAATTTGTCAAATATCAAAATTCAACGTTTTTTAAATAGCTTGCCATGAAATCTCAAACAGGCTTCCATATTGAAATAATTACAGCTGTCAAAATTGGCCTAAAATGGGTGTTTTTGACTTCAGAATGTGACCTTGTTTCAACGTTTTGACGTTAAAAATTGAATGTTATAGATTATTTGGGACTTTTACAATTTAATGAGACCAAAATTAAAGCTTCATATGTCAGATTAGTTATCGAATTTTTAATTTTAAAAAGACTCTGCAATTTCCGTAAAAGTTTCATTTTAACAGAATTATGACTTTTCGAAGAGATTGCTTTGGATGCATAAAACGTCATCGTGGATATTAAAAATATGAAGTGTCAAAAAAGGCCAAAAATAGCCGAAAATGGCATATTTCATCGCAAGTTTTTAAAGTTATTCTAGCAGGTCGCGCTTTAAAATTTGGGATAAGAGATAGCTCGAAACGGTATTGTTAATACGCTCTTATGATTGCGTCATCTTTATCTCCTAGTAACATAATATTCATCTTATACCAGGAATCAATTAACTATTATTTAGCGAAATAACACACTCAAGTAATAAAATAATTATTTATTTAACCATATTATATACAGAGTTTTAGTAATTTTATATAAATTAATTGCTAACAATAAGAAACAGGTTACAGCTATAAATACAATTAAACTATAATTGCTGGTTGAATCATCTAAATCGTCGGTTGATGTAGAGTTGTCACATTGAGAGAGAGTGGTGTTCTTGTATACGCTGATTAAAGTCTTCCAATCTGTTTCGCCAATAGTGTTATCTCGGAATAGAAGCTTAACCTTGTAGCGAAGCAGTTTGGTAGCTGTAGATGGGACCGTTATGTAAGAGACAGGAGTAATTTTCTTATCAATCATCTCAAAAGGCATCTTTAACCATGTATTATTAGGCGAAAAGTTAGGTGTCTCAATCATTACTGATACGTTCCGAACGTTAAAGGGAGTGTAGACGTAAAACACATTTTGCACTAGTGCCACCAGGAGCACATATGATGAACTCAACGCAGCCATGGTTGGAATATAAATGATTTAAATTTTCTTCTTAAAGATACTTATAGCTTCATAACTATTAAACAGACCAGTTATAAATATCATCAGTAACACTATTAGGTAAAAACCCCTTCGTTTATAGCAGAATGGTTCTAGTTTTTGAATCTTTTTCTCTCTAACAGTCCTGAATGGTTTATTTGCTTTAAGTTGTCTGCATTTCCATAATATTTTAGCCAATTCACAATGTTTAGCGTACTTGTAATGATCTGCTAGGGGGTCATCTCCTTCCTTCCAACCATCAAATTCGCAGTGGCAAAAAGCGCATTTAACCACATCTGAATGTTTTGTAAAATAAAAACCTGCATATGCTAGATCTTCTGGATTAACCTTATTGCGCCACCCAGTAAATGTGATTAATCTGTCTTCAAAATTTCGAATCAGCCCAAGGCCATCATCACCGCAATCTAGACGATCTATACTATCCATTACGTACATGTTTCTATCTAGAGAGTTGTAACTATACTAAGAAATAAAACATGCATCTATTTATTTATTCATTTATTAAACATCAGTGCACATATATATTTTATCAAAATCATCCATCACCTTTTTCGGATTATAATGCAATAGCTCCAAAATATAATAATTTTGTTCAGACATGTTTAAATTACAAATATTTTTAACAACATCAATAATGGTGTTATCTATATTAACATAATAACCAGCATATCTCAATAAATCATCATAAGCGGTTCTAAAGTCTAAGTTTTTTACTAATTCTAGCCTATAATTAACTAAATGTCTAATACTTAAAATATCATGCATGTCATTACAGCAAAAACATAATGTAACATTATCACATTTAAGATTAAGTATTTTTTCTCCCAACAGAACTGCTGTGGACATGGTAAAATTTTCAGTTTCAGATACGGTGGTTGCTACGGTTTCACTGGGTCCATTATCTTCAAGCATCTTGGAAGCCATTTCAAGAAATTCGTACCAGTCAAAGTTAGCCAGAGAGATTGAAACTTGTTGTTCAGGTAGATTCAAAAGTGTATTTATTAACTTTACACTTGGCAGCATTCCTCTGGCGACACTAAGTCCTACCACTACTTTGAAATGTCCAGCAGGATAATAAACTTCATTTAAAAACTTTTTTTCACTTCTAATATCTTCCTTGCTTCTTAAAACCATACTATCAAGATACTTCCAGTACGGTGTCGAACTTCGAGAGGCATCATCATCATCTTCAATTTCACTAAAGTCTGTAGTGTAGTCGGGAGTAGCGATATAACTAGCATCGTCAAACATGGTTGAAATTAAACTGAGATTGTTAAGTATAAAGCTGTTTATATTATGCCTCCCACTCCTTGATTGAATTTATTTATGTTGAGTTCTAGAAACATCAGTTTGGATAAAGCCCAACCGCTACCCACCTCCTTAAATTCTGAAGCTTTGGTTAATAAAATATTCTGATAAAGAGTATAAAAATCTTCCAAATTAGTGTGTTGATTAATAACACTATACTTGGAGTTAAAAGATTTGATTTCCTGTTCTTTTGTTGAACTCAACAGATAACGCCCATATAGCTCCATATTGACTTTTATGTATTCATTTGTATTCAAAACCTGTTTTAACAATGAAATAATTTTATCTTTCAATGCTTCTAAATAAAGCTTGACATCGGTCGAGTGCGAGTCACTGGATACATGATAAGTAACAAGTCGGTCCTTAAAAGCTGTTTGAACAAGTTTTACATCAGAGTCAAAGTCCACACAACAATTCCGTTTGTGTTTTATCGTACGATTATGACTACTAAGCGATACGACTTCGCTGCTGCAGACGTGGCAAAACGGCATAATGTTCTCAAATGATAAGATTATACAAAAGACGTTGTATTTATTTTAAATGTTTGAATAAGCAACTCTGGGTCTCCGAAATTAGATGAGTAATTTTTATTTACAACATCAAGCACAATACACCATTCTCCATCGATACTTTCAAATAGTTTAATACATCCATGTATATGCGGAATAAAGCCCTCCACTTCTATAATTTTCTGCGATGCAATTTCTATAGTTTGAAATTGGGTTGGGAGAATATTAGACTGTAATAATTGTGTTTGTAGCCATGTACCCAACGGTTTTAACATACTAAGCATGTCCCAGCATCCATAAAATGATATATTATCAAGAAAAAATTCTTTGAAACGAGCGCTCTCGTAATCACTACATTTGACGCGTTTGCCATCAACAAATAATGACTTGTGTAATAGACAGATGCTGCAGCGGGAGTATTTCGCAACAGATAGATCTCGTCCTTCTTTTTCATAAGCTTGGCTTGCTACTAGGTAAGCATTGTTAGCCCATATGAGTAAATATTTATGTTCAAGTAAATAGCGCAAGTGTTGTCCTTCCAACTTAGTTTTATCATCTCTAGGTATTTCCGTTAGATAAATGGATAAAATTCCTCCAATATATGAATCTTCAAACTTATAAGCACATTTAGCATCAGAAACATAAATTTTTACATCGGTGTTTTGCAAATAATTCAAGAGTTTTTTAAATTTTGGATGTACTGCTAGATACAACACTTTTTTTCTTCTTGATGCATCTCTTATTCGGAGTGACATGTAAGCAGCAAAAATTATTTCCATATACAGAGTATCATGTAATGTCACATCTCTTTTATAATGACGACCATGCATCAGGATACAAAGGTCTGTAGATGAGGTTTGACTTCCTTCATTATTCTCTTCCAATGAAAATTGAAGTGGATCTTGAAAACACTTGAGTAATTGATCTCTTTTTGTATGATGTTTAAGCTTTCTGTTCAACCATGGTTTCACAAATTTTACCTTGCTGATAAAGTGCAGGAACGCAGGAAGAAACGTAAATGCTTCATTTAACCTCTCGCAATTTATAACTTGATCCCAATCTATGTACATATCAAACTTTTTCAACAGCACAACAGATACATCTACTGCAAGAGCTTCTTCGGTGATGGCACGCATTGCCGCCTCCGATGAGAGGACAAACTCACACTTTTTAGTCACTTTAGACGACATACTGTGTTAGTTGATTTGTAACTGAAGAAACAACAGAGGGAAACGGTATTTATAGATATATTTAACCAATCAGTAACGAGAACAAGCAAACCTGTCAAAACCTGTTTATTCTAAGAAAAACGTGACATGAATAAATTTAAACAACATCCTTAGACATATCAATCCAACTGTTGTTAGATTTATCAAAACCAAGCCATTTAACATACATTTTCTTGTTCTATAAGAAATACATCAGGTTGTTTAGTCTTTTGCAATTCGTATTCGTAGAAGCCACCACTTATAGGCTGTCCTTGCATATCTTCTACTAAATACGTCGTTGGATTGGTAATCTGTACTTTGATAATTTTAAACAATTCAGTAGTCCAGTTAGGTACATATCCTTTTTCAAAAACATGTTTAGCTTTACTTATACGAACAACATCGCCGACTTTAAATTTCTGTTTCCCCACAACCTTGAGATTATTATAAACAGAATTTAATAATGCTGATTCATTGTTTTTACCCACATCGTTAGGCTTCATACCAATTGTGCGATGCTTTGTATTATTATAAGTATCTGTAACTTGTTCCAACAAGTCGATCCATTTATGATTGCCATTCAAGGTAAACAACTTAAACAACTTTTCCTTTATTGTTCGAATAACACGTTCGGCAATGGAAGCCTTTAAAATGCTAAAGGTGCTATAATGATGTATATTATGTTTCTTCAAAAGATTCTGAAAGCTAGAGTTGTAATATTCTTTTCCATTATCGGTGACTAATTTTTTCGGTACCCTCTTTGAATGTTTAAGTATATGTTCCATAGCAGTAGCTACCTCCTGAGCAGTTTTGGACTTGAGAGGGCGTGTCCACAAAAATTTCGAAAAACAGTCAATTACAACCAATATGTACTTAAACCCCCGGTTTTCTCGAGCATACTGATCAAGTTGTGCAAGATCGGATGCAAAAGTATCATCTAATCCATACTGTAGAAATCTACGACGTTTAAATTTAGTTCTAGCCGGTCTATGTAACTCATTAACAACCTGCTCCCTCGCTTTGGTAATGCTCTTTGCCATATTTTCAAACATAATAAGTATATTTTACTGTGCAGCTAAATATATATTAAATAATATTATTTTAACAAATCAACACGCTGGTTTAATTTCGATATATTATTACTAGTAGTTTTCACCTCTTCAACAACGGGTTTAAGGGCATTTTTAAGGGATATATCTATATACCCCTTCAAGAGATTTTCTAGGATATCAAATTGTGCAGATAGCCGTTCTACAGCTTGCTGATGAGTAGATTTTATCTCCTGTAACTGTTTTTCAACTTGATTGTCTAATTTTAAAATTCTATCTTTTAACTTGTCATCAGCAAGCTTAAGTGATTCATTATGATTAGACAGTTCTTTATTTAAAATTTTTATATGTTCTCGCATTTGCTTGGCTACAGATTCAGAATACTCCTTGTTTGTATTAGTAAAATTATCCATTTGCTTCTGTGTTTGTATGATGCAATCACTCCTAGATATATCAATTTTAGCTGAAAGTGAAGTCGCCAAATCATCTACAAATTTTTTATTTACAGCATCAGAGGCATCTGTTGGCGATTTAACGTTACAATGTCGATGATATGAAAAATTATAATCGCCATCCCCAGTAACAGCAATTGGGTTTGGTGCTTGTAGCACTCGAATCCTTTTTTGCTGAGATGAGGAGGGTAACGAACGTCAGTAGAGGGGGAAGAGGGTTTTCACATCAATTTTATCTCACCCTTCTGCGCATGCCCAGGCAGTGCGCAGGCGTGTGTCATATGTCATACGTCATCTGTCATGTCACACTCTTGGGCGTGAGCTATTCGGGTATTAGCTACTTGAGCGTTAGCTACTTTGGCCTTAGCTACTTGGGCGTTAGCTACTTGGGCAGTAGTATTCATTATAGGCTCCGTGTTAAGGAGGACGTCATATTATGTTTAGGAAAAGATGGCGGCTGTCACCTGTCAATTAAGATATGTCAAGGTCACCTGTGACTTGTCAAATGTCAAAATTAAAAATTAATACGTGGGTCAGGTTCAGGGTGACGTAATAAGTCGTTTAAAGAAAACCCGAAAGCGATCGGTCAACTGGTTTGGAAGATATAGTTTTTTGCGATTAGTGTCCTTATGCCTATCAGTGGAGTGCTGAAATTCTGGTTGCAGGCAGAGGAATATAGAACCTATCTAACAGTGAAGGAATTTTTCAAATATCTCAACTAATAACAGAGCTAGATGTATTAAACCATTAGGGCCTTAACACGATAAAGTCGTGCAAATCATTGGTAATGTTTATTACTTAGTAGGAATATACCTCGTATATTAATTATATTTATATACCTCGTATAATACGGTACTGTTGATATGTTGTTAAGATTGCGTCATCTTTATTTCCTAGTAGCATAATATTCATCTTGTACCAGGAATCAATTAACTATTATTTAGCGAAATAAAACACTCAAGTAATAAAATAATTATTTATTTAGCCATATTACATACAGAGTTTTAGTAATTCTATATAAATTAATTGCTAGCAATAAGAAACAGGTTACAGCTATAAATACAATTAAACTATAATTACTGGCTGAATCATCCAAATCGTTGGTTGATGTAGAGTTGCCACATTGGGAGAGAGTTGTGTTCCTGTATACGCTGATTAGAGTCTTCCAACCTGTTTCGCCAATAGTGTTATCTCGGAACAAGAGCTTAACCTTATAGCGAAACAGTTCGTTAGCTGATGATGGGACTGTTATGTAAGAGGCAGGAGTAATTTTCTTATCAATCATCTCAAAAGGCATCTTTAACCATGTATTATTAGATGGAAAGTCATTGGTTTCAATCATTACTGACACGTTCCGAACGTTAAAAGGAGTGTATACGTAAAACACATTTTGCACCAGCGCCACCAGGAGTACATATGACGAATGCGCAGAAGCCGAAATCGGTGTTTCGGAGTTAAATAGAAGGAAATATTATGCGCATATAGCGAAAAAAGTACCTTCGGTACTCCGGATGCCAAAGGGCACCTTTTAAATGTATATTTGAAAAACACCCTATTAAGGTATTTTTAGGTGAAAAACAGAAAATACGATATAGACAGCGTTTATATTCATTAATATTATTAAACCTTCTAGCTATCTCATTCTTAATCGCAAATATTTCTAAATATATTTAATACATCTAAATTAGATAGCAAGGACAACATGTTATTGTGTTTACGGATACAGTGACTGGATAATATTAAAGGTTAAGACATGTTTAATGTAATTATTATACAATAGAATGTGGTCAGTGATTAATATTCAATGTCATGTGCTAACACGCTGTTAAGATTGCGTCATCGTTATTTCCTAGTAGCATAATATTCATCTTGTACCAGGAATCAATTAACTATTATTTAGCGAAATAAAACACTCAAGTAATAAAATAATTATTTATTTAGCCATATTACATACAGAGTTTTAGTAATTCTATATAAATTAATTGCTAGTAATAAGAAACAGGTTACAGCTATGAATACAATTAAACTATAATTGCTGGTTGAGGCATCTAAATCGTCGGTTGATGTAGAGTTGTCACATTGGAAGAGAGTGGTGTTCTTGTATACGCTGATTAAAGTCTTCCAATCTGTTTCGCCAATAGTGTTATCTCGGAACAAGAGCTTAACCTTATAGCGAAGCAGTTCGTTAGCTGCTGATGGGACTGTTATGTAAGAGGCAGGAGTAATTTTCTTATCAATCATCTCAAAAGGCATCTTTAACCATGTATTATTAGATGTAAAGTCATTGTTTTCAATCATTACTGACACGTTCCGAACGTTAAAAGGAGTGTATACGTAAAACACATTTTGCACCAGCGCCACCAGGAGTACATATGATGAACTTAAAGCAGCCATGGTTGGAATATAAATGTAGGCAGAGGTATCTATCAAACAGTGAAGGAATTTTTCAAATATCTCAACTAATAACAGAGCTAGATGCATTAAACCATTAGGGCCTTAATACGATAAAGTCGTGCAAAGAACTGACACTCTTTATTCCTTAGCGGATCAGCAAAATGAACCGTGGAACCACTAAATGAACCGTAGAACCACTAAATGAACCACTTAATGAACCGTAGAACCACTAAATGAACCGTAGAACCACTAAATGAACCACTTAATGAACTGTGGAACCACTAAATAAACCACTAAATGAACAGTGGAACAGCTAAATGAACAGCAAAATGAACCGTTAAACCACTAAATGAACCACTAAATGAACCGTGGAACCACTAAATGAACCACTAAATGAGCCAATAAATGAACTGTGGAACCACTAAATAAACCACTAAATGAACAGCGGAACAGCTAAATGAACAGTGGAACAGCTAAATGAACAGCAAAATGAACAGTGGAACAGCTAAATCAACAGCTAAATGAACAGTGGAACAGCTAAATGAACCACTAAATGAATGCTAAGTTTTAATGTACATTCCTAAACGTCCCTAATAATATAAGATATCAATGCGTGTAAAAAAATAAGTAACCGAAGTAAGGATATAAAAACAATGATTAGAAAGCAGGGTAAACCAACCCCGTTAACACCCCCTATAATACATGTGATGTTTGGCATCAAACTAATGTTAAAAAATATGGATAATAACCCCCAATTTTATTGAAGAAATTAGAATTTAAGAAAATTTTGGGAGAAGGTCGTGTGGCATTGATGTAAATAGTTTTTCTACGTTTTATTGCACCTATATGGATTCAAAATTATATCAAGCAGAAAATACAGGTAATAAATATATTATCCATGTTTAATACAAATAAAATAGTTTATAATACTTTAATGGACTGTGAAAAAAAGGTTATGTTGACGATAGAAAAAATTAGAGAACACTGCGCTCTCTACCCTTAAATCTTCACTAGCATTAGTTTATTCACGATGGTAGCTGAAGAGTAGTCGTTCGTCGTATGTAGAATGCCTGGACGGTATGAATGGTGTCTGGTGCCTGGATGAGGCCTGAAGGAGGAGGACTGCATATAACCTCGACGAATATACATAGAAAACAAGATTTAATATGTATGTATCAGTTATATTGTAATAAATGACTTTGAGCCCTATTCTTGTCTCATGGTTATGGTGCTACTGTGTAGCTGTTGTCTTAGGGGTTTGTGTTGGGTTTGTGTTGGGTTAGTGCTGGGCTAGTGCTGGGTTTGTGTTGGGATAGTGTTGGATGTGTTGGAGGGTGGATTATAAATATATAGATAAATACTAGTTCAAAGATGTCATTAGCGACTCATACATCAAAGGAGTAAGATGGCAAGCAGAAGAATAAAACTTAAGCTTCTGGAAATGCCAAAGGGAGACGTCTTTGGTTTAAGAACAAATGGAACTAATTGGTTTCTGGGAAATGTGCTTGTTGACTTTCAGAATGACCAATTGGTGTTTGATAATGAAACATACACACTATCCGACGGTTTGTTGGATTTATTAACGAGTATGCATCCTAAAGCATATTCTCAGAAAGACTTAAAGTTGTACAAAGAATTAATATTACTTACAAATTTACATAAACCAAAGTACAGAAAAAATGCACATATTAAATCAAGTTCTGGCTGGAAGTATACAAACATAATTTCAAAACTGTTTCCTCCTAAACGAAGTTATACCCCAAAAAGGCCTAACTGTACAGTGTTGCCAAGTGATGACGAGCCAAATGCTGTAAAGTTATGTAGATTGAAAGAGAAAGAGGCCTGCGAGATACACGTAGAAGAGAACAATTCTAACAATGAAGACGAGGAAAGTGTATATAGTGAAGAAGCCCTTACTGAAACCTCCATGGAGTTTGTATACTACGATGATGTGAACGAGTTGGTTGAAAGATTGAAAAAGTTAGAAGCTTCTAAGGTAGTTGGCAATAATAATAACAGAAACGAAATCTTTAGTATATTACATGAATTGGAGCGACTTGGAGTAATTGAATTTTATTAGTTTGACGCTTATAATATCATATGTATAGATGTAATGTCTATGTGGAACATTTAAATAAATTATGTAAAAATATTATGAGTTTTTGTTTTAATCGCCTTGTATATTTAAAAATAAAAATAAACCTTATTGTTTAAAAAGTTATTTTCAATAATTGTTCGCGTTCGGATAATAAATATATCTTTAAGGCTTATTGTTCAGCGCTAGTAAAATATGCTTTAACAGAAATTAATAAAGGGTCATTATAACAATAAATATTTAAATAAATAATTACTTGTAACCTGTAAGCAATACATATATTTAAGCAGGTACGTGTTTTAAAAATTACCATTCAAACAGTTTGATGCAATAATTTTAAAATAATATTTACTCCTCAATTTTAATTGTATATTTTAAGTACCTTGTATTATATGTATTGTTAGTCATTCAATATATCATATGAATATTATAGATAAAATAAAAAAAATTAAAATGAAATTATTTAAACACGAGTGTGTTTGCAGAAAATTTTATTTTCTAAATAAATATATTACAAAATAACTGTGTTTTTTATTTATTGACCTGGTAACTAAGAGCAAATAGATAAGGCCGTAACAGTAGTACTTTAGGGAGGTGTTAGTAAATTGTTTTTTATTCAATATTAATTATGTTCGAAAAACTGTTTTTAAAAAAAGTTGAAACAAAAAAATTCATAACCGCAATATCTAATATTGATTAAAAAACAATCGCTCCAGGGCACTAGTCGTGGACTCCTCTCCCTTTTTGTGCCCCATTCTTTTTTTAAATGGAAAAAAGAAATTTCAAACAAAAACCAACTAATAACTTAGAATAACGTTGAGTGATCTTATAAGGTCATTGTACCAGACGAAGTGGCTCATGGTAAACCTAAAAAAGGGAAAAACAAATTAGTTATCTAAGAACTTTTTTGTAAAAAATAGAACTTTTTTAATATGTTTTTGTAGACTTTTCGGTAGGTGATGTGTTAAATGTTTAGGTGAAATCAATAGTTTTTAATCAACTGAACTAAGGTTGATATATTAAAATATACCTTCTATTACACACCTCAGGAGGATATTTTTGATTACTCTGTTGAATAGGATAAACCATCATTTTTTGACGTACCCCTACTCTCGTAACCCAATTAAATAGTCATAATCTCTCTCGGATGGCGGTGATGCAGGGGCAAACCCGTTAAACACTGTGTTTGCAGAAAAATAGGAAGTGTCTCGTTTTAAAACATTAAGCAGATCCTAGAAGATGTTGTAAAATAGGTGCTTATAGACTGGGTACGAAATGTCATTTCAGAAATAGGTTTGAGTAGTTCCCTGGGTCTGTAAATATGGCAAATTTTTCTGGTCACCCTAAAGTAATACCTGTTTGCTCAGGAATGTAAAAACTTGATTTAACTAAAACTGACTGATTAATAAAATGCAAGGCTCTTCCTCCTTTCGTTTATTTCACCCAGTATTACCCTGAAAATTAACAGTACGCGAATGTTTTGTACTTTGCTATACCAGCGATCAAAAGTTAAACCTTTGTAATCTCAATGATGAAGAAAGGGCTTTAACAGATGGGAGGGTTATAGACGAACCTCTTTATTTAAAAAACGGAAATCCATCTTCTACACGAGCTTTGAATTATTTTTCAAGTTCTCGATTTTATCAAACACCTTTACAGGATTAATAAGAAACAGGTTACAGCTATAAATACAATTAAACTATAATTACTGGTTGAATCATCTAAATCGACGGTTGATGTAGAGTTATTACATTGGAGGAGAGTGGTGTTCTTGTATACGCTGATTAAAGTCTTTCAATCTGTTTCGCCAATGGTGTTATCTCGGAACAAGAGCTTAACCTTATAGCGAAGCAGTTCGTTAGCTGCTGATGGGACTGTTATGTAAGAGGCAGGAGTAATTTTCTTATCAATCATCTCAAAAGACATCTTTAACCATGTATTATTAGATGGAAAGTCATTGGCTTCAATCATTACTGACACGTTCCGTACGTTAAAAGAAGTGTATACGTAAAACACATTTTGCACCAGCGCCACCAGGAGTACATATGATGAACTTAACGCAGCCATGGTTGGAATATAAATGTAGGCAGAGGTATATAGGATCTATCAAACCGTGAAGGAATTTTTCAAATATCTCAACTAATAACAGAGCTAGATGCATTAAACCATTAGGGCCTTAATACGATAAAGTCGTGCAAAGAACTGACACTGTTTATTCCTTAGCGGATCAGCAAAATGAACCGTGGAACCACTTAATGAACCGTAGAACCACTAAATGAACCACTAAATGAACCACTAAATGAACCGTGGAACCACTAAATAAACCACTAAATGAACAGTGGAACAGCTAAATGAACAGTGGAACAGCTAAATGAACAGTGGAACAGCTAAATGAACAGTGGAACAGCTAAATGAACAGTGGAACGGCTAAATGAACAGTGGAACAGCTAAATGAACAGTGGAACAGCTAAATGAACAGCAAAATGAACAGTGGAACAGCTAAATGAACAGCGGAACAGCTAAATGAACAGTGGATCAGCTAAATGAACAGCAGATTAACGGATCAACAGCACATTAGAGTGAATTTTTCTCTATATCTCGTAATTATTTCTAAATATATTTAATACATGATAATTATATAACAGGCAGGGCAATGACAACTTGTTATTAATATTCAGTAACAGTAACTGGGTTTTATTAAAGATCAAGGCATATATGAAAATATTGTAATTATTATATCTCCGAGAATGCAGGAACTAATTAATATTCAATAGCATGTCCTGTGTGTATTGCTAATATGTTGTTAAGATTACATCATCTTTTTACGGAAAGGACGGAGAGGGGAAGAGGAAAGTAAATGATAGACGTCAATTTTAGTAGAAACATTACAGTTTATTGTACCAATTTTTTAATAAAAAAACATTTTCTCTTGCACACAGTAAATTATGATCTCTATTACAATGTAAATTATGATTTTTAGAGGTAACATTGTTTGATGTCTTAAGACTAGCTAAACCATCACAGCCCAATTCTAATAAGTCAACGATTTTATTACATATTAGTTTACTCAACCATCTCTTTTTCTCATAACCCTTATCAAAAATTTTATCATGGGGTTTAATTATTTTTCTTATAAACAGAGCAATACGTTCTAATGGTATATAATTGGATGGTATAGAGGCTAAGTCTTCATCACCCCAAGACGAGAACTCATCATCCTATAAAAGTCCATGGATATTCTATGTCGTCCATTTAATGCGTTTACAAAAAAATCGCTTAAACAACCCAGACCGATTGGTAGCTGAACATATTTATGATACATTTTATCAGTGTTTATATTTATTATAGCTATCTCTCTACATAAAAAGGCACTGTTTTTATATTGAAATCCTTGGACGTCTATTATAAACATATTTTTATTGTTATTTATACTTTTTTTTAAATATTTTTTACAGTAGTTATAGTATATACAGATACTGTTACATTAGTTTCAAATTTTATACGAATGACAACAGCACCACTTTTTCAAATGTCTTGTGTCTTTGTGGCGAACAATCAATAACTGCAAGATGTGCTACTCGATAGGTACTTAATAAAAATACATGTGGGATGGTTTTTTATACAAAGTTGTTTAAACAGAGTAAGCAGTTGTTAAATAGAGCGATTTTAACTACATACGGTATAAGGCATTTGAGTTTTACATTAATAATAACAATTAATTCATTAAGCCACTAAAGTTTGGTAATAATCTGCTATCTTCAGGTTTATTCGGGTTTTAGACTTGTTTGGATCATTTCGGGTTTGCGGGGTTGTTTAAGTCGCGTTCGGATTTTTCGTCGCGCGCGCCCCAAACAACCCCTGAAAAACCGAAGTAAATCCCACAAACCCGAGAAAAATCCGAACGCGACTTAAACAACCCCGCAAACCCGAAATGATCCAAACAAGTCTAAAACCCGAATAAACCTGAAGATAGCAGATTATTACCAAACTTTAGTGGCTTAATGAATTAATTGTTATTATTAATGTAAAACTCAAATGCCTTATACCGTATGTAGTTAAAATCGCTCTATTTAACAACTGCTTACTCTGTTTAAACAACTTTGTATAAAAAACCATCCCACATGTATTTTTATTAAGTACCTATCGAGTAGCACATCTTGCAGTTATTGATTGTTCGCCACAAAGACACAAGACATTTGAAAAAGTGGTGCTGTTGTCATTCGTATAAAATTTGAAACTAATGTAACAGTATCTGTATATACTATAACTACTGTAAAAAATATTTAAAAAAAAGTATAAATAACAATAAAAATATGTTTATAATAGACGTCCAAGGATTTCAATATAAAAACAGTGCCTTTTTATGTAGAGAGATAGCTATAATAAATATAAACACTGATAAAATGTATCATAAATATGTTCAGCTACCAATCGGTCTGGGTTGTTTAAGCGATTTTTTTGTAAACGCATTAAATGGACGACATAGAATATCCATGGACTTTTATAGGATGATGAGTTCTCGTCTTGGGGTGATGAAGACTTAGCCTCTATACCATCCAATTATATACCATTAGAACGTATTGCTCTGTTTATAAGAAAAATAATTAAACCCCATGATAAAATTTTTGATAAGGGTTATGAGAAAAAGAGATGGTTGAGTAAACTAATATGTAATAAAATCGTTGACTTATTAGAATTGGGCTGTGATGGTTTAGCTAGTCTTAAGACATCAAACAATGTTACCTCTAAAAATCATAATTTACATTGTAATAGAGATCATAATTTACTGTGTGCAAGAGAAAATGTTTTTTTATTAAAAAATTGGTACAATAAACTGTAATGTTTCTACTAAAATTGACGTCTATCATTTACTTTCCTCTTCCCCTCTCCGTCCTTTCCGTAAAAAGATGATGTAATCTTAACAACATATTAGCAATACACACAGGACATGCTATTGAATATTAATTAGTTCCTGCATTCTCGGAGATATAATAATTACAATATTTTCATATATGCCTTGATCTTTAATAAAACCCAGTTACTGTTACTGAATATTAATAACAAGTTGTCATTGCCCTGCCTGTTATATAATTATCATGTATTAAATATATTTAGAAATAATTACGAGATATAGAGAAAAATTCACTCTAATGTGCTGTTGATCCGTTAATCTGCTGTTCATTTAGCTGATCCACTGTTCATTTAGCTGTTCCGCTGTTCATTTAGCTGTTCCACTGTTCATTTTGCTGTTCATTTAGCTGTTCCACTGTTCATTTAGCTGTTCCACTGTTCATTTAGCCGTTCCACTGTTCATTTAGCTGTTCCACTGTTCATTTAGCTGTTCCACTGTTCATTTAGCTGTTCCACTGTTCATTTAGCTGTTCCACTGTTCATTTAGTGGTTTATTTAGTGGTTCCACGGTTCATTTAGTGGTTCATTTAGTGGTTCATTTAGTGGTTCTACGGTTCATTAAGTGGTTCCACGGTTCATTTTGCTGATCCGCTAAGGAATAAACAGTGTCAGTTCTTTGCACGACTTTATCGTATTAAGGCCCTAATGGTTTAATGCATCTAGCTCTGTTATTAGTTGAGATATTTGAAAAATTCCTTCACGGTTTGATAGATCCTATATACCTCTGCCTACATTTATATTCCAACCATGGCTGCGTTAAGTTCATCATATGTACTCCTGGTGGCGCTGGTGCAAAATGTGTTTTACGTATACACTTCTTTTAACGTACGGAACGTGTCAGTAATGATTGAAGCCAATGACTTTCCATCTAATAATACATGGTTAAAGATGTCTTTTGAGATGATTGATAAGAAAATTACTCCTGCCTCTTACATAACAGTCCCATCAGCAGCTAACGAACTGCTTCGCTATAAGGTTAAGCTCTTGTTCCGAGATAACACCATTGGCGAAACAGATTGAAAGACTTTAATCAGCGTATACAAGAACACCACTCTCCTCCAATGTAATAACTCTACATCAACCGTCGATTTAGATGATTCAACCAGTAATTATAGTTTAATTGTATTTATAGCTGTAACCTGTTTCTTATTAATCCTGTAAAGGTGTTTGATAAAATCGAGAACTTGAAAAATAATTCAAAGCTCGTGTAGAAGATGGATTTCCGTTTTTTAAATAAAGAGGTTCGTCTATAACCCTCCCATCTGTTAAAGCCCTTTCTTCATCATTGAGATTACAAAGGTTTAACTTTTGATCGCTGGTATAGCAAAGTACAAAACATTCGCGTACTGTTAATTTTCAGGGTAATACTGGGTGAAATAAACGAAAGGAGGAAGAGCCTTGCATTTTATTAATCAGTCAGTTTTAGTTAAATCAAGTTTTTACATTCCTGAGCAAACAGGTATTACTTTAGGGTGACCAGAAAAATTTGCCATATTTACAGACCCAGGGAACTACTCAAACCTATTTCTGAAATGACATTTCGTACCCAGTCTATAAGCACCTATTTTACAACATCTTCTAGGATCTGCTTAATGTTTTAAAACGAGACACTTCCTATTTTTCTGCAAACACAGTGTTTAACGGGTTTGCCCCTGCATCACCGCCATCCGAGAGAGATTATGACTATTTAATTGGGTTACGAGAGTAGGGGTACGTCAAAAAATGATGGTTTATCCTATTCAACAGAGTAATCAAAAATATCCTCCTGAGGTGTGTAATAGAAGGTATATTTTAATATATCAACCTTAGTTCAGTTGATTAAAAACTATTGATTTCACCTAAACATTTAACACATCACCTACCGAAAAGTCTACAAAAACATATTAAAAAAGTTCTATTTTTTACAAAAAAGTTCTTAGATAACTAATTTGTTTTTCCCTTTTTTAGGTTTACCATGAGCCACTTCGTCTGGTACAATGACCTTATAAGATCACTCAACGTTATTCTAAGTTATTAGTTGGTTTTTGTTTGAAATTTCTTTTTTCCATTTAAAAAAAGAATGGGGCACAAAAAGGGAGAGGAGTCCACGACTAGTGCCCTGGAGCGATTGTTTTTTAATCAATATTAGATATTGCGGTTATGAATTTTTTTGTTTCAACTTTTTTTAAAAACAGTTTTTCGAACATAATTAATATTGAATAAAAAACAATTTACTAACACCTCCCTAAAGTACTACTGTTACGGCCTTATCTATTTGCTCTTAGTTACCAGGTCAATAAATAAAAAACACAGTTATTTTGTAATATATTTATTTAGAAAATAAAATTTTCTGCAAACACACTCGTGTTTAAATAATTTCATTTTAATTTTTTTTATTTTATCTATAATATTCATATGATATATTGAATGACTAACAATACATATAATACAAGGTACTTAAAATAGACAATTAAAATTGAGGAGTAAATATTATTTTAAAATTATTGCATCAAACTGTTTGAATGGTAATTTTTAAAACACGTACCTGCTTAAATATATGTATTGCTTACAGGTTACAAGTAATTATTTATTTAAATATTTATTGTTATAATGACCCTTTATTAATTTCTGTTAAAGCATATTTTACTAGCGCTGAACAATAAGCCTTAAAGATATATTTATTATCCGAACGCGAACAATTATTGAAAATAACTTTTTAAACAATAAGGTTTATTTTTATTTTTAAATATACAAGGCGATTAAAACAAAAACTCATAATATTTTTACATAATTTATTTAAATGTTCCACATAGACATTACATCTATACATATGATATTATAAGCGTCAAACTAATAAAATTCAATTACTCCAAGTCGCTCCAATTCATGTAATATACTAAAGATTTCGTTTCTGTTATTATTATTGCCAACTACCTTAGAAGCTTCTAACTTTTTCAATCTTTCAACCAACTCGTTCACATCATCGTAGTATACAAACTCCATGGAGGTTTCAGTAAGGGCTTCTTCACTATATACACTTTCCTCGTCTTCATTGTTAGAATTGTTCTCTTCTACGTGTATCTCGCAGGCCTCTTTCTCTTTCAATCTACATAACTTTACAGCATTTGGCTCGTCATCACTTGGCAACACTGTACAGTTAGGCCTTTTTGGGGTATAACTTCGTTTAGGAGGAAACAGTTTTGAAATTATGTTTGTATACTTCCAGCCAGAACTTGATTTAATATGTGCATTTTTTCTGTACTTTGGTTTATGTAAATTTATAAGTAATATTAATTCTTTGTACAACTTTAAGTCTTTCTGAGAATATGCTTTAGGATGCATACTCGTTAATAAATCCAACAAACCGTCGGATAGTGTGTATGTTTCATTATCAAACACCAATTGGTCATTCTGAAAGTCAACAAGCACATTTCCCAGAAACCAATTAGTTCCATTTGTTCTTAAACCAAAGACGTCTCCCTTTGGCATTTCCAGAAGCTTAAGTTTTATTCTTCTGCTTGCCATCTTACTCCTTTGATGTATGAGTCGCTAATGACATCTTTGAACTAGTATTTATCTATATATTTATAATTCACCCTCCAACACATCCAACACTATCCCAACACAAACCCAGCACTAGCCCAGCACTAACCCAACACAAACCCAACACAAACCCAACACAAACCCCTAAGACAACAGCTACACAGTAGCACCATAACCATGAGACAAGAATAGGGCTCAAAGTCATTTATTACAATATAACTGATACATACATATTAAATCTTGTTTTCTATGTATATTCGTCGAGGTTATATGCAGTCCTCCTCCTTCAGGCCTCATCCAGGCACCAGACACCATTCATACCGTCCAGGCATTCTACATACGACGAATGACTACTCTTCAGCTACCATCGTGAATAAACTAATGCTAGTGAAGATTTAAGGGTAGAGAGCGCAGTGTTCTCTAATTTTTTCTATCGTCAACATAACCTTTTTTTCACAGTCCATTAAAGTATTATAAACTATTTTATTTGTATTAAACATGGATAATATATTTATTACCTGTATTTTCTGCTTGATATAATTTTGAATCCATATAGGTGCAATAAAACGTAGAAAAACTATTTACATCAATGCCACACGACCTTCTCCCAAAATTTTCTTAAATTCTAATTTCTTCAATAAAATTGGGGGTTATTATCCATATTTTTTAACATTAGTTTGATGCCAAACATCACATGTATTATAGGGGGTGTTAACGGGGTTGGTTTACCCTGCTTTCTAATCATTGTTTTTATATCCTTACTTCGGTTACTTATTTTTTTACACGCATTGATATCTTATATTATTAGGGACGTTTAGGAATGTACATTAAAACTTAGCATTCATTTAGTGGTTCATTTAGCTGTTCCACTGTTCATTTAGCTGTTGATTTAGCTGTTCCACTGTTCATTTTGCTGTTCATTTAGCTGTTCCACTGTTCATTTAGCTGTTCCGCTGTTCATTTAGTGGTTTATTTAGTGGTTCCACAGTTCATTTATTGGCTCATTTAGTGGTTCATTTAGTGGTTCCACGGTTCATTTAGTGGTTCATTTAGTGGTTTAACGGTTCATTTTGCTGTTCATTTAGCTGTTCCACTGTTCATTTAGTGGTTTATTTAGTGGTTCCACAGTTCATTAAGTGGTTCATTTAGTGGTTCTACGGTTCATTTAGTGGTTCTACGGTTCATTAAGTGGTTCATTTAGTGGTTCTACGGTTCATTTAGTGGTTCCACGGTTCATTTTGCTGATCCGCTAAGGAATAAAGAGTGTCAGTTAGTAATTGAAATAGGGGATCACCTCGGGAGGAGGAGGTTCCCCCACTCCAAAAAAAGCTGTGGGAGCACCTCGGAGGAGGATTGCGCGCGCACTTTTTATCTGATTTAAATATACCCCCACTCCAAAAAAGCTGTGGGAGCACCTCGGAGGAGGATTGCGCACGCATCTGGACTGATTACACTCCCACCCTTCAAGTAAATGTAGAGGGGAACATATTCTTTAAAAGGTTGCGAAAGAAATGTATCACCACCAGCGTTCAGTTTACTTTGAATCAAATGCAGTCAACAAATAACAACCTATTACAAAGTGTTAAAGAATTGGAAAATGAGTTTTCTAAAGAAATTAATTCAAATGTTACATGTGCCATGCATAGCAGACCAGAGTGGATATATTTTTATAATAGCCTGATACAACATTATGAAAAAGGTATAAAATTGTGTCAAGAATACTATGATGACGAGGAGTGTTCAAAGTTATTAAAAGGATTGTTAGAAGGTGGATTTGCTTGCGAATTGATAACATTGAAGCAATATGTGGTAGATGATCAAGCTTTAAAATATATATTATTGGCTGAAGAAGAAATGTGTGAAGTTTTGTCAATTATTTCTGACATTGTGCATATATAAGTGTAAAAAGATGGATCTTATTGTGATAGAAATGTTTGAAAACTTTATTATGTCGGAAGCGTGTTCTAAATATTATGCTATTGGGTGTGAAGAGACTAGTGATGCTCAAGACATAACATTGTGGATAAACTATACAGAACACGCTTCATTGTGTAAAATGGCTGCTAAAGCTTGTATAAACTTTTTAGAAACTAAAAATTTTGACATGTTAGTATTAGAATTTAGTATGTTAGATTTAAATGATTATGTTAATGTATTAAAATTAGAATATGATAAAATAAAGCAACTTAAATAAAATAAACGATTTTTATTCATTCATAAAAAAATTATCATACAAATAAAATACATTCGAAAGTGCACACATTGAAGGTGTCTTTGAATGAGAAAAACATTTAGGATTGGATTTATGTAAGATTGGTTCTTCACATATTTCAATTACAGTATTCTTACAATATTTTCTAATATAATCCGCCTTCTCTGCTCCTTTAACATAAACAAATTGAAAGTCGTTGGTCAATTCACTTACTATATTAGAAAAAAAGTGTAATGGAGTAAAACCAAAATCCCATTCGATATGATGATGATTTTTCATTAACCAAACAGCTTGTTTATATGATTTTGGAGATAAGAGACTTAATGGATATGGTCGTTTAAATATATAATGGCTAATTCTGCTTCCATCATATGTAGCAAGTTCTTTGGGAATAAACTTGTTTCCATCATCTTTAAATCCTTGTAAATCCACAATTAATCGCATATCTTTATATATGCAAATCTCTTGAAGACAAATTTTTTAGTGGTATATATTTTAATTTGATTTTTTAACTTTTTCAACTGTTTTAAAAAATTTTCAATTTGTTTCATTTCAACTGAAGACATTTAAAAAAAAGACTGTTTCATCTTTGACGACAAAAATATAACTACAACAAATATTATATATAATACATACAAATAGTAATTATTATAGTTGTTTTACAATTTTAGTTAGCGGATTATAAGCAAACACCTTATCATGAATAATAAGACAATATGCTGATGTTTTTGAAGGTATTTTGTCCTTAGTTTCAAATTCAATTTTTAAAGTTACGGGACCAGTTTGAAGCAATTCTTTCTGATGGGAACAGTTAATGTAAACCATTGGTGCATTTTTCTTAAAATCGGTTGGACTGAAAATTGGTTCCGTGGGTTGGTTATAATACACTTGACGAAATTCAGAAAACATTTCATATAAGGTTGCAAATTTATTGTTTGCAAAATCAAGTTGAAGATCATTGTAAGGATATCTTTCTGAATTTAAATAAACATTTATATTTCTTAACTCGCAATGATCAAATTTGCTCATATCCATTTTTATATTACCACGCCTATTCTGCTGCAGACAAAATAATACATGACGTGGGGTATTGATTTTGGAAGATGTCTTTACGGTCCAGTTGTGTCTTGTTGTTTCTAATAATTCAGGATATTCAACTAACTCCCAACATCGAAAAGAAATTAGTATGTCGCTGTTCTTATCAATTAGTTTTGTTAATGCTAATTCTTGCGGGATTGCTACAGTAAGATGAGGAACTCGCCAACAAAGCTTTGTTATTATAATTTTTGGTTTTTCATCATCTTCACTAGTGCGTAATAACGCATCTATAGCATCATTACTTCTAATAAGTATAAGCTCTTGTTGAGAATTCAAAATAATTTTATTATAATCTTCAAAGAATCCCGAATACATCTTTAGAGGAATACATAAAGAGACATTCCCCTTTTCATCAGTCATAATTTTCTCTGCGGCTTTTGAATTTGGATACCATCCGGCATTTTCTAATTTTGCACTCTCGTTTTGATTAAAAGATGCATATCCCTTAAGTGTTGAAGTGATCCCAATATCCCTTACAAAGTCGATAGTGACTCCATTCAAATTATAACGCATTTCTTTAAACAGGAATGCAGGAGCATTGTTAATTAATACAGTATTTTTTAGCGAAGCACCATCCTCTTTAGTAACTTGTAATTCTAAATATATTTCACTCTTGCAAGGTAAAGAATATTTTCCTGTTTGTTGTAAAGCTATTCTAATTTCATCATTTGGTCCTAGTTTGTTTGGATTAAAAGGATCGAAAGAAAGTATTTCATAACTAGTTATAGATTCGTCTACAAGAATGTTTTGCTTTACATTAAGATGATCCATATTATGTTTTAAGTTTGAAACCCAATGATTTTAAAAATTTCCTATTAGAAGATGTTAACCCTTTAGAGTTTTCACTATTACTAACAGAATGTGAATTAAATCTTTTTATATGAATGTTTTTATGATAGTCAACACTTGGCAAAATCTTGTTGTAAAGAAACACCATTATTCTTCTAACTTTTTAAGATGTAGTCTTAGCGTTATGATTTCCTCTCTAAAATTAATAAGTTCCCCCTCTTGATCCAATATTTTAATAACTATGTTATCTATAACCTTGGCAGTAACAGGAAAATATATAACGTTTTGAGGTGATTCAATTATTTTAAAACCTGGAGCTACACTAGGAAAAAATTGATGTATTATGTGAACCGGAGCACCATTTAAGTATGAACCTTCAGCGATACTACAATCGATATTTATTGAGTTAACTTTTATTATTTCTGCAGGTCGTTCAGAAATGTGAATTTGTCCTGAATCAAGTATTTGATTATTAAATCCCAACAATATACCTATAGATCCACCCCTAAAGACAATATTTTCAGAACACTTAATTATTGAGCGTAATGTATTGTTATTAGCATGAAGGTAAAAGGAAATATTTTTTTCTTCCAATTTTTCTTGTAAGAATTTACCAATATTATCAATTTCATAACTCCCTGGCGGAATGGTTATAAATTGACCAGTTTCACCATAAAAAAAACGATTATTGCTTTCATCAATATTGGGAATTGCATTAAATGTTTCAAAATTTACAAGTCCAATAGCATAGTTATTATTTTCTTCTAAGTAGATGGGTGGATGAAATTCTGTTTCTAAAATGGCAGAATTGCCGCTAACCACAAAACTATAGGACATATCTCCTTAAGATTTCAACAAAGAATAATTATTTATTTAGTTTCATGAATTATTATAAAGAAATTTTATACATAATTGACCACAATTTGTCATATTAAAAGTTTGATATTTATGATAATTATAATTTATAACATTGCTATTTTTATCACTGAGAAAATATGTCATTATTTCAACTGGAGGACGCAAATCGCCATAACTATCAAAATAATTTATTTGATTTCTTTTTTTTATATAGGCAGTCCAATGAGTTCCATCACCTGTAGAATTGTCTAGATTAATAATACCACTTTCAACTCTCCTAATTTTTTTAGGTAACTTATTTCTCATAAATATACCTCTAAAATTGGGAATTTGTAAAAACTTAACATATTTACCTAAATCATAATTAGTAAGAGGTGTTGGTGGTATATGTTTTAGCAGTTTTTTGAATATGGGTTTAAATATAAACCACATCCAGATTTATATGGTTTTAAATAAAGTCCGCTTCCTTTTTGCCCTAACGCTATAGTCTCCATTGTTTGATTGTGTCGTTTATCTTCATCTAATTTTTGTTTAGCAGCTTTTGCATCATTTACAGCCTTTGCAATGCCTGCAGCTCCACCTCCCAGTGCACCTAAAGCTGACAAACCCGCAAATAATGGTATCAATGGTAGAAATCCACCAGTCTTTGGAATAGGTATTATTCTTTTTTTGAAAGGTATTACTTTGCCACGTTTTTTAATAGACTTCAAAGCAGTTTTAATACCATCGTTTAAACTTTTAAACTTTTTTCCCTTTATTCCTTTTCTTGCTTGAGCAATAGCTTGAGATAATGTTATTCCTAATCCCTTTACCTTCTTTCTCTTAAGACCCATACCCAACCGTTTTTTAACTTTCATGATGCCACCTATTCCCAACGCTGCTGCTTTTTCTCCAAAACTCGCGTCCTTAGCTTTGAATCGTGCTATGGCCTTCTCAGATAGTAATTGATCAGCAATATGTCTACTTTTTATATCATTCGATTTTGAATATGCAATGTCATGCTCCTTACAAGCCTCATCTAATAAATTTATTCCCTTATCACCCCTCAACAATCTCTTTTCTAACTTTGTCCCAGGTCCACAAAAATTGTAACCGATAAGATGTAATTCAATTGGCAATTTATTTAAGAGAGAATTAAATAAACCACACCCTCTTTTCTTGTTGCTCGTATTATAAGTAACATGTTTCTTATAGGGTTGAAACATTATATAGTTAAAATATCAATACAAAATGACTAGTTTTACATTGTCAGTCAGCTTAAATACTCTTATGTAATATGAGGGTTGAAAAACAATCATACTCTATTATAATTAAGGATCATGATACTTCAACAAATAAATTTAGAAAACATGGAAAATTGTTTGAGGGCAGTAGTAAAAGGGGTTTAATTGTTGGTCGGTCAGGTTGTGGTAAAACTAATATAATTATTAGTTTAATTGAAGATCCCAATGGATTGCGATTTGAAAATTTGTATATTTATTCTAAATCCTTATATCAACCCAAATATGAATATTTAAGAACACTTTTTAAATCGATAAAAGATATTGGTTATTATGAATCAGAGAATGAAGAAGACATAGTTTCACCACAGAACGTATTGTCAAACGCCATAATAGTATTTGATGATATAGTTTGCTGTAATCAGAATATAGTAAAGGACTACTTTTGTTTTGGAAGACATAGAAATACCGATTGTTTTTATTTGTGTCAAACATATTCATCTATTCCTAAACAGCTAATTCGAGACAATGCAAATTTAATTATTATATTTCAACAAGACAATACAAATTTAAAACATATTTACGATGATCATGTCAATGTTGAAATGTCGTTTAATCAGTTTAAAGAAATGTGTTTGTTATGTTGGCGGGAAAAATTTGGATTTTTGGTAATAGATAAAGATTCCAATATAAATTCGGGCAGATATCGAAAAGGATTTGATTCCTACATTTACTTATAAAACCATATAATTTTTCTAAAATAATCAGCAATGAATGAACAGTTAGCAAGACAACTTGTTAAATCAAGGAGTTCAGTTAGGAAAAAATATCAAGCTTTAAAAAATGCTGAATTTGAATCTCATTCGAAACTTGAAGGAACATATAAACCATTAATCCAACCATTACAAGAAATAATTTCAACAATTGCTAAAATTGAACCAGTTACAATAAAAGAAGAGGTTCCATCATATACAAAACTTTATGAAACATCAACTCCGCAAAAGACAAGAAACTTAAGAAAAACTGGTAAAACTCCAATGCTTCCAACAGAACTACCATCATTTTTTGACACAAGTGTGACTTCAATGAGTCAGTTTCCTAGCATGCTAGAAACAAGTGTTGTAGCTGAAACAACACCATCATCTTTGTCACTTGATTCAACAATAGGAAATCTTTCAGATTTATTGGAACAAACTAGACAATCAATACGAACGACTGTTGAAACACCAAGCTATCAACAATGGTTAAACATGTTTCATACATTACCTCGTACATACATTGATGACGGTGTTAAGGATGTAGAACACACATTTGATCACCATTACGGCATAGTCCACGATTTAGAGAGAGAAAAATTTTATTTAGGATTAACACAAGAACCTGTGGAGATTGTTGGCAAAAATATTAAAGTTAAAAATATTACATATCAAGGAACCCCCGGTTTATATGAATTGCTATTTAAAAAGGAACCAAAAGGATATAAGACCGATGACTTGAATAATTATATGGACATTTTAACACGAACTAATGCATATCGTAGAAATTATAATCCTAATGAACAAGTTCAAGGAAATGGTTCGCTTAAATATGTTACAATAATAGGACCATATTTACAGAAGAAGGGTATAACAAAAACAAGAAATATCAATTCTGAAGGAGAAACCCAAACATCAACATTCACAAGAATTAAGGCTCCATATCGAAATCAAAAAGCATCTGCTAATATACATGGATCCGGCTTAACTCTAAAAGTTAATAAACCAAATATCGACTATGTGTATTGGGATAATGCTAATGAACTTGTTGACAGACTACGCTTATTGGTGGCTTCTATGAATGCCGGGCACACGGGGCACAACAATGAAGTTATATCACTAATTGAAGAATTAAAAGAAGCCAATATCATAATATAAAAGAATACCATAAACGTTTTAGCACATTTTCAAAATGACCCTAGATAAATTCGGTCGTCATATATCAAAACGATCCAAAGTAAATGATGTTAGAGAACTTGTAAATGAAGTGACCAATAATATTTCTTTAAAACTTTTAGAATATAAAAAAAATTATTTGGATATTGACTTAAATATAAATAAAATTAGTAGCGATATTAAATTGGTGGAAGAATTTGTTAAAAATGAAAATAAACTTTTAAAAGAGAAAGTTGAACAAATAAATCAAATATTGTTGGCAATAACTAAGGAAGTAGTATTTTTTAATGCAAAAGAAAGTATTAATGAGTTTAGAACGGATATTGAAAAGTTAAATACAACAAAAACTGAAATCATAGATAGTATTCTTATTGGACGACAAATTAGTGAGATATCTATATCAGATAGGAACTTTGTTAGTAGTATTCATTCCTTACTAAATAGTATCATTAAAAAATTAAATGAAGAAGTAGATAAATTAGATGAAGGAATGGGTGAAATAGATACTCTGCATGATCCTACAGTATGGAAATATCTAAACACAAAAATTAAAGACACTTTTGATTTTATAAGAACAACTATTGTTAAAATTGAGACATATTTAAGATTGGTGAATAAAGTTATTTTAATTCAAAAACTTGAAGAATTGGATAAAGTGTATAAAAACAGCTATTGGGACAATTATATTTTTAAATCTGTTTATTAATCATAATGTCTCTCACTAAGGAAACGATAGTCAACGAATTGCACAAGCCTGCTAGAAGAAATTATAAGAGACGAAGGGTGGTTGTTAAAGGAATAAACGATTTATGGCAGGCCGATTTGGTGGAAATGCAACCCTATGCTAAGTTAAATAGGGGATATAGATATATTTTGATAGTAATTAACACATTTTCAAAATATGTTTGGGCTCAACCTCTTAAAAGTAAACAAGGAAAGGATGTGACTGCGGCAATGAAAATAATTTTAGATAAAACAGAAAAACCGACAAACTTGCAAACTGATTTAGGAACTGAGTTCTATAATAGAGATTTTAAGCAGCTTATGAATACATTAAATATAAATCATTATAGTACATTTTCAAACCTAAAAGCAAGCATCGTTGAGCGTGTTAATAGAACTCTAAAAAATAGCATGTGGAAATATTTCAGCAATCAAGGTAGTTACAAATGGCATACTATCTTGCCAATTATTATAGAAAAGTATAACAATACTACTCATAGCACTATAGGATATAAACCTGTTGATGTTAAACCTATAAATGAAAAACAAATATTACAAAACGCATTTACTTTTAAAAAAATAATTGATTTAAATCATACAAAGTTTAAAGTAAATGATTTTGTAAGAATTTCAAAACAACGAGAAGCGTTTGAAAAAGGTTATACTCCCAATTGGTCTACTGAAATTTTTCAAATAAGAAAAGTTAAACTAACAAATCCAACAACCTACCTTTTAAAAGATGACAAAAATGAAAATATTGAAGGTGGTTTTTACGAAGAGGAGTTGCAGAAAGTGAAACATCCTAACATGTATTTGGTTGAAAAAGTGCTGAGAAAAAATAAAAATAAATTGTTTGTTAAGTGGTTAGGATTTGACAAATTACACAATTCATGGATATTTAAAAAAGATTTGTTATAACAGAAATTTGTGTAAACTTATATTTAAGAAATAAACAAAATATATATTTTAAATCATTTATTATTATTAAATCTTTCACAATAAATATGTGTTCTATGTTCTTTATTCAATATTTTAGAAAGTACATTTTCACATATTTTAATCCTATTTTTAAATTGAAGTTGGTCTGAATAGTTTTTCATCCATTCACTCTTTCTTGCTTGTCTGGAAGCATAATTCCATACAACTAATAAATAGATTTGATTATTTTCTTCATTAATATTCACTGTTTTCTTCATAGTATTTTCTTTTCGGAGCTCTTCTTAGTTTACTTTCTATAACATTTGGATACATGGACAACATTTCAAGCATTGCACTAACATTTTCACTATTAGTGTTTTGACATGGATTTGCAGCATTATACACATTTGTCAAAAGGTCCACAGATGGATTCAATGTAGTCTGAATCATGGAAAAATATTTTTCAAAATCTTGTTTTTTAAGCATTTGAATTCTATAATCAATTAGCTCTTGAATTTCCCACAATTTATCCAAGGTGTCTTTTGTAAAGTAAAGATAATCATCAAACTTTTCAAGTTTTATAAATGATTGTTGATTAGTTGTTTCAACATATATTGTCACATCACCAATCTTAATTGGACTGCGATTGTTGTCACTGGAATAGCAATAGTTGACCACCACTTCTTGATGTTTTAATATGCCACGCCACTCCTCCTCAGTCAAAATAATGTTAAATCCTTTTTGGCTGCCAATATTGATTTTAGGTTGAAAATTATCTAAACTTATTCCAACACTCACACATTTTGAAGTATTCAAACGAAACAAGTTATTGTTTAAAAGTATTTCTTTGTTCTTTCCTATATTGTTATCAGGTTTTGGATATGAATTTTTAGATTCACCAATATATTGATTAAAATATGACATAATGAAGAGCAGAACTAACTATTGTTAAATTGTTATGATTCCTACTCTTATACTAATATCCCCACCCCTCCGATTTAAATTCTAAAGTAGTGTGGGAAATTAAAACAAACAATATAGATTAATATGTATTAAACATAAGAAGAGACAACTTGCAGCAGGTTACAATAGTTACAAATATATTAGAAAAATACAAATTTTAATAATAAAAATAATATAATAAACATTAAGTAATCATTAATTTTACAATATTTTGAGGAATTGGTTACTATATTTTGTTCATGTTTCTTATATTTTGCATACCATAAACATTGTACAAAATCACAATTTTTCAATCTATAGTGTTCACTAATTGGACAATCATCACTCTGCCAATTAAATATTTCAATACCACAATAGAAACATTTACAAACATCTTCAATCATTGTATAATAAAATCCAGAACTGGCAAGTAGCTCTGGAGTCATTTTTCCATTCCAAGTTTTAAAGGATGACAATCTTTTTTGATAAGTTTTAAATAAATAGTTGTCTATTTCTTTCTCAAATGATTCTAAACACATGATAGAAATCTTCAAAATAAATTAATTTGTAAAATGTTTTCTTATTTATAGAGTTAATGATGATGTTGAAGGAAATAATTTAATCCATTTCATGATCTTTGAACCACAAATAAAAAGGAATATCTTGATGACCCCACGCTAGAGTATCAAAACTATTTGGAATTTTAAATCGTTTATCGTCAGTTGATGTTAATGCTAATTTGCTAACTAATTCAGTATAAATATTGTGTAATCGCGATCTAAAAACATACATTGAACAAAAGGTTTTAGAATTATTTTCTACAACATCTTTATAATGAATAAAGTCCAACTGTTTAGCAATACTACTTTTTTTAACACCTTTGGCCCTTTTTAACAAATGATTTTCTGTTTTTACACAATAAGCTTTAGCTCCAGTGCCATAAAAAGAAAGTATTGCTTCACCAGCATATTCATCCTTAAATTTGCCAATCACAGATTTTGTTATGGGCATATTGTGGTTATTACCAATTTTATAATTAGAAGTATCAAACTCATCAATATTTAGCTTAATGTCTTCATACACATTATCTGTTTGAATTTCTAGAATAAATGAGTCAGTATCCGTGTAAAGCAGTTTAACATTTTCTTTATAAAACGGTTTTAAAAATCCATAAAAGAAATCATACATAACAGTTTTAGATATGTCTAATATTGAAAATCCGACATATATAGGTTTGTCATATGTAATAGATACTTTTTGCATTTGAATAGCAACCAAGTTTTCAGAAAATATTGTATGATCTTTATAATGAGGTTTTGCTATTAAATTTTCAGCACCATCCCTTTTTTTATTTTTAGCCCATTCACTAACCAATCTTATATCCATTCTATTATCAACATTTTCCATGGTTTTACCATAAATGCTATTATTTGCAAGTTTATAAAAATTTCTATCAAATTCATTTTTAGATTTATTTCTTAACTCCGTGTTAAGATCAATATATTTCTTTAACCAAGGAGATTGGATAAATTGTATTACTCTATGTATTTTAGTTAATTTTATACCATATTTAAGACATTGTTTTAAAGCTCTATAGTGAATTACATATTTTTCCTTATTATTTAAATTTGGAATTAACTTTGATGTTTTAGAATCTTGAGGTGTAAAACTTTCTGGTAAAAATGGATATTCGTTATGAGAATCATGTAAATTTTGAGGATACTCTAAATCAACTTCTAAAACATATCCTTTAGCAGATGTGTCTGAAATATTCATTATATCTAAGTTTTCAATTTCTTGATTCGAAAGCCAAACAAAACCTTTTTCTGGAAGCCACTGAGCCATGGAATTGCCATAGAGGTTTGTCGCATCTAAATATACAATATATTTGGTTGGCTGTAATGGGTCATAATCCTGAAGAAATAAGTTATTTGCTATAGATTTTCTACACACACAACTACTAACACCTCCTCGCACACTTGATTTAAAAAAATGTAACATGTCTGGATCTGTTAATAATTCTAATTCTACACCAGTTTGTCTTAAACATGCTGAAAAACTCATTCCTGGAAAAGTGTAAAAATGAGCTGCATCTAATTTGTATGTATTTAAACAAGTAGTTCTAAAATTTTGAAATATATCAGCCAAAAGTAGCACATCTGATTTAAGATAAACATCTGAATATTCACCTAAAGAAGTACAGTTAAATAAGTTCCAAACATCTTTTGCTCTTTTGTATTCCTCGTCACTAATGTGTTCATCTGTTAATTCATTATAAAATTGATCTTTACTTGGTAGAATGTTTTCATTTAATTTTAAATAGCTATCAACATATTTATAAGGAAATATTCCTTTTTGTCGAATGTATTTAAATTCTTCATCGTCTTGAAAAAACTTTCTTATTTCCTTACATTGATTATCGTTTAGTGTCTCTGATAATTTAGATAATGAGTTTGGTAAAAATTGAAAAGAATCGATAAAACGAAGACTTATTAACTTTCTTTTTTTTTCTTTAGTCTTTTTGTTTATATAGCTATCTACATGTATACATTTTTCAAATGAGATGTATTTTTCTTTATTTTGGGCTATAACCGAGAGTGACTCTTTTTGCAAACACAATTTTTTTATAAAAAGATGAGAGTCATAATTTTTTAAATTATGAAATATAACTGGAATAAAATTAGGTAGCTTATAATTTAAATTGCAAATAGAATGTGCTGGACCGACATAGAACCCTGTTAATTTATTATGATCAGCTACCTTGTCTGTTTGATTTAATATGGGTTTGTCACAAATATGACATTCGCTTGCATAATTGTGACGCAACATTTCCATGCTATTGAGTTTTTCCATTGGTTTGTAATGTTTAAGATAATTATTGTAAATATAATGAACATCCCTCTCTAAATAATTTAAAAAAACTTCATCACATTTAGGACCTCTATAGAATTCAAATTTTGATTTACTATCATCATAAGAACATTTGATGTAGTATGCAAATGAATATGGAATGTGTTCACATTTTTTAATAGTATATGAAGTAGAATGACACAAATCATTATCTGTAGTGTTACTTATTGGTTTAAGAATACATTCAAAATCTGCATAAATTACAAAAGGTACTTCCATTTGCTTCTGAATGTCTTTAAATTTAAGAATATTTTCTGGAACAATATTGCCAAATTTATCAATCTTTGGTTTTGTTGTTGGTAATACTATTCTAACAAAGTCACAATCATGCAAGCTATGTCGATCTAAATATTCTTTTGTTCGAAAATATTGTAAACAACCATCACAAATAAATTTTTTTCCATGATGTTTCGATAATTGTTGAGAAATTAATCTAGATAAATCGGAAATATAGCAATAATGAAAATTTCCATCATCATCATCAATTAATAATAAATTTATATGATGAACAAGTTTATTTTTTGTATAATGCAATGGACCGACAATTTCATATTCGATTTTAAAATCTTTTTTAACTTTTTCCAAGATGTATACATTAATTGATATGTTGTTTTGTTTTTCAAACTTTGGGATATCTTTAATCGCTATAGGAAATTTAATATTTGCTAAATTTAGCATTGTTGAGAAATGTGGATATGATGAAGTTTTATAATTAAGACCTGTTGGAGGTATGATTCCTGCTAATACGGACCAAGCAAAACAATAATCGTCATTATTTTGAATGTTAATTACAGCTCTTTTCTGCATAATTTCTTTTGGTAATGGTATATATGATGTAGCCTTAAGGGGGTTGAATTTATTAATATTCACTTCTAGATGTAGGAGCTTCAATAATATCCATCCTGTAAAAAAGGGGAAAAAGTAATTAGCAAAATAGTTATTTTGAAATTTAAACAAAATTTAAAATATATTTAATGTATGAAATAAATTACCTGAATCTCTCTCTGCAAACTCGTCAGCTTTTCTATCCACTATTTGGATCATTTCGTCAATATTAATCTTAATATCTGTATTGTTGCATATTATTCTGAATGGAGTATTAAAAGATTTTATATTGTGATTTCCATCATTTGGGTTTAAGTAAAGTCCGAATAATTCCAGATTCATTTTTATGCATCCATGTTTTTGAAGTTCCTTTTCAATTGTTTCAATTGTTTTTGATATGACTTCCTTGAAAAACTCGTCAACTTTTAAATGAAAAGAATTTGGACTAACTTTGTAGGAAATAATTCTTTCTTGGAAAGCTGAATTAATTATACATATATTATCTTCTGATGTTTTCTTAATGGCGTTAGCTTTGTGTTTGTTGGTTCTAGCATGGTGACACCAAGAATTTTTGTTTATAAATATTTTACATCCTTGACAATATTTTTTTTGATCTAAAACAAAATAATTTCTACACTTATTTTGTTGTTTAAAAAAATGATATAAATGTTAAAATTTGCAAAATATTGTTTAGTTCTCGATTGACATCGTTAAAGTGAGTATTCAATTAAAAATAAATTATTTTGTTTTAATTTGACATTCTAAATAAATCATTGTGATGGCGAAGGAACGTAAGGGTGTGTTTATCGATATACAGGGTTATCCACTTGCAAGCGGTTTCTTACCGAAAGAGCTTGCAGTATATGATGGGGTGCATTTTTGTTCCTTTTTATTCAAACCTCCATATAGTAAGAAGATGTTAAAAGAAGCAGATGTAAAAATTGTAGAACATTTGGAAAATAATTATCATGGTTTGCTTTGGAATTCTGGATCCATCGACTTAACACAATTTGAAGCAATTTTGATTGATATTCGTTTACTATATGATAATTCGAAATTTATGGTTAAGGGTGATTTAAAAGCAAATTGTTTAAAACAACTCTTTGATTCTTGTCTAATATTACAAATTCCTGTAAAAATTGAACCGAAGCTAAGTAAATATAAGGAAATGGTTGAATGTTATAATCATAAAAATTTTAAGCAATGGCATTGTGCTTGTAACAATGTTAAATTATTATATAACTTTCGACATTGTATATTGCAAAATATGGAATAAATATTATTATTATTATTATTATTACTATTATTATTTTGTAATACCTGACCAATGAGAGAAATTTTATTTTTAGGTTTACTACTTTTACTACTATTATTTTTACATTTTAGAAAGAGAAATTTTACAACTTTCAAAAGGGAAAATTTAAAAATGTTTTTCTACATACCTGTATTATTTATTTTCTCCAAACATTCTTGACTTGCTGGTTTCTTGCAAACAGCTTTAACGTGACGTTTCAAATTATCTCTTCGAGTAAACTTCTTTGAACACTTATCACATTGAAACATTATGCTTACTAACTATTTGTCTCTTCTTATGGAAGCTAACTTGCATTCAACAATAACAATAAAATCAATGTGTGTGGGATTAAATATGAGCTTAGAAAGAATAATTTTACATTTTTAATTAAATTAAATCAATATAGTTATAGAATGCTTAAATAGTGTATTAGGATAATTGGAATGGTGTCGTATATTGTTGATAAATGGATATCTTATAGTAGACAGTCAACTATTTAAATATTAGTTTTTCTGTCTGTCTGGTTATGTGTTAGCTTACAATAAAAATTATTTTTTAACTCTAGGTGTAGAATGATTTAATAATATTTTTATTATAATGTTGCGACCAACTCACAAAATTTAACATTTAATCTTTGAAAGTCTTGTTTTTCTGGTTCTAATTTGCTAGTATAGTCTAAATAAAATGCTAAAGATTTTAATTTTGCTATACTCTTTCTCGATATTTTAAAATGTTTCTTAGTAATTTGAAATAATGCTTTATCCTTTGCACTATTTAATCTATTTTTTAGTTTATTATTATTCTCAATATTGTTAGAAATTTTATTAAATAAGTTTTCAGATGAATTTTCTATAATTTCTTTTTCACAATCTGAAATATCTGAATATTCTTCAGAAAATTCTTCGAGATTCGTTGTTAGTAAGATATTTTTCAATTCAATATCTTCAATATTCGAAGTGTTATGAAATATATTTTTAGAAGTGCTTTCAAAGAATTCTTTGTCATATGAATTTTGTGAATTTTTTGAAAAAATGTCAGTATTTATGTCTGAAAAGTCTGGAATATTAGAGTTTGAAACGTTGTCAAAATTTAAATATTCGCTCAAATTAATTTTTAAATTGTTTGAATTAACTATTTGCTCATTTACCTCTTTTTGTGTTATGCATATATGTTGTAATATATTAACTCTGTCACTATTTGTACACAAACTTGTAAGGTTTTCTACACTATTATTTTCGATTGATTTGGACATTGTATGATTCGCGAAGTTGAATGCAATTTAGCTTGTTGTACATTGATTGCTTCCTGCTTTTATAGTTTGCAATGGTCAGTGTCGTTTCAAAATTTTTTTATACTTCACAAGGGTTTTTGTAAAAGATAATTTTTGTTTCTTGTTTTATTTATTATGTATTTATACAAAATTATTTATTTATTTTAGCAATATTATATAGCAACTTACCAAACTTATTCTAAATTCTAAATAGTTAATCTTACTTATGCTAAAATGGTGATGCATATTGGTATTTAAAATATTGTGTGCATCTTCTTACTTATTATAAAAAACATTTCAGATTTGGTTGGTTAAGATAAACACCCTTCTGGCATATTATATGATTGTGGTTTTCTCTTACCAAATTATTTTGTAGTGCATTTCTAGTATTTATTCTATGATTTATAGATTTTTTATAATAAGAGGTGTTTAACATAAATTTGATTATTGACTTAATATAAAGTTGAATAAGGCACATTAAGTTAATATATTTTCTAAAGGTAGCTGCTTTGGGATTCTTGATATTTTGAATAATTGTGTTGTCATTTGGTAAATAGTTCATAATTTTATTATTGTGGATTAAGTACGCCAATGTTTCTTGCATTTGAGTTTATATTTTTCTCAATTAATTGGCAACTTTTAGTGTTTTTTCAACACCTATATCATGTTGAATATACAATATACATAATTATTATGTTTATGTTGTTTTGTAGATGATGAAATTTTAATGCAATTATAAATTTATTTATTTTACATATTTGTTTGCTCCGTTGGTTATTTGTCATGTTTGATGGCTCCGTTGGTTATTTGTTATGTTTGATGGCTTTCAATTGTGAATATAAGATTATAATTTTTGCTATCTTTGTAACCATCTATCGAAACATCTTCCTATTAGTATTCACCCTATGTAATTATTTTTAATTAATTCAACCATTGTTAAGGGTTTAATTTGTTTGCAATATTTTGAAATCTTTTAGTTTTAACTTGTATTTTCATAAGTTAGGTTGATTTTTCGTTCGGAGTTTGTTGTTTTTATATTATGGCTAACGTGAATAATGACAATGTTGTGCGACAACGCGTAATTAGACCTGTGGTTAGGCCTATTAGATTAGTTCGAAGGACCATTGAACAGTGGGAACGGTTACGTCGGGATAATAATTGGGACCTACAAGTTAATCTTGTTAGCAGTAGTGGTATGTTTTCGATAAGGGCGGAAAACGCTATTCCTATCGATGTTTCTCGTGACAACAATTGGGAACAACAAGTTAATGTTGTTTCAAGCACCACATCAGACTAATAATTTTTAAGTGTGTGTGTTTGTGTGTGTGTGTGGCTCATTATTTTTTATGGTAAGTTTATATTATTGTTGAATTTGTACTAGCCATTTTTGTTTTATACAAGTTCCTCTTAGTGTGCTCTTAAATTATTTGTGACGAAAGGGGCGTATTTAATATCAGACAAGGAGTGCGTGCGCAATCCTCCTCCGAGGTGCTCCCACAGCTTTTTTTGGAGTGGGGGCATATTTAAATCAGATAAAAGTGCGCGCGCAATCCTCCTCCGAGGTGCTCCCACAGCTTTTTTTGGAGTGGGGGAACCTCCTCCTCCCGAGGTGATCCCCTATTTCAATTACTTCAGTTCTTTGCACGACTTTATCGTATTAAGGCCCTAATGGTTTAATGCATCTAGCTCTGTTATTAGTTGAGATATTTGAAAAATTCCTTCACTGTTTGATAGATACCTCTGCCTACATTTATATTCCAACCATGGCTGCTTTAAGTTCATCATATGTACTCCTGGTGGCGCTGGTGCAAAATGTGTTTTACGTATACACTCCTTTTAACGTTCGGAACGTGTCAGTAATGATTGAAACCAATGACTTTCCATCTAATAATACATGGTTAAAGATGCCTTTTGAGATGATTGATAAGAAAATTACTCCTGCCTCTTACATAACAGTCCCATCATCAGCTAACGAACTGTTTCGCTATAAGGTTAAGCTCTTGTTCCGAGATAACACTATTGGCGAAACAGGTTGGAAGACTCTAATCAGCGTATACAGGAACACAACTCTCTCCCAATGTGGCAACTCTACATCAACCAACGATTTGGATGATTCAGCCAGTAATTATAGTTTAATTGTATTTATAGCTGTAACCTGTTTCTTATTGCTAGCAATTAATTTATATAGAATTACTAAAACTCTGTATGTAATATGGCTAAATAAATAATTATTTTATTACTTGAGTGTTTTATTTCGCTAAATAATAGTTAATTGATTCCTGGTACAAGATGAATATTATGCTACTAGGAAATAAAGATGACGCAATCTTAACAACATATCAACAGTACCGTATTATACGAGGTATATAAATATAATTAATATACGAGGTATATTCCTACTAAGTAATAAACATTACCAATGATTTGCACGACTTTATCGTGTTAAGGCCCTAATGGTTTAATACATCTAGCTCTGTTATTAGTTGAGATATTTGAAAAATTCCTTCACTGTTAGATAGGTTCTATATTCCTCTGCCTGCAACCAGAATTTCAGCACTCCACTGATAGGCATAAGGACACTAATCGCAAAAAACTATATCTTCCAAACCAGTTGACCGATCGCTTTCGGGTTTTCTTTAAACGACTTATTACGTCACCCTGAACCTGACCCACGTATTAATTTTTAATTTTGACATTTGACAAGTCACAGGTGACCTTGACATATCTTAATTGACAGGTGACAGCCGCCATCTTTTCCTAAACATAATATGACGTCCTCCTTAACACGGAGCCTATAATGAATACTACTGCCCAAGTAGCTAACGCCCAAGTAGCTAAGGCCAAAGTAGCTAACGCTCAAGTAGCTAATACCCGAATAGCTCACGCCCAAGAGTGTGACATGACAGATGACGTATGACATATGACACACGCCTGCGCACTGCCTGGGCATGCGCAGAAGGGTGAGATAAAATTGATGTGAAAACCCTCTTCCCCCTCTACTAACGTCCGAACTTATTCATGGTTAGCACTATAATGACGTTGACATAATAAATAATTTTTACAGAACAGGTATATTTATAGGATTACTTTAGCAAATCAATGCGCTTTCCCAAATTCAATACATTATTTTTTAATAGTTTTCACATCTTTGACAATGAGATTAATAGCATTATTAACGGCAGTATCTACATAGTTCTTAAAACCAATGTCAAGTTCATCAAGCCAGTAAGCCATACCCTCACCCACTTGCTTCCTTATATTAACATCAAACTCGTCAAGCTTCTGCGTGATATAATCATTAGCAGCTAGCTGTATTTTTGCTGAGAGGGAAGCCATCATATCATCTACAAATTTTTTATTTACAGCATCTGTTGGCGATTTAACGTTACAAAGTCGATGATCTGAAAAATTATAATCACCATCCCCAGTAACAGCAATAACGTTTGGTTCTTGTAGCACTCGAATCCTTTTTTGCTGAGATGAGGAGGGTAACGAACGTCCGAACTTATTCATGCTTAGTACTATAATGAAGTTGTATACATAAACCGCTTTATTAATAAAATTCAATTACTCCAAGACGCTCCAATTCGTGTAATATACTAAAGATCTCGTTTCTGTTATTATTATTGCCAACTACCTCAGCAGCTTCTAACTTTTTCAATCTTTCAACCAACTCGTTCACATCATCGTAGTATACAAACTCCTTAGGTTTTTCATTATATTGCATTAATGAGGACCCCGATTTATTTCCTCTCTCTGATTTGGATCTTGTGCTTATTCGCCTGGTTGCTGTTGTATTGGGCGAAGGCAACTTAGATGCTGGTAGCAAAAGCGGTCTAACAATAGATGTATATTTATTAGATCTATTACCCTTAAGATGGCCAGAATCAGTCATGTATAGATTGGTGCGTTTAAGAATATCCCCATAGTATTGTTCATCGGCTCTAGTGTGAAATTTAGGATCTTTTAAAAACAACAAGTCATATAAGCCTAAGGTTCCCTTATACTTGATGTTACCTACTTGAATATTTCCATCTGCTAAAAAGTTTACAGGCTCTGATCCTATTTGCCAAGAATCATTTTCAGCATTGTATTTTATTCCCTTTGCATCTATTTCAGGAGAGTTATGCCAATATTTCTCTACATATTCACGAGTGATCTCAGGATATTGCTCGATAAACTTATGAAACACTTCCGGATTTCGAAGAGAAGTTTCAAAAGCATCTTTAATACTTTGCAACGATATTTCTGAAGGGTCTTGAGTGGCTTCTTCAAACACATCATCAGAATGATCAGCATCACCATACTGTGCTTCATCAGCTAGAAATTGCACTTGTGGTTTTGGCTCGATTTTTTTTAAGGGAGGAGGTTTGACATCATCAAAAGTTTCGATTTTTATTTTACGTTTTTTAGAGTTTTTCTTATCAATCGATGCTTCAACCAGTTTATTTAATGGGGCTGCAATAGGCGTTAAGAATCTATTAAGCGCATCATCCTCCTCGCCACGTTCCAACTTTAGCGCTAAATATTTCTTTCGTATGGTATTACCCGCCTGAATAATTCTTCGCTTAACATCCTTATCGAGATTTTTCAAATAAGAAGCTATATCTGCTAAACAGCCCTATTTAAAAACAGCTAAAACAGCTTTAAAACCCCTCTAAAAACAGCTAAGAAACCGGTAGTGGTTTTTAAAAAACCGGTAGTGGTTTCTAAAAAACCGGTAGTGGTTTTTAAAAAACAGCTAAAAAACCGCTAAAAACCCCTAAAAACAGCTAAAAAACCGGTAGTGGTTTCTAAAAAACCGGTAGTGGTTTCTAAAAACCGGTAGTGGTTTCTAAAAAACAGCTAAACAGGTATGTTGTGTTGTTGATTCGATTTGCAAGACACGTCTATACTCAATGACGTCATGTGTCGGACTGATGTGTAAGGACTTAGGGTAATAAATAAGTATCAAACTTGCTACGATACCATCCCTTATTAATATCATTATCTTTAACAATGACTAAAAATCCATGTCTATCTTTCCAACATTCCGAACAAACACTCTTAAACGTATCAAAGGACATGTCTGTATTTACATGATCATCGTAGATATGCTTCAAGTTTAAATCATCCTGTTTGAATAATATCAGTACATTAGCATTGTCACGAACCAACTGTTTTGGAATCTTGGAGTATGTTTGAGAGAGATAGAATGAATCAATATCATTGTGGCGTCCCATACAGAAATAATTGCATATTTTATCTTGCTTCTCACAGGCTACATCGTCAAATATGAACACAGAATGAGGTAGAGCACTAGAGGGATCTAGAACATCATCATTATCGCTATAGCCAAAATATCTAAGACGTAAATGTTGTAACGCCTTTCGCAGAAATTCGTACTTGTCTTGCTGCAAGGATTTGGAATACACATATACATGTTCGAATCTTAAACCGTTTTCGTCAATTAATAAACTTATCATTACAGCGGTCTTTCCACAATTACTTGGACCACATATTAAAGCCCTTATGGGGGATGGTAGAAGCCGACCATGTTTCCTATTTTCTGATTTCTTCTGCATATCAAAATTATGGACCTTAATAGAAATGTTTTGTTTCTCTTTCCGCATCTCTATAAGTATAAGTCTGCACTCTTCGACGACATCATTACTAATGCAGACATCACAAGGTGCAGGTGTGCTAAATAGTGTAATCAGCTCATTACCAGTAGAACTTCACCTGCCTGGCTATTCATATTGTGGTCCTGGTACAAAGCTTCAAAAACGATTAGCTAGAGGCGATCGACCAAAGAATAAATTGGATAGTTATTGCCGCGATCACGACATTGAATACTCAAAGTTTGCAAACTTGGAACACAGGCATAAAGCAGATAAAGTACTAGAAAACAAGGCTTGGGAACGTGTCAAGGCTAAGGATTCTAGTTTTGGTGAAAAGACATCAGCTTGGCTAATAACAAACGCTATGAAGGTCAAACGCAAGTTAGGTGCTGGTAGCAAGAAGACCAAGAGATCTGTATGCTTGTCTTCGGTTGTAAGACAAATTAAGAAACAACTTAAACATACAGGCTCGGGGAATGTTGGTAGAAAGAAGACTTTAAGTAACTTACTAAAGGCAGCACGAGTAACAGTGAAGAAGATTGGTGGTTCCAAAAGAATCAGGGTTCCTCGAGTTATTCCACTACCAAAACAAGGTGGTACTCTACCACTTATTCCGATATTTGCCGGACTTAGTGCGCTAGGAGCATTAAGTGGTGGAGCTGCTGGTATAGCCAAGGCAGTTAATGATGCTCAGAGTGCTAAAGACAAACTAAAAGAATCACAACGACACAACGAGACCATGGAAGCCATTGCCTTGGGAAAGAAGGGTAGTGGCTTGTATTTGAAAAAACATAAGACAGGTTATGGTCTGTTTTTAGGTAAAATGTCAAAAAACTACCAATAAAGCTACCTGAACGTCCTTTGACCGATCAAGATATTAGATTATATGCATCTCGCTTAAAGATACCTAATTTTCGAGGTGTATTTATGCGAGATACATTACCGAACGCACCCCGAAAAACAGAATGTGGTGTTGTTAATTTGGATCGAAATATAGGAGACGGCACACATTGGGTAGCTTATAAGAAGAATGATGACAAAGTTGTTTATTTTGATAGTTTTGGCAACTTGAAGCCACCAAAAGAATTTGCCAAGTTATATGAAAAAATCTAAAATTTATTTCAACTATGACCAATATCAGGATTATAAAACATCAAATTGCGGTCACTTGGCATTATCATTTCTCTATAATAATAAAACTTTATAAAATACAGTAATGTTATTGTCTGACATCAGTCATGTCTCAAACGTTCACATTAAAGGGTCGTACTAGTCGTCTTGAATCTTATTTTGTACCTCCAATAGAATTAGATTCGAGATACGATTACTCTTTAGCATTGATTTCGCTGAATACTTGGAATACAATCCCGAATATTGAAGAAGGCCGTAACAAGTTTTATTACAAAGTTAATAAACAAGAAGAACGAGTAGTAGAAATACCAACTGGATCCTACGAGTTGGAAGATATTGAACAATTTCTGCAGAAACATCTCGCTGATTCTAAGGCAACTGCTCCAGAGCGGAATCTTATTATATCACTCAAACCCAACAACAATACGCTACGGTGTGAGTTGAAGAGTATACACCACATAAACTTTGAGCCAAAGGATAGTATTGCAAAGTTATTGGGATTCTCACCACAAGTTCTAACAGCAGGCAAGCTGTATGAGTCAGATCTACCAGTTGAAATTATACAAGTTGCTACCATCAGAGTAGAGTGCAACATTATTTCCGGTTCGTACTATACAAATAACCTATCGCACACTCTATACGAATTTTCGCCGACAGTGGATCCTGGGTATAGCATAAATATTGAGCCAAGAAACTTAATTTATTTGCCAGTGAACCAGAGGAGCATCTATAACATTACGTTATCTTTACTAGACCAAGAATCAAACCCAGTTAATTTTAGAGGTGAAGAAATTGTAATTAGATTAGAACTTAGACGAGATGGGGTTAGTGTTTAATAGTAAAAGTTATTTAAACACCAACGCATCAGCTGGCCAATCAGTCAGTAGTCAGAAGTCTAAGGGATCACTCACGTCTTCAAATATAGCTTATTTGCAGTCTAGAAGCCAACACTATAGCTATCATGTCAGAAAAACTTCAAATATTTAATCAAGTTAAGAGTGATGAGTCAGTCATTCGTGAAGAATGGCATACTTATCACCCATTCACCACCTCTTTTAATAATAATGACGAAATTGAGATTGTTATTAATCAGCAAGATGTGTTTTTGGATATGAGCGAAGAATAGAGGGAACATTTAAGGAGGAAACAACAGCTGGCAAGACTGGTGCTTGCGTCCTAACTAGCAATGCTGGAGCATTTCTGTTTGACATCATATCATATGAAGTGAATGGTAAAGAAATTGAAAAGATTCGAGATCCTGGAATAGTTTGCACGGTTAGGAATTTGCTGTGTCTAAACGATCAAGAGAGTCGCACATTAGCTATTGCTGGTTGGAACTGGCCTAGTGCAACAATCAAGACCTTGGATGAAACCTCCAAAGAGTTTAATTTTCGAATCCCGCTTTCTATGCTGTTTGGGGTGTTTGCCGATTATTAGAATGTTTTAATGGGTAAACAAAAAATTAAACTGGTTCGAGCCAGACATGATGACAACTGTTACAAGTCCAGTGGAGATAAGAATGCGGAAATTAAATTAAAAACTGTTGAGCTGAAAGTTAAACACATCTATCCTAGTGATGCAGTAAAATTACGCCTTTTGGATGAAATTGCCAAGAACAAATCGATATTTATTCCGTTTAGAAACTGGGAGATACATGAGCTGCCTGCTCTGCGAACAACAAAGAGAGATATTTGGACGGTAAAGACTATGTCTGAGAGAGCAAGATATGTTATTGAATTTTTTATGAAGAATCGTAAAGACAACTATAAATCTGATTGTACTTATTTCGATAATTTAAATGTTACTGATGTCAAGTTGCATCTCAATTCAGAGGTTTATCCCTACGAAGCGTTAAACTTAAACTTTGAAAACCGTCAATTCACCGAGGTCTATCAGATGTATACGGATTTTCAAAAATCATATTTAGGAAAACAACAGAGTGAACCACTTTTAGACTTTATGGCTTTTGCAAGTAGAGCTCTGTTTGTTATTGATTGCACAAAGCAAAATTAGTCCATCAAGAGCAATACCATTGATGTCAAGTTGGAATTTCAAAGCTCTGAAAACTTGTCTGCGGATTCACGAGCCTTTTGTATTATTGTACATGATCGTGTTCTTGAGTATCAGGCTTTAACTGGTCAAGTACGAGACATGTTGTAGACAGTTGTTCTTTAGCCCTAGCAAAATGAAGGTGGTTGTAGTGGATGTTTAAGGATTTTGCATCCCAGACTTTTGCGCCAAGGAGCTGGCTATTTATGATGGGAAGCAAATGAAGAGTTATCTGTTTAAACCAGCTAAGCTGTTTTACATGTTATCAGAGGATTGTCAGAAACAAGTATTATTTTTATATGGGAATCATCATGGGCTCTACTACAATTATGGAGAAACCGACTACGACCAACTTTATACAATTATTCGCAAGGACCTGGGAGATGCAGACATTATTTATGTCAAGGGGCATGTTAAAGAGGCATTTTTAACAAAGACATTTTTAGATATAGAACATAATTTACCATATATTATAAATTTAGAATTTATTGGAGATAGTGTTAACGTACCAAAATTATCTAGAGGTATTACTGATTGTCCTTATCATAGTTTAGATGTATCTAGTTGTAGTATTAAGAATGCTTATATTTTGTATAACTATATTTATAATTTTTTACCTAAATAAAGATTAAAAATGTATATGCATTGTTTTTTATTTATATTAATAAGAGTTCTATTAGAATTTAATCATTCAGTCTCCAGCTCATGGCAAAGACAGTCGATCTTAGAGCTAAACTTCAAGAACATCTGCGAAAAATACGTAGGCTTAAAAGAGATATAAAATACTACGAAGATCATAAATTTTTGGTTAGACAGCTGTTAAAACTTAACCTCTAATACTTATCAATGGCGGCCTCCTCGTCATCTTCCGCTTGGGATAAGGTGTTTGAATCTCCTTCTCGATGTCAGCAGGATGATATACGCAAGATCAAACCAAGCAGAGTTTATGAAATTGATGAATACATAACAATTGTATTTAACACTACAGAAGAAGAGCGCAAACAAGTAACCATAGACACGATTGGATATGGCAAGATTTATTTTTCTAGTGATGAATTTGAAGAATTCCTAAGTACGTTTGATTGTTTCAACACTTATTGGGTTGACATATTTATGATTATTGGACAGTACACTTTGGTGTTTCATCGCAATGAAGAAAAGCGAAGTCTCAAGTTTGAAGATGCCATGACAGACAAATATTTGTTGCGATGGACTGATAAGCTGATTCGTTTATTTGCAAGACATATACCTACATTGTTTAAACTAAACATTGAATATTATACTGTTGTAAAATAAATGTTGAAAAATATACATCTGTTTTTTCCTTATTAGGGGGGAAGAAGGGGTAAAATAAGTCGAGACATTTATTATAACATAGAATCATGTTTATTAACAAAAAAACAACTTTTTTAGTAATTACTAACTAAACGTTTAATAAATAATACAATAAATATTACAATAAATAATACAATAAATAAATACCTAACCTAATATCACAACCCTCTAGGGCCATCAGCTATCCAAGAAGATTGAGACAAAGATAGCTATGGTCAGTCTTAGCTTATGGAATTTCCGATGATTCCTCATTCAATACTATATCTTTATGACCCCAAGCAAGCGTGTACTCGGAATCGGGTATAATGAAGCGCTTATCGTCCGCGTATGACAGCGCTACCTTATTTTTCAGTTCGACATACATATCGTGTTCATGTGAACGGAAAGTGTTCATTTTACGATGGATCTGGGTTCCTTCTACGTCAACCGCTTCTCTATAATCGTCAAGAGTTAGTTCTTTTTGGGTGACGTAATCAGGAACCCCTTTAGCTTTTTTAGTTAACTTTCCCTCCACATTAACGCAATATGCTTTCGCCCCGGTTCCATAGAAATCCCAAATAATCTTTCCTGCATACTCATCCTTCATTTTCCCTAATATAGATTGGTTTACAGGAACATTATGAGGATTATCTTGAGAGTAGTTGGAAGTATCGAATCTGTTTAAATTTGCAGACATATCATCATAAAAATTGTCAGTTGTTACTTTTAGAATTAGGGAGTCGGTATCAGTGTATAACAATTCCGCGCTGTTGCCATATTTCGGCTTAATATATCCGTACAAAAAGTCGTACATAATTGTTTTGGATATTTCCAAGATTGAAAAACCTACATAAATAGGTTTATTATATACGACTTTTTGTTTTTTCATCTGGATTGCTACCAGGTTTTCGCTAAAAATAGTTCGGTCTTTAAAATAAGGTTTCGCGATTAACGCTCCGGCCCCCAACCTCCTACCTATATTTTCCCAATGGGTAACAAGCTTTACATCTACCCGTTTCTCTACGTTTTCCATTGTCTTACCAAACACAGCGTTGTTCATTAGCTTAAAAAAGTCTTTTTCAAACTTATTTTTTGCTTGATTTCGCAACGCTGTGTTTAAGTCTATATATTTCTTAAGCCACGGTGATTGATCGAAAGATATAACGCGGTGAATTTTGGTTAATTTAAGTCCATAATCTAAGGCTTGTTGTAAATTTTGATAATGAATAATATATTTTTCTTTCTTTTTGAAACTTGGTATTAATTTTGTTATTTTTGGGAATTTTGACTTTGGCGGTGCAATGGATTCTGGGCAAAAGGGTAGTTCGTTATGTAAATAATGTAAATCTTCAGAGTATTTCAAATCAACTTCTAATATGTAACCTGTTAGTAGGTAAGGGGATACCTCAACCAGACGCCGATGGCGGGGTGAGGTATCCCATTACGTGTGAACCCTGAAGTAGTGGTGGGGGAGCTTTTTTTAGTGGGGGGAGCTTTTTTTTAGGGGGAGTTTTTTTCTAGGGGGAGCTTTTTTTAGTGGGGGAGCTTTTTTAGTGGGGGAGCTTTTTTTGGGGGAGGTTTTTGTAACATGGGGATGGTTGGTGACAGGGGGTGGTTTTTGTAACATAGGGGCTAAAAAAGCTCCCCCACTAAAAAAAGCTCCCCCCTAGAAAAAACTCCCCCACTAAAAAAAGCTCCCCCACTAAAAAAGCTCCCCCTAGAAAAAAACTCCCCCTAAAAAAAAGCTCCCCCCACTAAAAAAAGCTCCCCCACCACTACTTCAGGGTTCACACGTAATGGGATACCTCACCCCGCCATCGGCGTCTGGTTGAGGTATCCCCTTACCTACTCCTGTTGGTGAATCTTTCGCGATATTTAAATAATCTAAATTTTGAATTTCGGTTTCGTTTAACCACTTAAAGCTTCCCGTTGGTAGATATTGAGATATGGCTGCTCCATATAAATTGGTAGCGTCTAAGTACAAAAATTGTGCTGGATCAAGGCCGTAAGTAGACAGGCACACGTCTCTAAAACTTTCAAAGACATCTGCCACAATTAATACGTCGGATTTTAAATAAATATCAGAATATTCGCCTAAAGTTTTACATTCAAATAGATTCCATACCTTCCAAGCACGCTTATAATCATCGGTGGTAATGTCCTCTTTTTTAAGCTGGTTATAAAAGTCTTTATGCGATGGTAGCCTGTTTTCGTCTAATTTTGAAAATGAATCGACGTAATTATACGGGAAGACGCCCTTCTGCCGAATAAGTTCAAATTTATCCTGTTCCGCAAAATATTTACGCACGGTTTTACATTGATCTGATTTTAAATTTTGACTTAATTTATCTAACCCACTGGCCATGAATCTAAAACTATCCAAAAAACGTAATTTTAAAAATACCTGTCGTTGTTTTCCCTCCTTGTTTTCGACGTTATCCACCAAGATATGTTTAGTAAAGGAAATATACTTTTCCTTATTTTGAGGGATAACGTCCAACTTTTCCTCATCGCAAGCCAATTTCTTGACAAACAGGTGGGAATCAAAATTGGACATATTATGGAAGAAAATAGGAATAAAATTGGGGATTTTATAATTTAGATTACATACAGAGTGACTAGGACCGCGATAGAGCCCTGTTAAATGATCGTGATCATGAACTCTATCATTTGCTTCTACGTCAAATGGCTTTTCGCAAATATGACAGGTTGGTGCTTGTCGATGCTCATTCTCTTGTTCCGCCGTCATAGGTAACATTGGCACCACTTCCTTCATAAAATGGTTATATATTGATTTGCAATCAACATCTAACCGTTTTACAAATTCTTTGTGTGCGTCCTGTCCTCTATAACTTTGGTACTTTGAATAGGCATCGTCAAAGTCACATTTAATGTAGTAAGCAAACCAGTAAGGTATATGTTTATGAGTTCTCATAGTATAAGATGTATCGGGGTCCAACTCATTTTCCTCTGCAGGGATAGGTTCAAGGATTGTCTCGAAATCAGCATAAACAACAAAAGGTACCTTTAATTTCTTTTCAAAATTTGTAAATTTCAAAATATTCTCGGGGATCTCTTCTCCGTATTTATTCTTTTTTAATTCAGTTGTCGGTACTTTAGCCAAAACGTGACCGCAATCATGTTCTTGATGAGCTTTTAATTTCTGCTCTGAATAAAAATACGACAAACAACCATCACATAAATACTTTGTAGCGTTATGGATAGATAATTGTCTTGAGATCAGTCGAGATAAACTTCTTATTAAACGGTAATGACTATTTTCATAATCATCACTAATTAATAACAAATTTACATGTCGTTCCTTGCGAGATGTAGTAAAGTATAAGGGACCTACAACCTCAATACTATTTTTACCATTGTCATAAACTTTTTCTAGGACATAAACATTGATAGAAATATTATTAAGGCGTTCAAATTTAGTTATGTCACTAAGTTTAATTGGAAATTCCATACCTGTAAAGTCCAGCTCATTCTCAAAAGGCAGATAGTTCGCGACTCTATTTGCATGTTGAGTCCAATGAACCGGATGTAGGGAAGCTAAGACTGACCACATGAAACACTTTTGATCAATGTTTTGAATGTTTAACACAGCTTTCTTTGCCTCAATCTCCTTGGGTAGCAGTATGTATGATGATGCCTTTAGAGGGTTGATTTTATTAATTCCTAATTCTAAGTGGAGAAGTTGTTGAAGAGTCCACCCTGTAACAATAGAAACATGGTTAAGTATTATGATTTAAAAAATATTAGTAAAAGTTTTTTAAACGCTTACAATAATACTTACCACTATCCTTTTCCGAAAATTCAGAATACTTCCGGTCCAGGATGGCTGCAAACTGTCCAAACAACTCCTCCAAGTCCGTCGCATCATTCACCATAACGTACTTCGCATTGAAGGACTTCACCTCAGTCGACTCGCTCGTTTGCAGGAGGAAGCGGCCAAAAAGCTCTACCCCAACCTTACGAATTTATCCTGCAGGTGGCCTAGAAATAAGGATACGTTGGTGGGGTCTTGGCTTGATGAAAGTCGGTAGGTAGCAATTCGGCTTCTAAACGATGTTTTGATTAGCTCCACTCCTTCCTCCTGCTCTACGCAGCAGTTCTCCCGATGGTTTAAGGTCCTTAGATGGTTGGACCAGCGGGAGACAGGCACATCTAACTGGCAGTCATTGCAATGCCTTTGCTGCTGCGAAGATAAACCTGACGTTGATGGTTCTGGAATAAATTAAAAAATTATTAACACTTAAGAACCCGTTATTATTGTTTGCACTTGTATATAAGTATAATACAATAACTTACCATCGGGCGAAACGAGTCTAGCCTTCTTAGCCATGGCTACTTGTGAGGACGTCGCTTGTCTTTTGGGGGCTCTATGCTGTTTCTCCTTCTGATGACATTGAAGAGCCCACCTTGACGTAAAGCTGTCTCCACAAGTTTGGCAGACTTGAGCTGTTAGCCTGCAGTCGCCATGGCGTTTGAGGTTGCTCTTTGCGGTGAATGAGCGTTGGCAATGTTCGCAAACAAACATTTTCTGCAAAATTAAAATTATTGCGTTATTGTTCATATAAACATACTGTTTTCTACTATAGTTATACCTATATAATATATTTAACAGTTTGTAATACTTTTGCAATAGTTTAATAATTTACTTTCACTTCATAATATATACTACTAACTATTACGTATGTATAAAACCCCCTTTAACAACTTCTGCATCCCTCTAATGTTCAATATTCACTTTAAACTAATATAAACACTTATTTCAGTATTTTTGTCATTAGATAATTGTCTAATAAGCAAGCATACCCTTAGTTATTCTGTTTTTAGGTTAAACGTCGTAACACTGAAAGAACAATACATTTTAAAAATATGTACCACCGTGTTACCTTACTTGATACCTAATTTTTGATAGAACCAACAATATTTAAATAATTATGCACTGATATAATATAACAAATAATATCTGTACTTACCAAATAATAACACACACTACAGCACAAGAAGGATAAAATTTAAACTCTTTCTTACTTAATTCTGACGAAAGCTTAAGAACGTCTGCGGAATTACTGCTTCTGCTTGTATTTATATATCTAAGATGATGCAATCCTGCTGACTACATACGTTTATTAAACATGGTAAGGCCAAGAGAATGTTTCCAGGTAATAAAAATGATGCAATCTTAACAGCGTATTAGCAATACAGGACGTGACATTGAATATTAATCACTGACCGCATTCTATTGTATAATAATTACATTACACATGTCTTAACCTTTAATATTATTCAGTCGCTGTATCCGTAAACACAATAACAAGTTAACCTTGCTATCTAATATAGATGTATTAAATATATTTTTGAAATATTTGCGACTGAGAATGAGGCATCTAAAAGGTTTAATAATATTAATGAATATAAACGCTGTCTATATCATATTTTCTGTTTTTCGTCTAAAAATACCTTAATAGGGTGTCTTTTTAAATATACTTAAAATAGTGCCAAAAGGGCAGTCGAAGTACCGAAGGTACTTTTTCTGCTATTTGCGCATAATATTTCCTCCTATTTAACTCTGAAACATCGATTTTGGCTTCTGCGCATTTCCAAAATGGCCTTATTTTTTTAATGCGGGGTTCTATATGTATGGCTTAATAATGGATATATTAGATAAAATTATAAAAATTGGATGTGCCGTTTTGGTAACTTTAGTGGTTTTACTGATAATTAAACAACTTGGAGCTATTCTGATTATGAGGTTGTATAGGTATGGATTACTAATGTAAATACTGAAAAAATTAGAATTTTTAGATGTGCCGTTTTGATACTTTGGCAATTTTACTGGTGATACAGTATTATATAAATATATTTAATATACGAGGTATATTTCTACTAAGAAATAAGCAGTACCAGTGCTTTGCATTACTGTGCTCTGTTAAGGCCTTAATGGTTTAATACATCTGGCACTGTTATTAGTTGAGATATTAAAAAAAAAATTTCACTGCTAGATAGATCCTATATACCTCTGTCTACAACTAGAATTTCAGCGCTCCGTCTCGGGGCATAAGGGCACCAATCGCAAAATGCTATATCTCCCGAACCAGCCGACCGATCGAGTTCGGGTGTGTTTTCTCGAAACAACTTATTACGTCACCCTGAACACGACCCACGTGATAGATTTCAATTTTGACATTTGACAAGTGACAGGTGACCTTGCCATGTCATAATTGACAGGTGACAATCGCCATCTTTTCCTAAACATAATATGACGTCATCCTAAACACGTTCCACGTATTAGATTTTAATTTTGACATTTGACAAGTGACAGGTTACCTTGACATAATTGACAGGTGATAGCCGCCATCTTTTCCTAGACGTAATATGACGTCATCCTAAACACGTGGCCTATAATGAATACTATTGCCCAAGTAGCTAACGCCCAAGTAGCTAATGCCAAAGTAGCTAACGCCCAACAGTGTGACATTTGACATATGACAGATGACGTATGACAGATGACGTATGACAGATGACGCACGCATGCGCAGTGCTGGGGCATGCGCAGAAGGACCTGAGCAAATTGGCGTTGAACGCACCATCTATCTCTACTGACTTAAAATTAAGTGGTAGACGATGCTCTTGTTAATTTGTCTAGTCAGATAGTTATAAGTAATTTGTAAATTAAATGCATTAATACTTAATTACAAGATATTTTTATATTGAGATTTAAGAAGGGAAATGTGATGGTTAACTTAGAATAGTTATCTCTGGGTTAATCTGAACTAGAAATGCCCAACAAACAGATATTAAAATAAAATAAACAATATTTTTATATACTTGCAAATCTATGCCTTCACGAACAATTAAAAGAGGATAAACGCAGTTCTTAAAGATCATTTTGGTGTATCATTACTTCATCCCCTTTACACCCCTTACAAGTTCCGGTAAATAAACATCAGATAAAAAGTAAACAAGCTTATCGAAAGTGAATTCAGCTATAATAAAAGCTTAAATAGGTAAGTTAGATAAAGGAAAGCTCCGAAAATATGTCCAAAGATAGTTGCATTTGTAGCAAAATTCCACAATGCTTAAAACAAGTAATGTAGCCAAAATCACAATCGAGTCGTAAAACTTACAGAATCATCTACAAAAATGTTCACAGAAGGGATCCAGTCATCTGTAAAAGTACTAGCAAAAGGACTGCTCTATTCTAAAAACATTAGGTATAGGAAAAATATAAGAAAGGGATCAAACTTGACACAATAGTAATTTACGTTACAAGACCGGAAAGAAGTGTTTTTCAGGTCGAGACAAGCATTTCCAGGGCGAGCCGTAGGCGAGTCCTGGAATCTTGGGGAGACCTGAAAAACACAAATTTCCGGTTGCGTGACGTACAATATTTTTTTTAAGACCGACACTTTTATATAATACATTTTTTAATTCTTTATATTTTATCTCATTTTATATAAAAAATTAATTAACATTACTAAAACCAGATAAAAGAATAAAAATACTGGAAACAACTGCATAAACTGGAAAATACGTTATTTTTGAATATTTATGTTAAATGTAGAATTGTGAACGTTAAATATTTGGAGGGAAGATGTGTCTGAAATGGTGGGAATTGTTATATTTTTTGTAGTGGTAGTGGTAACAAAATTAGTTTTCTGTATATTATCTTTGGAACATCCCGCTTGGATTTTGTTTGCTATATCAATTTTGTTTTTTACTGAATTTTCTAGGTAGCCTTCTGCTACAGTGGAAGATTTCCATACACCATGCCTTTTTAAATTTATAATGTCACCTCCTCCATCTATTAGTAGAGTTGCTGAACTTCGACGAAAGCAGTGGCCGGTATATTCGCCTGGATTGTCTAATTTAAGATAAGAAGCGATTTTGCTAGGGGCTTTTCCCACAGAATGCAATCCTACTACTTGGGTTGAACACTTCCCATCTTTGAAAAAAACAAATAGCCGTTTATGGTTAGTATGCGATGGTCTCAATTGCAAATAATTCCTATAAAGTGGCAAATCTCTTTCGGAATTAACAATGAACGTCCCGGTGGTATTTGTCTTGGTTTTGGGTATTTTAACTATCAACATTGTTTCCTAATCTTCGATATCATCGATTGCCATATTAACGAGTTTCTCGCGGCGACATGCACCTGCCGAACCTATAATTAAAAGCGCCTAAAATAGAATTAAAATTTATTGTAAATTGTAACCAGTTTTTACTTGTTTTTTATTTTAACTTACCTTAAGCAGAAGATATTCGCTATTAGGAGCATTGTTCAGAAACGTTTCAATTTGTTCTCTTGACAGAATTTTAGATTTCTTTGGTTTATGACCAACAGGCTTCTTTTTAATGAACGCTATCAGTTTAAAAAAATTATTAATGTTCACATTATCTTTTATGGCCAAAGTAGATTGTAGCATTGAATATAAGCTCCATAATGTTGAAGAAGCCAGTTTTTGGGACTTTTCAGCAAAATATGCCAAAAGGACTTCTTCTTTTACATTTTTCACTTTTTTTTCGCGACACCAATTTTTAAATGCATCGTATGACTTCTCGTAACGGGCTTTTGATTTTACTGGCAATATATCATAAGTCGCTTTCCTTGCTGCTTCCAAAATTTCTTCTGGAATCTCATTTTCCGTGTCCGATAACTCAAAATCTGAATTCATAATATTTTTAAATTTGCGCACTCGCGAAACAAGTTTGACATAAACAACAAATTCATCAAACGAAATGTCACTCAACAATACATTCGAAATTTTGTTACCTTAGTAACGAAATCAAAGTAGATTCCATTATCAAAGAGCGATTGGAAAATTGACGTAAGGGACTTGCAAAGGATTTTTCCGGTCCCTTACGTCAATTTTCCGGTCCCGAGACCGGCAAAACGTTATTTTCTGGACGAAAAATTGTCCATCAAGAAAGTGTATATTTTCTGGTCGGTCTTAAAAAAAAATATCAACGAAAGAGCCTTACGAAAATTCAAGGTAACAAACTAACACAGTATATTTGAAAGTCACTTTTAACTTTATAATAGCCATGCCTAATTCATTGAACAAATACCAATAAAAATACTAATCAAATAGTTAGTTAGTAAAATTGGTAAAGTTACAGTGACCAAATCGAACTGTTACAAGTTCTCCTCTGTACCTAATGGTTTAGCCAAACAAGTTTGTTTATTTTTATATCTAAAGGTTCAATTATCAAAAGATAGAATTTACATATTTTGATTTTTAGGTTTATCGTTGTATAATTATTTAGTTAGTAAGATTTATAATTGCATTTGTAATAATTTAAAATAATTTTTGAAATATTCAAAAATTTTAAACTCCGAGGCACAGGCTAGCAATAAATAAATTACCCCTAATAAGTTATTGTACCAAATGGAAAAAAAACCAGGGGTGAGATATTTGAAAATTTAATTTTTGTAGAAAACAAGGACCACCCGAATGAACATTTACATACTCCTCTATCCACAAACATTTTTTTGATTTCTAAAAATTAAACATTTCTATTTTTTGTTAATAATTATTTCCAGAGTTTATGCCGGGGCCTCCGATTACAACCCTGTGTGTTACATACACTTATGAATTTTGTGTATGAAGTGAAATGTCGGAAAAAAGTCATATTTCTATATTGAATGAGACGGCTACTTTTACGACCAGGGCGAGTTGGTTATCAATACTTTTATTTTTATTATTTTGTATAAGCATGTTGTAGTTAGTTCATAGTAAAAAATTAAAAAGCAAATAGAAATCTTATATTCCGCAATTGTTTATAATTTTTTATTATTAGTAGTAAATCATTACTTTTAGTAGTACCGTTGCCAATATACCAGAACGACCGCGACCCATTTGCCTGTCGCTAAATCTTCCCAACGACTCCAAACTCCTAGATCCACTTTGGACCTTACCGACTTCGTCAGAGAGAACAGAATATCGTTCCAAGCGAATATGATAAAGTTAATTTGGAAAACTGCTGTATCAAGTACTGTTTTAATTTTTTTAACTCCATTACAAGCAACTAGCAGATGTACGGTGTCTTCATTCCTTTCTGATACTCTGGTCAAGTTAGGTTTTACTCTACATTGTTTAGTAAGTCTATATTGCTTAGCCTTGCTCGAACTCCGACCAGTCAATTTAGGAGGAAGAACCAGACAAATTATATTCAGAAGCCTATACAACAGTTATAAAACCATATCTGCAACCTTGATGTTGTTAACAGCACATTTTTTCAATAAAAATTACAACAGGTTGCAAAGAATATAGTAGTAGTAGCCCTTGCCGGGTACTTATAGCCTAGAGATACTGTTTGTATATATATATAGACATATTTTTAAATCGAAGGAAAGGTATTGTCAGTACTAATATAAAGAAAGAAGTGCATTTTTTGGCTATCCGGACAGTGTGTGTACTGCTTTTTGCATTGAGGTACGCAGATCTCCAAACAAAATGGACTCCCTGGGACTTGATTAGACACTGATGGCTGTTTCGTCCTTGTTTGGACTCATCGGACTGCCATAAATCAGTTGCAACTCCCTTGACCGCGAAACCGCAATTTCAATATCTGACGTAAAGCACGGTAGGTATTGAACAAGTGGTACCGCCATCTCCAGGAATCATCCTTAATGCAGAAAACAGTTCACGTAAAGTAAGACGTCAAAAGATAGAAGGTAACTACTAATAAACCACGGTGCAACACACTTCTAGTATAGGGATCGACATTTTGCAATTCCCATTTTCAGCCTACATTTTGCAAGTTTCAAAAAATAGATCTCATCGAACCCACTGGGGTGTGCGCTATTCCGATTTTAAAGCCATTTTAAAGAAATTTTTAAAGCGAAGGAAAGTTATTGTCCGTACTAATATAAAGAAAGAAGTGCATTTTTTGGCTATCCGGACAGTGGGTATACTGCTTTTTGCATTAAGGTACGCAGGGCTCCAAACAAAATAAACTCCCTGGAGTGGCACTCGGTAACTTTTTAAAATAGCGATAGCGACAGAGATCGTGCTCGCTTAGCAAATTCCTACTCTGTATCACCGTTCGGCTAGTTTCGAAGTGCGCCGATATAGCACGAACTTGCATAGCGAAAGCGATGCGATAACTCAAGATGACGTCTCGGCTCGACGTCTCCGTGAAAGGGACGTAAGTTTGTCTCTTTTATCTTTACCTAAAAACACGTTTTGTCTCTCTCAAGTTATTATTATAAAATATAAATATAACCTAAAAACTATTTGTCAGTATGTCAGTATTTGTTTTTATTTAAAAAAATAATAAAATGCTAACTACCTACCTATTATATTATTACGCATAAGGCAAAACGTGTTGTTATTTGGGCAGTCAAGACTAAAAACCAGTGCAGCTCACTTTCGTCCATCATTATTGAACGTTACATCATTTTATATAATACTTTGCTGAATAAAGAAAGTGGTAAGTAGGTACTCATCTTGTTTTTTAAATCCTTTTTTTTATAATTTAATTATAGTTACCTATTTGTAGTGCAGTCATTTTTGATTGTGAAAGTAAATTGTATTTTTTAGTACATTTACTCAAGTTCAACTCAGGAATACAAAACAAAAATAACTTATAAATATTTTCTTCTTTTTAGTTTTCTCGAGATTTGATGAATATTTAGTAGTATCTATATGTCGCAGCCTTTTAGTGTAATCAGCCGTCACTGGGTACAGTGACAAAGGAAAGGCACTCCACAGTACTGAATTCTAACAGTGCAAAAAGAAGTAATACACAGGTTCTAGTTATAATTTTTATTTTAAAAGTTTTTACATATCGATCCTTAAGTATGTCATAAATGATTTTTAGATAAAGAGATATAATTTATTTTACCATTAGCATATGTACATTGTGTTAATCAGTATAAATTAATGTCCTGCTTAAGTTGAGAGGCAAATAAAACTTTACTGGAAAACCTGAACCTTAAATCCTCGCATAAACCCATCACTGAAATACATAATATAGAGTGTCAATAACTAAACTAGAAAACATTTTATTTAATCTGAGTACAGGAAATATATGAGTAGAGGGAGCTGATTCCTTCTGCATCAATTTGCTCACACCCTTCTGCGCATGCCCAAGCACTGCGCATGCGTGCGTCATCTGTCATACGTCATCTGTCAAATGTCACACTGTTTGGCGTTAGCTACTTTGGCATTAGCTACTTGGGCGTTAGCTACTTGGGCAATAGTATTCATTATAGGCCACGTGTTTTGGATGACGTCATATTACGTCTAGGAAAAGATGGCGGCTGTCACCTGTCAATTATGACATGTCAAGGTCACCTGTCACTTGTCAAATGTCAAAATTGAAATCTAACACGTGGGTCGTGTTCAGGGTGACGTAATAAGCTGTTTAGAGAAAACCCGAAATCGATCGGACCACTGGTTCGGAAGATATAGTATTTTGCGATTAGAGCCCTTATGGCTAAAGGTGGAAAGGTGAAATTTGGCAAACGGGTATAAGATGAGTATACCTATCGACTAGCGAAGGAATATTTCAAAATTCTCAATTAATAAGAGAGAAGAAGAGAAATGGCTAACGGAGCGTTGCGAGGAGGCTGAAAACTTTGTTCGTATGGGGGACAGTTTTCAACTACACAAAAAAGTAAAAGAAGTTGCTGGCATCTACAACAAAAGACCTACAACCACTCTTAGAAATGATCAAAACGAACCGATCATAGACCCAGACGAGTTACAGGAAACCTGGAAATCATACGTGGCCAGCCTTTTCAATGACGACAGAACGCAGAATACGCCCGAAGTTATTAACAATGCACCGGAGGGGCCGAGCATACTGGAAAGTGAGGTAAGGTATGCCATAAAACTAATGAAGAACAACAAAGCTCCCGGACCAGACGATATGTATGCAGAGACTATACACATGCTAAACGTAAATAACATGAAAAAATTAGTCAAGCTTTTCAACATCATATATGACACCGGACAACTCCCTAAAGACTGGCTGAGATCCACGTTCATCACTCTTCCAAAGACGGCCAATGCAAAATTGTGTAAGGATTACCGACTGATAAGCCTCATGAGCCATTTTTTAAAACTCTTTTTACGCATCCTACATACTAGGCTATATAAAAAATGTGAAGCAGCCAGTGGGTCCAGTCAGTTTGGATTTAAGAGTGGGTTTGGCACGAGAGAAGCCATATTTAGTTTACAAACACTGGTTCAGAACTGCCTCGACCAGAGAAAGGATGTATTCATGGTGTTCATTGACTACGAGAAAGCGTTCGACAATGTGAAACACGACCTGTTGAAGATACTTACAGGAATTAAGACTAGACAATAAGGATATCAGAATAATAGCTAGCTTGTACTGGAACCAATCTGCCGAAGTAAGGTTTCAAAATTTTAAAACCACCGAAGACATTGTAATAAAGAAAGGGGTAAGGCAAGGATGTATTCTCTCACCTATGCTATTTAACCTGTACGTAGAAAGAGCGTTTGCCGAAGTAATGTCAATGTGTACAATTGGTATAAAAGTAAATGGCATCTCAATTAATAATATTAGATACGCGGACGACACAGTAATCTTAGCAGACAACGCAAACGACCTTCAAACATTTCTGCATATGGTTCAAGAGAAAAGTGAGCACCTGGGCCTAAAAATTAACTTAAAGAAAACCAAGTTTATGGTGGTTAGCAAAAATAACATCCCCGCCACCCTTTTATACCTAAACGGCATTCTAGTAGAGGAAGTCACTAAATTTAAATACTTGGGCTGCCTCGTTACCAACAAATGGGATCCAGAAGTCGAGATCAGAAGCAGAATTGAACAAGCTCGATCAACCTTCCTTAAACTTAAAAAATTCCTAACAAATAATAATCTCAGCTTTCAACTCAGATACAGAATGGTTAAGTGCTATGTCTGGTCCGTCCTGTTGTATGGTGTCGAAGCCTGGACCCTTAAAGTAACCTCGATAAACAAATTGGAGGCATTTGAAATGTGGACTCTTAGAAGAATGTTTAGGATCCCTTGGACAGATCTGGTAAGAAATGAAGAAGTCCTTAGAAGAGCCGGTCTGACCAGCCGTGAACTATTCGACGCCATTAAGAAGAGAAAGACTTCCTATCTGGGTCACATCCTGCGTGGTCCTCGTTACGAATTCCAACGTCTTATCCTCCAAGGAAAAATCGAAGGAAGAAGGGGAATAGGAAGAAAAAAACTTTCATGGCTCAGGAACATTCGACAATGGACAGGAATACACGACTTTATGTTTCTCCAAAATGCTGCTCTAAATAGAGGAATCTGACAGGATGTAAATAGACAGTCGCCTACGCAGGAATCTGCTTGGCACTTTAAGAAGAAGAAGAATTAATAACAAAGCTAGATGTATAATACCATTAGGGCCTTAGCACAATCTCTATTATACCGCGAGGATTAAAAATAAAACATTCAAGTAATAAAAAATTATTTATTTAACCATATTAACCATATTATACTACCACTTAATGAACCACTAAATGAACCATGGAACCACTTAATGAACCACTAAATGAACCATGGAACCACTTAATGAACCACTAAATGAACCGTGGAACCACTTAATGAACCACTAAACGAACCGTGGAACCATTTAATGAACCACTAAATGAACCGTGGAACCACTTAATGAACCACTAAATGAACCGTAGAACCAATTAATGAACCACTAAATAAACCGTGGAACCACTTAATGAACCACTAAATGAACCGTAGAACCACTTAATGAACCACTAAATGAACCGTGGAACCACTTAATGAGCCACTAAATGAACCGTGGAACCACTTAATGAACCACTAAATGGACTTGTTCAATCTCTCCTTGAATACTGTTCTGTTATATGGAGTCCCAATTATCAATGCCACATCAAAAGGATTGAACATGTTCAAAATAGATATGCTAAATACCTTCTGTTCAAACTCAGGTTTCCCTACCAAAACATATCGTATGAAACAAGACTTTTCCTTTGTGACATGCAGAGCCTAGAACGCCGACGCAGAAAATCATTGCTAATCTTCCTATACAAACTTATGAATGGCACAATTTGCTGTAATGCCCTGCTTGAATCTGTGTTTTTTTTGGTTCCACCAAGGCGCACGAGACATATGCAACTTTTCTTCAAAGTAACTCATCGAACTAACTATGGACAAAATGCCTTCATTTCAAGATTACTGCGGGATTATAATAGTTATTTTCCAAATTGCGATCTATTTAGGATTAGCCTTTATTCCATAAAAAAACTATAATGACTTGTACCACTTTTTTTAAATTTGAATCTGTTTTAACTCAATTATTCTGTTTATACTATGTAGAGATTCTGTTTATACTATGTATTATTTTTTTTCTGCTGTGGCTAATAACTGTATCTTAGATTTAGATGTACCAATTGGAATGTTGTATTCCGTAGTGTATTTAAAGATAAATAAATTAAAATAAATAACACTCGAACCACCATTCTGTGCTTAACTACATTTTTGTTTTATTCAATGTTGACATGACTCGTACAATGCTTTATCAGAAATTCTTTTCTGTCTTTTAACACTTGTAAAACTTGAACAAACACGACCCATTTTTATTTTCAACTAAGTCATTTTTCTTATGATATCCGCTTATATATGTTGAGAAAAAACAAACAATAATTTTGCTACATACAATTTATTTACAATTTTATATTTTTAAACATTACAATAAATTGGTTAAAAACATTTGGGGCACCAATCATTGATTACTGTTACATTACTACCACCGCCACCACAACACGCATACGAGAAAATGTATTCTTTGTCTTTTTCATCTTCTTCGTCTTCTTTAGTTTCTTCTTCTTCTTTTCTTCCTCCAAAACTAGAATCCTCATCCTCGTCGTCGTCGTCGGTGTCGTCATCGGCGATTAAACCATAATTTAGCAATATTTCTTTGGAAATATGTGGTATTTTGATAAAGAACTCTTCCAGTCGTTCAAGGTACATACCGGAACAAATTTCATCTAAACCAATGGACCCATATAGGAATTGTTCGCAAAGATGAGCTCCAACTCGAAAACGAATTGCATCCATCATGTTTTTCTTGTACTCCGTTAAACTCAAACCCAAACCGGGTTTGTCATGTGTTGAGTCATCTAGAGCATCTTGAGCCATTTTTCGTAATTTCAACGATAGTTCAGTAAAATATGCATCTTGGGCAACTCTGACCGTATCTTTATCGTCACACATCTTAAATAGATAATATTTTAAGCGATTGTGGAGGTGCTTCCCTACAAGTGTACAACTATTTTTTTACATATTCAAGCAATAAGTACTTAACTAATATGATAAACAATATAAAAAAATTAAAAAAGAAAAAAGTTTATTCCAAAGACCCAAAATTAATTAATGCTCGTGCATTACCCCCAGAAGTAACATTTGAACTTAGCCCCAAATATGTTAAAGTATATTTATTATCAGACATATTTATGCCCTCTATAATATCCTCGGTAAAAGTTTCAGCTACACGTTTTGGTAAAAATGTTTGAAATATCACATTGTTTAGCGAATCAAATAGTGTGACAACAATACTTTTACCAAAGCGTGTTGTCGCTGAAATCATTTTTTTAATGGTGTAAACTTTTCCCACATCCAAAGTTGAAAGTCTTTTACGTTCAGGAAACTCCATTTCTTTGTTTATCATATTATTAATTTCACTCAAGGTCTGCTGTGAAATGCTCATTATTGAAATATGTAATAAAATAATTTAAAATACCTTCAATAGACACTGTTGGAATACACACCACAAAAGAAATATTACTATTCACCACTTTTCAAGGTAACAGTTTATGGGCTGCTATGCTTGTGTGACTATGAATATCTTGCTAACTGAACCATCTTTTATTGGAGTTTTCAAGGTCGATGAAATAAAAAAATTAATGGCAGGGGGAGTAACCACTTCATGGGAAAAACATACCATCATGGTCAAGGTCATAAATAAACAAACACCTGCAAACGTACATGGTCAAGGTCATCAATATAACAAGTGACCTCGAATATGGACAAGGTCATAAATAAACACCTGCAAACGTACATGGTCAAGGTCATATGACATCACACAAAAAAACCACCTGCACCCATTCAAGGTCAAGGTCAAATTAACACCTGCCCACCTTCGCGGTCAAGGTCAATGGAAGGAGTGGGGGGGAGAAGGTCATTTCCCATTTCTACACTACTCGAATATCCATTTTTACCAGAAAGTTTTACACCTCAAGATTCTAAAACATCAAAGTTAATTCCAAATTTAAATAATAAGGAAAAATATGTAATTCACTATAGAGCTTTAAAACAATGTCTTAAATATGGTATAAAATTAACTAAAATACATAGAGTAATACAATTTATCCAATCTCCTTGGTTAAAGAAATATATTGATCTTAACACAGAGTTAAGAAATAAATCTAAAAATGAATTTGATAGAAATTTTTATAAACTTGCAAATAATAGCATTTATGGTAAAACCATGGAAAATGTTGATAATAGAATGGATATAAGATTGGTTAGTGAATGGGCTAAAAATAAAAAAAGGGATGGTGCTGAAAATTTAATAGCAAAACCTCATTATAAAGATCATACAATATTTCTGAAAACTTGGTTGCTATTCAAATGCAAAAAGTATCTATTACATATGACAAACCTATATATGTCGGATTTTCAATATTAGACATATCTAAAACTGTTATGTATGATTTCTTTTATGGATTTTTAAAACCGTTTTATAAAGAAAATGTTAAACTGCTTTACACGGATACTGACTCATTTATTCTAGAAATTCAAACAGATAATGTGTATGAAGACATTAAGCTAAATATTGATGAGTTTGATACTTCTAATTATAAAATTGGTAATAACCACAATATGCCCATAACAAAATCTGTGATTGGCAAATTTAAGGATGAATATGCTGGTGAAGCAATACTTTCTTTTTATGGCACTGGAGCTAAAGCTTATTGTGTAAAAACAGAAAATCATTTGTTAAAAAGGGCCAAAGGTGTTAAAAAAAGTAGTATTGCTAAACAGTTGGACTTTATTCATTATAAAGATGTTGTAGAAAATAATTCTAAAACCTTTTGTTCAATGTATGTTTTTAGATCGCGATTACACAATATTTATACTGAATTAGTTAGCAAATTAGCATTAACATCAACTGACGATAAACGATTTAAAATTCCAAATAGTTTTGATACTCTAGCGTGGGGTCATCAAGATATTCCTTTTTATTTGTGGTTCAAAGATCATGAAATGGATTAAATTATTTCCTTCAACATCATCATTAACTCTATAAATAAGAAAACATTTTACAAATTAATTTATTTTGAAGATTTCTATCATGTGTTTAGAATCATTTGAGAAAGAAATAGACAACTATTTATTTAAAACCTATCAAAAAAGACTGTCATCCTTTAAAACTTGGAATGGAAAAATGACTCCAGAGCTACTTGCCAGTTCTGGATTTTATTATACAATGATTGAAGATGTTTGTAAATGTTTCTATTGTGGTATTGAAATATTTAATTGGCAGAGTGATGATTGTCCAATTAGTGAACACTATAGATTGAAAAATTGTGATTTTGTACAATGTTTATGGTATGCAAAATATAAGAAACATGAACAAAATATAGTAACCAATTCCTCAAAATATTGTAAAATTAATGATTACTTAATGTTTATTATATTATTTTTATTATTAAAATTTGTATTTTTCTAATATATTTGTAACTATTGTAACCTGCTGCAAGTTGTCTCTTCTTATGTTTAATACATATTAATCTATATTGTTTGTTTTAATTTCCCACACTACTTTAGAATTTAAATTGGAGGGGTGGGGATATTAGTATAAGAGTAGGAATCATAACAATTTAACAATAGTTAGTTCTGCTCTTCATTATGTCATATTTTAATCAATATATTGGTGAATCTAAAAATTCATATCCAAAACCTGATAACAATATAGGAAAGAACAAAGAAATACTTTTAAACAATAACTTGTTTCGTTTGAATACTTCAAAATGTGTGAGTGTTGGAATAAGTTTAGATAATTTTCAACCTAAAATCAATATTGGCAGCCAAAAAGGATTTAACATTATTTTGACTGAGGAGGAGTGGCGTGGCATATTAAAACATCAAGAAGTGGTGGTCAACTATTGCTATTCAAGTGACAACAATCACAGTCCAATTAAGATTGGTGATGTGACAATATATGTTGAAACAACTAATCAACAATCATTTATAAAACTTGAAAAGTTTGATGATTATCTTTACTTTACAAAAGACACCTTGGATAAATTGTGGGAAATTCAAGAGCTAATTGATTATAGAATTCAAATGCTTAAAAAACAAGATTTTGAAAAATATTTTTCCATGATTCAGACTACATTGAATCCATCTGTGGACCTTTTGACAAATGTGTATAATGCTGCAAATCCATGTCAAAACACTAATAGTGAAAATGTTAGTGCAATGCTTGAAATGTTGTCCATGTATCCAAATGTTATAGAAAGTAAACTAAGAAGAGCTCCGAAAAGAAAATACTATGAAGAAAACAGTGAATATTAATGAAGAAAATAATCAAATGTATTTATTAGTTGTATGGAATTATGCTTCCAGACAAGCAAGAAAGAGTGAATGGATGAAAAACTATTCGGACCAACTTCAATTTAAAAATAGGATTAAAATATGTGAAAATGTACTTTCTAAAATATTGAATAAAGAACATAGAACACATATTTATTGTGAAAGATTTAATAATAATAAATGATTTAAAATATATATATTTTGTTTATTTCTTAAATATAAGTTTACACAAATTTCTGTTATAACAAATCTTTTTTAAATATCCATGAATTGTGTAATTTGTCAAATCCTAACCACTTAACAAACAATTTATTTTTATTTTTTCTCAGCACTTTTTCAACCAAATACATGTTAGGATGTTTCACTTTCTGCAACTCCTCTTCGTAAAAGCCACCTTCAATATTTTCATTTTTGTCATCTTTTAAAAGGTAGGTTGTTGGATTTGTTAGTTTAACTTTTCTTATTTGAAAAATTTCAGTAGACCAATTGGGAGTATAACCTTTTTCAAACGCTTCTCGTTGTTTTGAAATTCTTACAAAATCATTTACTTTAAACTTTGTATGATTTAAATCAATTATTTTTTTAAAAGTAAATGCGTTTTGTAATATTTGTTTTTCATTTATAGGTTTAACATCAACAGGTTTATATCCTATAGTGCTATGAGTAGTATTGTTATACTTTTCTATAATAATTGGCAAGATAGTATGCCATTTGTAACTACCTTGATTGCTGAAATATTTCCACATGCTATTTTTTAGAGTTCTATTAACACGCTCAACGATGCTTGCTTTTAGGTTCGAAAATGTACTATAATGATTTATATTTAACGTATTCATAAGCTGCTTAAAATCTCTATTATAGAACTCAGTTCCTAAATCAGTTTGCAAGTTTGTCGGTTTTTCTGTTTTATCTAAAATTATTTTCATTGCCGCAGTCACATCCTTTCCTTGTTTACTTTTAAGAGGTTGAGCCCAAACATATTTTGAAAATGTGTTAATTACTATCAAAATATATCTATATCCCCTATTTAACTTAGCATAGGGTTGCATTTCCACCAAATCGGCCTGCCATAAATCGTTTATTCCTTTAACAACCACCCTTCGTCTCTTATAATTTCTTCTAGCAGGCTTGTGCAATTCGTTGACTATCGTTTCCTTTGTAATAATTTGATGTTCAGATAGGTGGCAGCAAAGGGTTCAAAGAAAACGGTGTTTCATATTCAACATCAAACTATATTCTGAATCTTAGTCCATGTCGCCACATACATAGTTGTTCCACTTACGCTAAATGTTTATATTACATATTTGTTATATCGACAGTATTGTTATACTAGCTAATCATAATAACTAATTAGAACACTAATACAATATACTAATACAGAGTGTTTTACCCTCATATTACACCTCCCCGGGCAATTTAAGGAATTTACACTTTGTTTTCAAATAGAAATTCCTGCTAATTGTAATATGAAAGTAATTAACTCATGTGAAATAATAACTATACTTATAACAAACATTTTCTTAGTCAATAAGAATTCAAGAAATGAAGAAAGAAAAGGAAGAAAATTAGAGTAGTCAGACCTAGAATAAATAGCAGATAGAGAAGAATACGAAAGTAGGGCCGGCCGATTCCTTACTACTAAATTATTACCTAGAAATTACTTAACTATGATATAACTTAGTTCTATTTTTGTGGATTACAATCTCCTTATTACCTTTCATTAGTTTTACATTTGGAGATTCATCCTCGATAACTAAATAAGGACCCAGAAAACAAGGACTTGCGATTTTGTTTCCCACTTCATTTTTTACCAGTACTAAATCGCCTTTTTTGTATTGAATGGGTTTAATTTTTTCATCATAACTTTGCTTTCTTTTAAATTTTGAATGTAATAAGTTAGCTCTTGCATCCTCATGAGCCTTTTGCAACCGATACTTTAACTCAATAGGGTAATTCTCAAAGTTATAAATGGGTTCTAACATATTATTTAGATTATTAGGAATCTGACATTTCTTTCCAAAGACCAGTTCAAAAGGAGTATACTTAGTTTCAGTATGGACTGTAGTATTATAAGAGAAACACCAATAAGGAATCCATGTACTCCACGCTGCATCATTATTTTCGGATTGAATTCTTAAATAGGCACCCAATACCTTATGTGAATTTTCCAAAGAACCAATACTTTCATGATGGTATGCCGTGGAATAAATTTGATTTATTTTTAAAAGCTTACAAACCTCACTCATAGTGGAAGAAATAAATTCAGAACCCCTATCCGTTGCAATTTCCTGTGGAATTCCATATCGTAAGATAAAATTTTCCACAAATGATTTTGCCACAGATACGGTGTCTTTATTTTTTATAGGATATGCTTCCACAAATTTTGTTAACTCACACTGTAAAGTCAGGATGTATGCAAATTCATTTACATCTGTTGGTAGTGGTCCTACAATATCTAAATATACTTTTTGAAAAGAATAATTGGCTGTCGACGTAATAACCATGGGCTGTCTAGTATAACGATTGCAATGCTTTTGTTTTTGACAAGTGTCACATTTTCTTACAAAGTCTGCAACATCGTTATCTAGACCTGGCCAAAAGTAATACTTTTTTATATTATTTGTCATTCTATTTATGCCTGCATGTCCACTTGTGGGAAGTAAATGAAAATCATTCAAAATAATTCGTTTCTCATCATTATCTATTATTTTGCTAGCTCCTTGTACAATATTTATACGGGGGCCCCCCCAATTAGGATTACTATTTATTTCTTTACCTATCCATTTAATAAATATTTTATTTTTCTCATTTTTTAAAATATATAATTCATTTATATTTGCTTTCTTAGTTATTTTTTTTCCAAATCTCTCAGCATTTCGTCTCGCGCCAATGCCGATCGAGTATTTTGACTAAAGTACAAACTAAGTTGCAATGGAACATAATAAAAACTCCCCAAGTGTTCAGTTATATCTTTTGACAATGTTTTTATTTTGGACGATGTCGTTAAAACTAACTCAGTGCAATTTTTAGGTTGTTTAAGAACTTCCACAATATCTGGTTGATCAGGCCAAACATTAAGGTTATCCTTGTCCAACACACAATCTTGCCCTTTCATACTCTTACACTGTCCTCTGGTCATAGCTGACTTTGACGCATCAGTTTGAAGCATAAATTCATTTTTCTCTGCAAAATCAGGATACTGTAAAACTGGATATTGACTTAGTGCGTTCTTTAGGATTTTAAATGAGTTGTTACATTCATCCGTCCATTCAAACCTTGCATACTTTCTGCACAATTTGTTTAGTGGTACAGATAGCTCCGCAAATTTTGGAATAAACTTTCTGTAATAATTGGCAAAAGCCACGAAACGTTTAACTTCGTCCGAATTTTTTGGAACGGGATATTCGTCTAAAGCTCTAATTTTTTCAGGATCAGGAGATATTCCTTTATCACTAATAATGTGACCTAAATAAAGAATTTCTTTCCTTAAAAATTCGCATTTTAAAGGATTTAGTTTTAATTTTACTTTACGAAGTCTAGTAAAAACGTCCATAAGGTTTTTGTTGTGTTCCTTAAGATTTCTCCCGAATACTATTAGGTCGTCAAGGTAAACAAAACATTTTTCGTAGTTTAGACCTGCCATTGCAATTGTCATTATTCTAGAAAAGGCACTGGGGCTAAGTTTTAGCCCCATGGGCAATCTTTTCATTTGCCATTGCCCCCGATCAGTTGTAAAGGCTGTCAATTTTCTACTTTGTTCATCTAGTTCCACTTGATAATACCCCTGACTTAGATCTAAATGCGAAAAATAAAGAGCTCCCGCAAGAGAATCCAAAATATCAACCACGTTTGCAATAGGCCACTTGATATCTACTAAACTACGGTTTAAAAATCTGTAATCTAAAACCAATCTGCTACGTTTCTCTCCTGATGTCTCACTCTTTTTCGGTACCAGTAAAACAGGCGACGACCACTCACTCTGCGCACTCTCAATTATATCATTATCGCACATTTGGGAAATTTGCTTATTTATTTCCTCCCTCTGAGATTGAGGCAGTCTATAAGGTTTTATATAAACTGGTTGAGTGTTCGGTTTGACTTGAATTGACTGTTTATAAATATTTGTCACAGATAATTTATCCCCAGGCATATGAAATATGTCTGCAAATTTAGCACATAATTGATCTATTGAATCTTTCTCTTCTTTATTCAAGTAGGTAAGTTTAAGCATGTGAAATAACTGTTTTACTCGATTAACTAAAATATTTTGAGAAGTAAACTGACAACAATCATAATTGCTGAGCTTCTCAGTTTTAGGTAAGCAATTTCTCAAGCGTACTTCACTTTCCCGTGTATTCAAAATTTGAACCGGAACTTTCCCATTCACTGGTTGTGCAATCACTCCTGCTACAAACACACCCTGGCATAACTCACTTGGCATAACAACACATTCCTCATTTAACCCTGTCTCAAGGTACTGAATACTTTCACACCTTGCAGGTAACACTAATATATGACTACAACAAGCATTTAAGTCTAAAATAACATTCTTTCCCTCATTGAAAAGATCTAAAGTATTTTCCTCATAGTTTAATTTAGCTTTATACTTCCCTAAAAAATTTCTCCCAATTATACCATCTGTATGACATTCCAACGAATCAAATACATAAAACTTTTCCCTAAATTGTATGTTTCCTATAGCGAGATTTAAGTATACATAACCTACGGAACATACTCTACCACCTATGCCATTTATTTCAAGATTTTCCTTATGTAAAGGTATACTTGCATCTAAATGCTCTAACTTAAGCGCACACAATGACGCTCCCGTATCTACTAAGAATCCTAAACTTTTGTTGTTTACTCTAAAAGAAACTGAATTTGAGTAATTTTCGGAGTAAGTAAAAATATTATTATGACTATTCCCTTCTACTTTAGGGACGAAAAAATGTTTGCTCCCTAGAAACATCATACGGCAACGTTTCCTGACCTGCATTAATGTCTTGGTCAGCAAAATTTATTTGTCTCCGCGAATTTCCACGATAACCGCGAGTAAACGAACGTCCTCGGTGTCCCCCCTGAAAACGCTGACTTTGCGGATTGCTATTACCATTACCTAAGCGAGAATTATTTTGTTGATAATTAGAAACATGATTGTTATTTCTATTAGTTACGTTTCTATTGAAATTGTTATTAAAATGTCTTCCAGAGTTTCTAGCTCTGTTAAAACCTGCAGAAAAATTTCTGTTGTTTCCTCTTCCTCTAAACATATTGAAAATTTGTTGATTACTGCTTTGAGAGGAAATTTCTTCATCTTGCGCCGCTCTAATGGCATCCTTTAAAAATTCAAAATTTCTAGCAGATATGATTGTGCTGAGTTTATGATTTCTAAGGCCACCTGTAAACCTTTTTATAGCGATTTTTTCGTTTATTGGTCTTAAAATATCAAAAGCTCTTGAATTACCGTCTGCTTGAGAAATTGTCAGATTTACTAAGATATCTTCAAGATTTTTACCAAACTCAGAAACAGTATTATCGCCTTGCTTGGCGGAAAACAATTTTGCCTGAAGGGCGGTATCGGATTGTTTCGTTAAAAGATGTTTTTTTTATGTCTCCTAATAATGAATCCATAGAATCGTAACTAGACTTTAATCTCAATTTCGCATTATTTGAAATTCGTGTTTTCAGAATGAATTTAATTAAAATAGGCTTGCCATCATCGTTAAGCATAGAATGATAAAATTCTGCCGCGTCGATTAGTTTATGTGTAATAGCTTCCGAGTCATCCATTACAGGCAAGAGGCTCGTGGCCACTTTCAGGTCAAAAGCCGACATATCTGAATGTATAATTTTCGCGTCCTGGTTATCCCGATTTGTACTTTCCGCGTCTTGGTTATCACTACTCAAACCTTCTGCGAATTGTTTATCAAAATTTATAATTTCCTGATATACTTTTTTAATTTTGTCTATAGTATTTTTAGAATATTCAATGTCTGCTTCGTCGAGTTCAGAATCTTTTATTTTTTGATTAATAGCAGAAACCTCCTCACTCAGTCGAGAGTAAATAGTTTTTGCTTCCCTAACTTTAGTTGAAACGATGGATGTTTTTCGTCTGTCGTAATTTAATTTTCCTAGATAAGTTCTGACATCTGCTAGAGAACTTAAAATTATGTTTAAGTTATCTCCCATGAAAAATATGCAAATCTAATTATTTAAGAGCAAAGTACTTGTTAAAGAGGTCCCTATTTCAATACAATTTACTTAATTCTATAACTTACTTAGTACATTTTTCTTTTTAATTACTAAATTGCTTAATTTTTTCCATTCTTTACATATCGCCTTGTTTCTTATGTCCATTTTCAGTTTTTTTTTCCCATAAGTGTAATAACCATCTTTATAATTATCCTAAAAAGAACCTAAAAAAAATTTTATACTGCTTCCTCCGTCATTAATTCATCCCTTGATTTTCTTAACTCGCTTCTGTTAATTTCTCTTCGAATAGTTTTTCGTAATTCCTTACGATAACGAAGAATCCCACTATATATGATATACAGGATAACGGCTACTACAAGTGTTAGTAAAAGGTACTCTGACAGCGAAAACCCCTTGTTTGATATTTCGCTCCTTGCGTCTCCATTCGAGGCCTGGTTGATAACTATTTCCTCTTTAGACTTGGCACTACCCATTTTACTCCATATCGGTGCTTTTCTTCTTATGGTTTTTTGGCTGGCAGGATCGCCATGTAATAATTTGATGTTCAGATAGGTGGCAGCAAAGGGTTCAAAGAAAACGGTGTTTCATATTCAACATCAAACTATATTCTGAATCTTAGTCCATGTCGCCACATACATAGTTGTTCCACTTACGCTAAATGTTTATATTACATATTTGTTATATCGACAGTATTGTTATACTAGCTAATCATAATAACTAATTAGAACACTAATACAATATACTAATACAGAGTGTTTTACCCTCATATTACACCTTAGTGAGAGACATTATGATTAATAAACAGATTTAATAATATAATTGTCCCAATAGCTGTTTTTATACACTTTATCCAATTCTTCAAGTTTTTGAATTAAAATAACTTTATTCACCAATCTTAAATATGTCTCAATTTTAACAATAGTTGTTCTTATAAAATCAAAAGTGTCTTTAATTTTTGTGTTTAGATATTTCCATACTGTAGGATCATGCAGAGTATCTATTTCATTCATTCATTCATTCCATTCCTTCATCTAATTTATCTACTTCTTCATTTAATTTTTTAATGATACTATTTAGTAAGGAATGAATACTACTAACAAAGTTCCTATCTGATATAGATATCTCACTAATTTGTCGTCCAATAAGAATACTATCTATGATTTCGGTTTTTGTTGTATTTAACTTTTCAATATCCGTTCTAAACTCATTAATACTTTCTTTTGCATTAAAAAATACTACTTCCTTAGTTATTGCCAACAATATTTGATTTATTTGTTCAACTTTCTCTTTTAAAAGTTTATTTTCATTTTTAACAAATTCTTCCACCAATTTAATATCGCTACTAATTTTATTTATATTTAAGTCAATATCCAAATTATTTTTTTTATATTCTAAAAGTTTTAAAGAAATATTATTGGTCACTTCATTTACAAGTTCTCTAACATCATTTACTTTGGATCGTTTTGATATATGACGACCGAATTTATCTAGGGTCATTTTGAAAATGTGCTAAAACGTTTATGGTATTCTTTTATATTATGATATTGGCTTCTTTTAATTCTTCAATTAGTGATATAACTTCATTGTTGTGCCCCGTGTGCCCGGCATTCATAGAAGCCACCAATAAGCGTAGTCTGTCAACAAGTTCATTAGCATTATCCCAATACACATAGTCGGTATTTGGTTTATTAACTTTTAGAGTTAAGCCGGATCCATGTATATTAGCAGATGCTTTTTGATTTCGATATGGAGCCTTAATTCTTGTGAATGTTGATGTTTGGGTTTCTCCTTCAGAATTGATATTTCTTGTTTTTGTTATACCCTTCTTCTGTAAATATGGTCCTATTATTGTAACATATTTAAGTGAACCATTTCCTTGAACTTGTTCATTAGGATTATAATTTCTACGATATGCATTAGTTTGTGTTAAAATGTCCATATAATTATTCAAGTCATCGGTCTTATATCCTTTTGGTTCCTTTTTAAATAGCAATTCATATAAACCGGGGGTTCCTTGATATGTAATATTTTTAACTTTAATATTTTTGCCAACAATCTCCACAGGTTCTTGTGTTAATCCTAAATAAAATTTTTCTCTCTCTAAATCGTGAACTATGCCGTAATGGTGATCAAATGTGTGTTCTACATCCTTAACACCGTCATCAATGTATGTACGAGGTAATGCATGAAACATGTTTAACCATTGTTGATAGCTTGGTGTTTCAACAGTCGTTCGTATTGATTGTCTAGTTTGTTCCAATAAATCTGAAAGATTTCCTATTGTTGAATCAAGTGATGAAGATGATGGTGTTGTTTCAGCTACAATACTTGTTTCTAGCATGCTAGGAAACTGACTCATTGAAGTCACACTTGTGTCAAAAAATGATGGTAGTTCTGTTGGAAGCATTGGAGTTTTACCAGTTTTTCTTAAGTTTCTTGTCTTTTGCGGAGTTGATGTTTCATAAAGTTTTGTATATGATGGAACCTCTTCTTTTATTGTAACTGGTTCAATTTTAGCAATTGTTGAAATTATTTCTTGTAATGGTTGGATTAATGGTTTATATGTTCCTTCAAGTTTCGAATGAGATTCAAACTCAGCATTTTTTAAAGCTTGATATTTTTTCCTAACTGAACTCCTTGATTTAACAAGTTGTCTTGCTAACTGTTCATTCATTGCTGATTATTTTAGAAAAATTATATGGTTTTATAAGTAAATGTAGGAATCAAATCCTTTTCGATATCTGCCCGAATTTATATTGGAATCTTTATCTATTACCAAAAATCCAAATTTTTCCCGCCAACATAACAAACACATTTCTTTAAACTGATTAAACGACATTTCAACATTGACATGATCATCGTAAATATGTTTTAAATTTGTATTGTCTTGTTGAAATATAATAATTAAATTTGCATTGTCTCGAATTAGTTGTTTAGGAATAGATGAATATGTTTGACACAAATAAAAACAATCGGTATTTCTATGTCTTCCAAAACAAAAGTAGTCCTTTACTATATTCTGATTACAGCAAACTATATCATCAAATACTATTATGGCGTTTGACAATACGTTCTGTGGTGAAACTATGTCTTCTTCATTCTCTGATTCATAATAACCAATATCTTTTATCGATTTAAAAAGTGTTCTTAAATATTCATATTTGGGTTGATATAAGGATTTAGAATAAATATACAAATTTTCAAATCGCAATCCATTGGGATCTTCAATTAAACTAATAATTATATTAGTTTTACCACAACCTGACCGACCAACAATTAAACCCCTTTTACTACTGCCCTCAAACAATTTTCCATGTTTTCTAAATTTATTTGTTGAAGTATCATGATCCTTAATTATAATAGAGTATGGTTGTTTTTCAACCCTCATATTACATAAGAGTATTTAAGCTGACTGACAATGTAAAACTAGTCATTTTGTATTGATATTTTAACTATATAATGTTTCAACCCTATAAGAAACATGTTACTTATAATACGAACAACAAGAAAAGAGGGTGTGGTTTATTTAATTCTCTCTTAAATAAATTGCCAATTGAATTACATCTTATCGGTTACAATTTTTGTGGACCTGGGACAAAGTTAGAAAAGAGATTGTTGAGGGGTGATAAGGGAATAAATTTATTAGATGAGGCTTGTAAGGAGCATGACATTGCATATTCAAAATCGAATGATATAAAAAGTAGACATATTGCTGATCAATTACTATCTGAGAAGGCCATAGCACGATTCAAAGCTAAGGACGCGAGTTTTGGAGAAAAAGCAGCAGCGTTGGGAATAGGTGGCATCATGAAAGTTAAAAAACGGTTGGGTATGGGTCTTAAGAGAAAGAAGGTAAAGGGATTAGGAATAACATTATCTCAAGCTATTGCTCAAGCAAGAAAAGGAATAAAGGGAAAAAAGTTTAAAAGTTTAAACGATGGTATTAAAACTGCTTTGAAGTCTATTAAAAAACGCGGCAAAGTAATACCTTTCAAAAAAAGAATAATACCTATTCCAAAGACTGGTGGATTTCTACCATTGATACCATTATTTGCGGGTTTGTCAGCTTTAGGTGCACTGGGAGGTGGAGCTGCAGGCATTGCAAAGGCTGTAAATGATGCAAAAGCTGCTAAACAAAAATTAGATGAAGATAAACGACACAATCAAACAATGGAGACTATAGCGTTAGGGCAAAAAGGAAGCGGACTTTATTTAAAACCATATAAATCTGGATGTGGTTTATATTTAAACCCATATTCAAAAAACTGCTAAAACATATACCACCAACACCTCTTACTAATTATGATTTAGGTAAATATGTTAAGTTTTTACAAATTCCCAATTTTAGAGGTATATTTATGAGAAATAAGTTACCTAAAAAAATTATGAGAGTTGAAAGTGGTATTATTAATCTAGACAATTCTACAGGTGATGGAACTCATTGGACTGCCTATATAAAAAAAAGAAATCAAATAAATTATTTTGATAGTTATGGCGATTTGCGTCCTCCAGTTGAAATAATGACATATTTTCTCAGTGATAAAAATAGCAATGTTATAAATTATAATTATCATAAATATCAAACTTTTAATATGACAAATTGTGGTCAATTATGTATAAAATTTCTTTATAATAATTCATGAAACTAAATAAATAATTATTCTTTGTTGAAATCTTACGGAGATATGTCCTATAGTTTTGTGGTTAGCGGCAATTCTGCCATTTTAGAAACAGAATTTCATCCACCCATCTACTTGGAAGAAAATAATAACTATGCTATTGGACTTGTAAATTTTGAAACATTTAATGCAATTCCCAATATTGATGAAAGCAATAATCGTTTTTTTTTATGGTGAAACTGGTCAATTTATAACCAATCCGCCAGGGAGTTATGAAATTGATAATATTGGTAAATTCTTACAAGAAAAATTGGAAGAAAAAAATATTTCCTTTTACCTTCATGCTAATAACAATACATTACGCTCAATAATTAAGTGTTCTGAAAATATTGTCTTTAGGGGTGGATCTATAGGTATATTGTTGGGATTTAATAATCAAATACTTGATTCAGGACAAATTCACATTTCTGAACGACCTGCAGAAATAATAAAAGTTAACTCAATAAATATCGATTGTAGTATCGCTGAAGGTTCATACTTAAATGGTGCTCCGGTTCACATAATACATCAATTTTTTCCTAGTGTAGCTCCAGGTTTTAAAATAATTGAATCACCTCAAAACGTTATATATTTTCCTGTTACTGCCAAGGTTATAGATAACATAGTTATTAAAATATTGGATCAAGAGGGGGAACTTATTAATTTTAGAGAGGAAATCATAACGCTAAGACTACATCTTAAAAAGTTAGAAGAATAATGGTGTTTCTTTACAACAAGATTTTGCCAAGTGTTGACTATCATAAAAACATTCATATAAAAAGATTTAATTCACATTCTGTTAGTAATAGTGAAAACTCTAAAGGGTTAACATCTTCTAATAGGAAATTTTTAAAATCATTGGGTTTCAAACTTAAAACATAATATGGATCATCTTAATGTAAAGCAAAACATTCTTGTAGACGAATCTATAACTAGTTATGAAATACTTTCTTTCGATCCTTTTAATCCAAACAAACTAGGACCAAATGATGAAATTAGAATAGCTTTACAACAAACAGGAAAATATTCTTTACCTTGCAAGAGTGAAATATATTTAGAATTACAAGTTACTAAAGAGGATGGTGCTTCGCTAAAAAATACTGTATTAATTAACAATGCTCCAGCATTCCTGTTTAAAGAAATGCGTTATAATTTGAATGGAGTCACTATCGACTTTGTAAGGGATATTGGGATCACTTCAACACTTAAGGGATATGCATCTTTTAATCAAAACGAGAGTGCAAAATTAGAAAATGCCGGATAGTATCCAAATTCAAAAGCCGCAGAGAAAATTATGACTGATGAAAAGGGGAATGTCTCTTTATGTATTCCTCTAAAGATGTATTCGGGATTCTTTGAAGATTATAATAAAATTATTTTGAATTCTCAACAAGAGCTTATACTTATTAGAAGTAATGATGCTATAGATGCGTTATTACGCCCTAGTGAAGATGATGAAAAACCAAAAATTATAATAACAAAGCTTTGTTGGCGAGTTCCTCATCTTACTGTAGCAATCCCGCAAGAATTAGCATTAACAAAACTAATTGATAAGAACAGCGACATACTAATTTCTTTTCGATGTTGGGAGTTAGTTGAATATCCTGAATTATTAGAAACAACAAGACACAACTGGACTGTAAAGACATCTTCCAAAATCAATACCCCACGTCATGTATTATTTTGTCTGCAGCAGAATAGGCGTGGTAATATAAAAATGGATATGAGCAAATTTGATCATTGCGAGTTAAGAAATATAAATGTTTATTTAAATTCAGAAAGATATCCTTACAATGATCTTCAACTTGATTTTGCAAACAATAAATTTGCAACCTTATATGAAATGTTTTCTGAATTTCGTCAAGTGTATTATAACCAACCCACGGAACCAATTTTCAGTCCAACCGATTTTAAGAAAAATGCACCAATGGTTTACATTAACTGTTCCCATCAGAAAGAATTGCTTCAAACTGGTCCCGTAACTTTAAAAATTGAATTTGAAACTAAGGACAAAATACCTTCAAAAACATCAGCATATTGTCTTATTATTCATGATAAGGTGTTTGCTTATAATCCACTAACTAAAATTGTAAAACAACTATAATAATTACTATTTGTATGTATTATATATAATATTTGTTGTAGTTATATTTTTGTCGTCAAAGATGAAACAGGCTTTTTTTTTAAATGTCTTCAGTTGAAATGAACCAAATTGAAAATTTTTTAAAAGAGTTGAAAAAGTTAAAAAATCAAATTAAAATATATACCACTAAAAAATTTGTCTTCAAGAGATTTGCATATATAAAGATATGCGATTAATTGTGGATTTACAAGGATTTAAAGATGATGGAAACAAGTTTATTCCCAAAGAACTTGCTACATATGATGGAAGCAGAATTAGCCATTATATATTTAAACGACCATATCCATTAAGTCTCTTATCTCCAAAATCATATAAACAAGCTGTTTGGTTAATGAAAAATCATCATCATATCGAATGGGATTTTGGTTTTACTCCATTACACTATTTTTCTAATATAGTAAGTGAATTGACCAATGACTTTCAATTTGTTTATGTTAAAGGAGCAGAGAAGGCGGATTATATTAGAAAATATTGTAAGAATACTGTAATTGAAATATGTGAAGAACCAATCTTACATAAATCCAATCCTAAATGTTTTTCTCATTCAAAGACACCTTCAATGTGTGCACTTTCGAATGTATTTTATTTGTATGATAATTTTTTTATGAATGAACAAAAATCGTTTATTTTATTTAAGTTGCTTTATTTTATCATATTCTAATTTTAATACATTAACATAATCATTTAAATCTAACATACTAAATTCTAATACTAACATGTCAAAATTTTTAGTTTCTAAAAAGTTTATACAAGCTTTAGCAGCCATTTTACACAATGAAGCGTGTTCTGTATAGTTTATCCACAATGTTATGTCTTGAGCATCACTAGTCTCTTCACACCCAATAGCATAATATTTAGAACACGCTTCCGACATAATAAAGTTTTCAAACATTTCTATCACAATAAGATCCATCTTTTTACACTTATACATGCACAATGTCAGAAATAATTGACAAAACTTCACACATTTCTTCTTCAGCCAATAATATATATTTTAAAGCTTGATCATCTGCCACATATTGCTTCAATGTTATCAATTCGCAAGCAAATCCACCTTCTAACAATCCTTTTAATAACTTTGAACACTCCTCGTCATCATAGTATTCTTGACACAATTTTATACCTTTTTCATAATGTTGTATCAGGCTATTATAAAAATATATCCACTCTGGTCTGCTATGCATGGCACATGTAACATTTGAATTAATTTCTTTAGAAAACTCATTTTCCAATTCTTTAACACTTTGTAATAGGTTGTTATTTGTTGACTGCATTTGATTCAAAGTAAACTGAACGCTGGTGGTGATACATTTCTTTCGCAACCTTTTAAAGAATATGTTCCCCTCTACATTTACTTGAAGGGTGGGAGTGTAATCAGTCCAGATGCGTGCGCAATCCTCCTCCGAGGTGCTCCCACAGCTTTTTTTGGAGTGGGGGCATATTTAAATCAGATAAAAAGTGCGCGCGCAATCCTCCTCCGAGGTGCTCCCACAGCTTTTTTTGGAGTGGGGGAACCTCCTCCTCCCGAGGTGATCCCCTATTTCAATTACTAATACTACAAAAAGGGAGCAAAAGGTAGTATGATACTGAAACAATTGTTTTGACCCAAGAGATATATTAATTTCTACTATAAAGTAATCTAAACATAATATTTGGACGAGGGAAAACATTAAAAAATAAGAAATAAAATTCAGATATTCGTGGACGTTTAATTAGTGAATATAAATTTTTGTATACAGGTATATAACTTATGTGTGTATTTAAATATGCATCCATTCACTAGCTGAGTTAACGACTTAAGTTTTTGATGTAACTAAAAGGTCAGTTTTTCTATCCACGTGAAAAATAGCAAAGATTATGTAAGTTTTTATCATTATTTTTTAACAATATACATGTAAACAAAACATGTCATAAGAAAAAAGGGTGGATGAGATAATAATTATTAAATTTTATAAATCTTCTATTAGTTTATTTTTTAAACATTATATAATACCATTATTGTACTATCTAAGTGTATTGAATTACATTTTTAAATAAAATTATTTCTCACCATTAAGTTACTAACACAGGATGTATATTGCATTTTAAAATAAAACAAAACGTTTTAATTTCACACGCTTGTTTCATCTTCTCTAATTTTTAATTAGTCCATATTAAATATTAAGTTACTAACACAGGATGTATAGTGCATTTTGCAAATAAAACAAAACTTTTAATTTCACACACTTGCTTCATTGTCTGTAATTTTTTAATTATTCAACACCATGTGCATATACATGTGATCATTTTCTTAATAGAACATCCTGTCAGATGTTAAGATTTCTTTAAGTTATAAAATAAAATACAATATTTTCATAAAATATATTTATTTTTTTAACAATAAGTTATAGATTCTATAAATATTAAACATTACAGGTTAATAAGTACGTAGGACTCTAGTACACATATGACAATTGCTCTGAGATTGAGCCGGCCCATCAAAGTGTGTCGTCTTGTTTGTATTGTAATGTATGAAACAAGGCAGTCTGCATTGTAAAATAACATTTGATTTAAATGATGATGGTAGGTTCGACCATATTTCTAATATTTCAAATGGTTGACCATACTTTATTAAATAGTCCAAAGGAATTAATTTTAAATCATCTTTTGATAGATCACAAAGTAACTTCGTACCCTTCATCAGTTGAATAATTATATCTGAAGATGGACAAGCCATATTGTTTAAAATTATTTTATTGTGTTCTTAGATGTATCAACTGTATTTAGCGCTGCTTCTATTTTTTGGAATCTTATTCTTTCTTCGAGACGAAATATTTTTTTGCTTTTTTAGATAGGTTAGGTGGTGGTTTTTGTAAAATTAAATTATTATTTATATATTCCTGTGGAATATAGGTTTCACAAGGAAGCTCATTCCAGGATGAGTCTATTGTTTCACTCATGTTTTAATTCACCTTTTATTGATTTTATAGCCAGTAAAATATATAGGGATATAGGGTAGGGTGGAAAAGAGGGGGCGAGAGAGGGGATAAGAGAGGGGATAGGAGTGGGGGTGAGAGAGGGAATAGGAGTAAGGAAGAGAGGGGAAAGGAGAGGGGGTGAGAGAGGGGATGGGAGTGGGGGTGAGAGAGGGGATAGGAGTGGGGGTGAGAGAGGGGATAGGAGTGGGGGTGAGAGAGGGGATAGGAGTGGGGGTGAGAGAGGGGATAAGAGAGGGGATAAGAGAGGGGGTAAGAGTAGGGGGATTCCGATCCGTGGATGAGGTAGGGGGATCCCGATCCATGGATTGGATTAGCTAGCTAATAGTAAAATACCCTACTAATATAAAGAAGTAGTTACGATGGTAAATATACAGTGTGTGCAACAATAAGCTTTCACTATTTAGGGAGATAAAATGTATTGATGATGTTAAATTATAGTTAACGATATATTATGGTCATATTATAAGCCATATGTTACACTCCTATGCGTTAGCTACTGGGACATTAGCTACTTGGGCCTTAGCTACTTGGGCAATAATATTCATTATAGGACACGTGTTTAGGGGGACGGCATATTACGTATAGGAAAAGATGACAGCTCTCACCCGACAATTAGGATATGCCAAGGTCACCTGTCACTTGTCAAATGTCAAAATTAAAATCTAACACGTGGTACGTAAATTATATGTCGAGCCGAGGGTTTTGGGTTTTAAAAAAACACTCCTTTTCAAAGAACACAACTTTTCCCTCACATATAATAAAATTTATTTTGGATATTGGAGAAGTGCAATATTACAACGAACACTAACAACAGAAGTGAAGCATAAATCTATCTTACTCATATTTATACCATTCCTTATCTATAAAACTAGAAGTGGTCTAAACTGCTTACATCAACAGTATAGAGAATGTAACTCGTATTCAGGGCGACGTAATAAGACGTTTGGAAAAAACCCGAAGTCGATCGGCCAACTGGTTCAGGAGTCATAGCTTTTGCAATTAGAGCCCTAATGACTAGCACCGAAGAGAGGAAATTCTGGTTGTAAGTAGGGGTATATAGATTCTATACACCTGTGAAAGAATTGTTCAAAAATCTCAAGTAATAACGAAACTATATGTATAAAACCATTAAGGCACTAATGTCAGAGAATGTTGAAATATTGTAATAGGTAGATATGAAAAAAATCTGGCAATTGTTGAAAAAATCTATCACAAAACACAAGTAATAATTTAGATCCTATTCACCAGCGAAAGAAATGTTCAAAAATCTCAAGTAATACTGGAGCTAGAGACGTAAAACCATTATGGCCTTAACGCAGCATAATAGTTCCCTGGTAAGTTTAAATATATTTAAATTTTGACAACACCGTTTATATAAGTAGTAGATATAGATGGCGGTGCTCAATAGTACCCCCTCCACTTTTGACCTCAATAAAAAAAGTGGAGGGGGTGCTATTGAGCACCGGCCACCTGAGAAACTCCCCCCTCTTACCCCCACTCCTCTCCCCACTTTTCTTCCCACTCCTCATCTGGCTCCATCCACTACTCCCGGATTGGTTGAACCCCCACCTCTGACTCCGCCCACTATAACCCGAGCACACTCCCTACCCAAGCCCCTCCACTTCTGTTGAGGAGAAGGGAAAGAGAGCATACCATTTAAGCTAAGGGGTTGTAGTTTAAATTCATTAGTTTTCTTGAAGTTTAATAGCAGTTTAAAAATATACTAAAATGGCGAATGTACAATTCAAATTATATATTTATAAAAGTGATAGTGGTACAAGAGAAGAAATGACGTCAATCCATGGTGATGAAGTCCTATATTTTAACAAAGAGGGTGAAATTGATGGTAGGATGCACGCATTGGTGGATGTCGACCGATATTATTACGATGCGGACGATTTAGACGAAGATTACTTTGGAGCTGAAGATAATGTGCTAGGAACTGGATGTGGTGAAGAAGCACAATATAATTTAAGAAAAGTGAATGCCTCAAAGGCGTTGCATCCAAATTATCTTCAGAGAGAAGTGTGCGTCGTACAGTCTTGTAACGGTGTAAAAACGCCGTTAAATTAAATAGCCTTTTTACAAATAATATTTTTAAGTCAACTCAGTTTTTAAGGTATTTCGTTATTTTATTTATTTTTAAAACCGTTATTTTGTCAGAAAATTTTAGTTTAAAACCTATCCTGTCTGTTTTATTAAATACTGTCAATAAGAATGGCTTTAGCTATGAAAGCCATTTGTGTTTTAAATTTAGAAATCACTTACCTTACTTGTATGCTCTTTAAATCTCCCTTAACTGCGGAAGCTTGGTTAATTTCAGTTTCCTTTGCTCACCCTGTATGTTTTTCTTGGCTTTATTTAGTCCTATGGGAATAAGTTGACTTTACTTGGTACCAGGTTGAATTATGTTGGGTACTGCTGTGTTTTAATTAAGTTTTGGGCCTCAAAATTTATTTCTTTCTGTTATTTTATTCGATGCCTATCGTTAACTGGCTTTATTTCACAATATTTGTTGTATTTATGGATTAATTGGTTTAAAAGGTTGTAAGATTAGTAAATGATAGTGGCTAGGTCTTTTTTTCTTACCTTGGGGGTGGTTTTAACTTATTTTCCCATGATTTAATTCTGTTTTTATCCCTAATTTATTACTTTGTTTTGGCAGTGTTTCGGTATATTTCGCTTTAAGATAGGACTTCCAGTGACAGTGGGCTTCCCCTTAGTGTTGACCCGTGGAAGTGAATCCATTTTCCGGCTTAGTTTTCTATTACTTTCCCCTAAAACACAGGTTGTCTCCCGTTAAGTTTGGAATGGAGATCTAAACGATTTTGTCATATTTCTAGGTTAATTTATACGTTAATCTCTGGGGACGTTACCTGTAACATTGTTGTTGACTTGGTTCTGCATTTTATTGACTTCTCAGGCTTCAGTTTCCGAGGAAAAGCTTATTTTCTAGTTGAATTTCCATTTGTTTATATGGGCTGTTTCGACGGATTGACATCCGACTGTCACTTGAACTGTCATTGGAAGTCGATGATTAGAGATAGTGACGGGAGTAGGGCTGGGCCCTCTCGATATGTTTAGGTGGCTGTCGACTAGTTATTTGCTTTGATTGCAGGGTTGGTTCTACAGCCTAAGTAGGGTTGTTGTGCTCTGGGTTGAGTCGTGGGGGTTTCGGAGTTCATTCCGCCCGAAAATTCGATCGCTATCCGTGGTTTCGAGGCGTTAGCCAGTATCGATGGCCAAGTCCGGCTTCGTTTTTTTCCTATAAGGTTTTTTTTGTCGAGGGTCATGTGATCTTTCTCGCTGGTTCTCTTATAGTGCCTTTGAATTATTTTGGTTGGTAATGAGGTGTTTTAGTCAAATTAGGAACTGTCTGGCTATTTGAATTATTTGATTTTATTTGATTGTTTTTGAGGAATTTAGGTCTTATTCCAGTGTGCCGGTTTAGTAATTTAATTAGTTTTACGGGTGCTTAACCACGTCCAAATAATTTGTTGTTTTAATTACGTGGCCTGTGTGTAGTTAATGATTGGTTGTTTAAGGCATTTGTAAGGCCCGCGTTATTCTAATGGAAAATCGAGTCGCATTAGTTGGGCTACTCACGTAGTACTTCCGGGTCGCGCCATCTCGGTGGTATGGAGAAACGAGAACTTACTTCTTAGCTGGCCACGCTAGTCTTCGGACGAAAAAGTTTGTTCGCCCCTAAAAGTGTTATATTTTCCCTATTTCGGGGATTTTGGGCGGAAAACTTAGAAAAGTGACCTTTCTACGTAGTTTGACTGAAAAGTAAGGTCCCTAAGGCTGATTGCCTATCTAATGCGTCAGAGTTTCTAGTTGCCAAGCAGACCCCCTAGTACCATCGGGTAAGCCTTCCATTTTGTTTTTCCTTTTTTTTGTAAGACCACGTTTATTTGATTATTTTACTTGATCATCCCTTTTGGTTTTATTTTATTTCATTGTTCTTACATTTTCCTGTGATTTTATTGATTGATTCAGAGTAATTTCGTTTAATAATCGTTAAATAAAAATATATTTTCACGTGGCGTCTTAAGGGCCCCCTATACTTATTTTAGTAAGCTTGTGGAAGCTGAATTTGACTGATTTTCTGTAATTAATTATTAATTTGTAATTGATTTTGTGTGTTAAATTTTGTTGGCTGGCGATTTACGCCGTATTAATTCATTAGTTTTGCCTACAATTTTATATAACTAATTTCATTTTGTGAATTAAATGCGATTTATTTTAGTTAGTCATGTTGCAACACTTATTTAGTGCAGTTTTCATAAATTTTGTTTTATTACTGTCTCATAAAACCATGTGTTGGTTTTTAATTTAATAAAATCTTTCATTTTTGTTCGGCCTTGAGCTGTTATTTTAACTAGATGTCATTTAATAAATGGGTATTGAGGGTTTTATTGCATATTTTGTTCTGGATTTTTAGAGCCCCATATCGTGTGATTTTTTTTGGGCGCATGCGCCCTATGTTCAACTTATTACTTTTGTATTTTTGGCTAGTATTTCGAGTAGAAAACCACTTTTAATTCATTTAAATAATTATTTTAGTATCCCAGATTCATTTTTGGTGATTTTTATTAATAAAATGCGCAGTCGCCTGACGCATGCGCAGTAGACACTTTTCGGGATTTTGATGTATTCGGGTCTAGTGGGTTTTCTGCTTAAATACTAAGCCATTTTAAATAAATTATAGCGTTTATTTCGGGCATGCGCAGTAAATAATTTGGTTTACTTCAGTTTTAAAAGGTTATTTTTATATGATTATTGTTTATTCACTATTATGAGACATTGTGTTACATTTTTATGCGCAGACGCATTGCGCATGCGCAGTAGTAGTTTTTCTGTAATTTACAGATAATGAGTTTTTATTTATTGGGGTACTGTTTTAATTAAGGGCGGGTACATTTTAAGAATTTTTCTTGTGCCCATTGACTTTTAGTATTTTTATTTTGCCTTTACAGTGTTGCAATATGGTTGTAAATTCAGTTGGGCCTTCAGCTATTTTGTTATTTGGGGTTTTTAGGTCGCGCACGTGGTTTAGTTTTATTTAAGTATCTTTTTGACGCCTACTGTTTTCTTTAGATAGGGTCTTTTCCGAGGGTCCAAGCACCCACCTATCTTTTCTTTGGGACGAGTAGTCACCATACCTGTAATCTTTCGAGCAGTACTTAGTTCCGGTCTTCGTGTAGAAAACCATTTTTGGAGTGGTAGAAGTTACTAGCCTGTAAACAACCACAGCTAAGTTTTTAGTCTTAAGTAACGCGGACGGCTATTGTGACCTTGTTATTAAGTATTCTTTTATGCAATCTGTTTTATTATATATTATTTTATATGAACCATTTATAGTTATATACCGATAAAGGTATTCCTTTGGTAATTTAATCGCGCATTGCAAAGCCAAATGTGATATCACCGCGGTTGCGCAGGTTTAATATTGATGGTAGTAATGATATAATTCATTGAATATTTTTACCTTTTTTTTTAACTAAGATCTAGTGACAGGTTCTAGTAATGAACGAGATGCCTAATTGAATAAAGCTTAATTGTTTTAAAACAGGTGTGTTTTATTTGAGAAGCCGTACAGCACTTTATTGTGTACTTGTGTATTATGTTGCCTTCCTCCATTTCTGGATAGATTTGTTTCTCTTTTAAGTGTAGCTGAGAGCGAGGTCCCAACGCGATCTTGGAGGGATTCCGATTTGCCCGGCTGACAAATCGGTGGCGACATTAACCCCCCCTTCCCTCCGGCATTTGGAGCTAGGGCACTTTTTTGCATGCTTTCGTTTAGCCGTTCTCCCTCAGCTTAACTTAACATAATTTAACTTCATTTATTTTTGGTCATTGTTGGTAAGTAAATTTTATTTAACTAACTTTAAGCGCACCTGTGCGCAGGCGCAAAGAAAAGCGTAGCAGTCTTACCTTATAATTGAATCTATGACAGGCGGCATGTAGAGTGTTTGTCACAACTGCCACTTTTTGCGCTGTTGAACAACCTTGTGGCAAACATATACATGTTAATACGCATTACAAGCGAGCCATAGATTATTGTGAAAATGTTCTAAAATGTAAAGTGTGTGAATCAAATTTATTTTTAACCATTTCCTCAGAGGTGTGTGTGATGTGCATTAAGCCTAAAACGCACAACATGTCGAATCACACTATGGCTAGGAAAGTGTAAAAAAAATGTATCTAAAAATTGTATTGAATTGCATTATTTATATTAAACTTAATAAAAGTTTATGTAATTCATACCATATTCTTTCATTTATTAATATCCACCAAATAAACCCACATAACTGCAAATAAAATATACTAAATATTAAAAATGTTTATTAGTAACAATTCTTATAACTGTATAATAGTTTTACATTGGCCGCTGAACAATGCCAAGCCTGCACCGTTTTATGAAAAAACACTCTGGAATTCTTTTAAATTTACTTAATTTTGGTTCATTTCCAACTCTAATACTGACAATGTTTTCACTACCTAACACACTTTTTAAAAATTTTGATCTTTCAACACCTTTTACATATATTTTTGAATTATTAAATAAAAAATACACTTTTATAAGGATTTTATCAATTTCTTTAAACTCTATGTGTCCAGATTCCCAGTCCAGACCATGATATTCTTCAGACCATGAAAAAAAAAGTATTAATGATTTTTATGATGAATTTAAAGATGAACCGATGGGACATTCCGATTAGAACAGAGTGATCGATATTTGAAATTTTTTTGATTGTCAAACCTTAATGGATTATACAAAAGTATACTTCTTATCTGATCTTATATTAACTGATTTTTTTTGAAGCATTTCTAAATGTAGCCTTAAATAATTTTAACCTAAAATCCTACACAATATTTCACATCACCAGGATTAAGCCCTGCGATGTTAAAAATTATAGTTGTTAAATTTGAATTATTAACTGACATAGTATAAGGGGTGGAATTTGTCATTGTAGTGTTCGAAAAGAATAATCCGAATTTTCAAAATTTTGATTCTAGCCAACCAAATTCATGTATAATGTATTTAGATGCAACTAACCTATATGGACATAGTATGAGTCAATGTCTCCCAATAAGTGATTATTTTTTTTGGATGTCAAGAAAATAAATAGATAATATCGATATCTTATCTTAGCAGACGATGCTGAATATGGCTGTGTTTTAGAAATAGATATAAAATATCCTGAAAATTTACATGAAAGACACAACGAACTACCGTTTTTATCAGAAAATGTTTCTCATCCTGATTCAAAATAAAAGATATATAATATAAAATTCATGGAGTAATTAAATTCAAACAATCAGCATTTCTTAAACCAAATATTGATTTAAATACTTAAATGAGAAACAAATCTAAAAATAGGCTGGAAAAAATTGTTAAAAATTATATAAAAATGCTATTTATGGCAAATCATTAGAAAATATTAATTGTTGACATAAGGTTAATCACACATTGGGAGAACATTGGTTATCCAAATTTTAAAAATAGTCTAGTTTTTAATGATAATTTTGTTGCACGCAGATGGCAAAAGTAAAAGGTAAACTACAATAAACCTGTTTATGTTGGATTTTGAGTCTTGGAATTATCAGAAACTCTAATTTATAATTTTATATTTAAATATATTAAGAGTAAATATGGTGACAAAGCAATATTATTGTATGCTTGATTTTACAAGTAAAAACAGAAAATTTTTATAAAGATATTCAAGAAAATTTGATTCTTCAAATTGCAATGAAAACAATATACACAAAATAACTAAGAATAAATCTGTATTAGGACGCATGAAAGATGAGTTTTCCGGCCAACCAATTTTAAGTTTTTATATCGCTGGAGCCAAAGTTTACTGTGTTAATTTGGAGAATAAATCTGAAAGAAAAGCGAAAAGTATGAAAAAATATGTTATACAAAATTCCATTACTAAACAAGATTATAAAGACGTAGTGGAAAAGTTAGAAATTAAATTTAGGAAAATGAATGTATTTCGTTCAATTTTACATAACATGGTTACACAATTACACAAGTAAGAAAATAAGGTTGCCTTGTCCCCAAAAGATGATAAACGCTACGCTAATTAAAGAATCCTTTAGAACTTTGGCTTGGGAGCATAAACATTTAAATATTTCAGATGATAAATCCAAGAGTAATAATTCAGATATTAATGATGTAGTAGACATTTAAAAAAAATAATTGCAGATCAATATAAAACATAATACTGCGAAAAACAAGTTATTTTATAAATGACGATGCTGCCAGTTGGACTAGTTCTCTCTGCATTTGTTAATAATACTCTAGTCATACAAGTTGATAATAGTGTTCAAGACGCGTTTATTTGTCTATCGATTAATAAAGAAGGGGAAGTTGGCCATCAATATGGAAGCGGATGTATATAAATAATAGATTATTTACTTACAAAGTAAATGAAAATATTATAAGCAACTCTTCTACTGTAGAGTATAAGTTAGGAATATATTATTTTAATAGATCCTATACAAAACAGAGAAATAGGAACAATTGGATTCAAAATCAGATGTGGAAGAATGTAATATACATATTATGTGTATAATATTTGTAATTATATTTTTTTATACTGTTTATGTGTTTGTTGGGATATATATTGTTTAAGGCATTTATGTATTATAAATAAATAAATGATTAAAAATTATTTTGTTTTATTGAAACAAGTTACTAATAATAAAGATTAATTCATAACAATTTTTATAATTATACAACAATTTTACATTAGCTAATGCACAATGCCATGGATTAATATTTTTTGTGAAAGCAGCATTCAGGATTTTTTTAAAATTTACTTAGTTTTGGCTCTTGACCAATGGGAATAGAATAAATATAATCTCATTCAAAAACTTTTTAAAAACTTTGTCTTTTCCTTTCACGTTAATTCTAAATGAATCGTAAAATTTCAATACATTCTTTAAAATAACATCAGAGCGCCCCAGGTCGTTGAAGGACTTGGACGTCATCTTCGATCCTATGTTGACTTTTGTTGAACATATAAATAACATAGTTTTGGAGGCAGGCAGGATGCTAGGCTTCATCGTGCGCAACTGCAGAAACTTTTATGACCCAAGAGTTTTTAAAACATTATATTTTTCTTTCGTCAGATCAAAGCTTGAATATGCTTCACTAATTTGGAATCCTCTTTACGCATGTCACATAAATAACATCGACAAAGTTCAAAAGAGATTTTTAAAATATTTATCATTTAAATCAGAAGGAGTGTATCCTGAGCAAGGAACCGCTTACGACATTTTATTAAACAGATATAATTTTATAACCCTAGAAAAAAAGGAGAGCAATTACATCTCTAGTACTTTTATTTAAGTTGCTGCGCGGTGGAATCGATTGTCCTGATCTGCTATCTCAAATAAATTTTTTTGTACCTAGTCATCATTTAGCATTTTTGTGTAAAAGAGAAAGAACAAATGTAATGATTAAATCTCCTATAAATTTTATGTGTTACAATTTTGACAGCATGTGCGAGGATTGTGATATATTTACATGTAGCTTGCGCGATCTGAGGAGGATTGCCGAGGGTGGTCATTACCTTAATTGTTTTATATACATAATAATATATGTTATTAATTGGTATTATTGTAATACAGTACACGAATGTGTGCATAATATGGCGATAATTTTGAACTTATTGTGTTTCCGTTATTGGTGGTTTATGTTTACAAATTTATATACCTAGTTGTATTAAATCGAGTACAATATTATTTATATTCAATTTTTAATATTGCTCTGTAAACGGGTTTCTTGTTGGGCAATAATGCTATTATTATTATTATTATTATTATTATTATTATTATTATTATTATTATTATTATTCTCAATGTTAGGTTTCACAGCTTTTTGTTGGTATTGCTGGTATTTTTACAGTACAAAGAAGAAATTCATCTTAACCTGTACTGTTTAGAAACTTCCGTACTATATGGCAAGTTTGGAGAATGACGCTTTTCTGAATTAGTTGGTATAAATAACCTGAATGGCCCAGTTTTTCCAAGTTGGGCTTGAAATTTTTCGTTATAGCTCCCTCCACCGATATTATGATCGGAATTAGAGAGATCAAAACTACTATCATCAGCACATTTAGTGAAAAGTTCCTGCAGGAGATCGCTGAGAAGGTGGCCAGAATGGTTGAAGCAAAATTTCAGGAGCAACTGGAGGCTCAAAAAACCAAATTGAAATCCTGTTCGGACAGGATTGATCACCTGGAGGCTGAAAATTTAAGCCTCAAGAAAAGGATGGATGATCAGGAACAGACGTCACGAAGCTTAAATGTGCGCATCTTCGGTATGCCATCTAAAGATGGCGAGGATATGCGCTCTGATACAGTGAATTTGTTTACTAAAATTCTAAAAGTAAACATTAAAAATACTGATATTATAAAATGCCACCGAATTGCCGCAAAAAAACGGTGACAATAATAAACCTCCGGCAGTACTTGTGCGGTTTGTTTCGGATAGTGCTCGACTGGTTGTGTTGAAAAGCCGTAAAAATCTTCGAAATACCGGCATTCAAATTAAGGAGGACTTAACCAAAGTGCGCTTGGCCTTATTTAGTGCTTCAATTCGTGAGTTTTCCAGCAAAAATGCGTGGGTGTTGAATGGCAATATTTACGTTAAGTGCGGCGATATAACACGACGGATCGCGGACGAACAAGATCTTGCGAAATTAATTAATTCTTAATTTTCATTTGAACGTCTATTCAAATATCGTAAGTACATTCTTATTATTTTCCTTCACCGGCAGATGGTTCCTAAACTATAAGAATAGTTTTATTTTTGCTTTATTTATAATTGTAATAATATCACAAGATTCATAAAAGGACAATGAACATTTGTGTTTTTGCCGTTCTGGTTTCTAATCTGTTATTTTTTCTCACTCTGCGTTGATAGTTTATTTTTTTTGTACTTCGGGTAGGCAGCTATACTGTGTCAATGCAATAGGTAAAGGTTAAATCAAACTTTTGTTTTAATAAGGATATATGATAATACAATTATTGACGTCTTGAATTATAATATGTTATTTTTTTTACTCTGCATTGATATTAAATTTTTGTACTTTAGGTAGGTAGCTATACTGCCCCAATGGGCTAAGGTAAAATGCAATTTTGCTTTAATGTTTATAGATGATAATATAAGGTATACATATTTATATAAATTTCCTGTATTTTTCTTTTTTATCATTTACTTTGGGCGATCCTCTGAGATTGTGTTTTTGTGTGTCAATCTTAATTTTGACTAATTTCCCATTTTTTTTTTCTTCTCTTTCTATTTTTCTCTATCACTCTTTACTTCTTACTTATCTGTTCTTCTTCTTCTTTCTTCGCCAATTATGTTTAGCTGTGCACATGTCAATGCAAGATCCTTACTTAATAGCTTTGACATATTTAAAGATCATATTAACGCAAATAATTATAATGTTATTGGAATTTCCGAAACCTGGCTCAACGCAGGCATAGGTGAACAGGCGGTCGCTATTGAACAGTACAGTTTTATAAGACAGGATCGGCTGACTAGGGGTGGTGGCGTCGGTCTGTATGTGAGGGACGGTGTGGACTTCTCAGTGTTGTTGGGTGAATGTAGGGAGTTCATTGAGCATGTCTGGATTAAATTGAAATATTGCGGCGAAACCATGATACTGGGGTGTGTATATCGTCCTCCACATGGCAGCTGTACTGACTTCCTCAATTATTTCGAGGATACACTAATCGATTTGTATAGTCAGGGTCATAAAATTTTGTGTGTAGGGGATTTTAATCTGGATTTGTTTAACTTTGAATCAAGATATGTTCTACAATTTAATAATATTTTAGAAACTTTTAGTTTGGAGCAATTAATAGCAGAGCCTACACGAATTTCAAATTTAAACTCTACCCTCCTGGATTTAATATGCTACAATTCGAGTACTGTTCAAGATATCGGGGTGAAGGATATTAACATTTCTGATCACCTCTTGGTTTACTGCAACCTGACTTTTACCAATACTACTCATCATGATCATACATATTCCTATAGGGCACTAGGTCAAATAGATATCAATGACTTTCAGGGCGACTTGGAACGGGCTCCTTGGCATGTTATATATCAGACTGATAATATTGATGATAAAGTCAAATTCTTGACAGACACCATTTTGAGTATTTTTGATCTTCACGCACCTATCAAAGTAAGTAAAAACGTAAAAAAACCGTACTGTCCTTGGATCACCGACAATATTAAGCTAATGAAACATTTGAGAAATCAGGCTCTAAAGCGCTACAGGCGGACAAGGGTTGTGGAGCATTGGGATTATTATAAACAATTAAGAAATCTTACTACTTCAGCCATCAGATCAGAAAAAAAAGCGTACCTTAATCATAAACTCCAACACTGCAATATAAAAGAAAAATGGCGTGAGCTTAAAAAACTAAATATTTTAAATTCTAAAAATAAAAAAATTCCCGAAGGGTTAAAAAAACTACACGAACTTAATAATTACTTTACGACACTTGCTAATAACAATAGTAATCCTAAACACGAACTTTTAAATTTTTACAAAAACAATAGACTTCATGCAGTTTGCTTTCGAGCCAGTGTCGGAGAACGAAGTATCTAATATAATTTTTCAAATTAAATCGAAGGCCTTTGGAGCCGATAATTTAAATATAGATCTCATTATATAATGCTGTCCATTTATTGTAACTTATTTAACGCACATTATCAACTGTTGTATTAACAAGTCCTACTTTCCCAAGGGTTGGAAGTTTGCACATGTTGTCCCATTACCCAAAGTGAGCCATCCTACAGAATACGGACAGCTACGGTCAATTTCAATATTGCCGACATTTTCTAAAATTTTAGAAAAAATTATGGAGCGACAGATTAACTCGTATGTACTTCAGTACAATATTATACCAAAAAAACAGTCAGGATTTCGAGAGGGTTACAGCTGTGCCACTGCGCTTTCTGATATTCTCGATGACGTATTAGTGGCGCATGATAAAAATGAAGCAACAATACTTGTACTTCTTGATTTTACCAAAGCCTTTGATATGCTGAACCATGACATTTTAACTGCAATTCTAGCCTACATTGGCTTTACTCCAAACTCAGTTTCTTTGCTGGCCTCTTTTTTGTCCGACAGGGTTCAGAGGATTGTTCTCGATGGTAAAAAATCAGACACCAAAAATGTTAACACAGGTGTTCCGCAGGGTAGCATCCTGGGTCCTCTTCTTTTTAGCATATTCACCTCAAATTTTATAAAATATTTAAAACACTCACAGTATCATTTATATGCGGATGATACGCAAATTTACCTTTCATTTAGGCTCAACGAGGTACACAATGCTATCACTAAACTAAATGAGGATTTAAATACGCTCTTGGACGTAACGTCTAATCATTTGCTCAAAATCAATCCCATAAAATCCATAGCTCTTTTGTTTTGCAACGAAAATCATAGAAATTCATTGTTAGACGTAATTAATTTGAAAATCGGCTCTGAAGTTATTCCTTTTAAAGAATATACTAAAAACTTGGGTCTTATTGTCGATACCAGGTTAAAATTTAGAGAGCATGTAACACAATGCCTAAAAAGGGGATTCTCTATGTTGTAACCGTGGAGTGGGTAATAATTGTCAATGTAAGTTGGCTAAAAAAACTGGAGGATTTTAATAAGATAATTCTCTAAAAAAAATTCTTTCAAACGGGTTTTAATTCATACCAACAAAGGGCGAAACTCCAGTGCCTTTATAGACTCCTGATCAAAACTAAAAATATACATTTCAACTAGTCAAAATCGGTAACAAAAATTAATGACAATTATCCCATCAACACTGTCCAACTGGGTACCTCGGTTGCTCAGTTATCTGGTTTTTGGAGAACGGATAGGTCGCTGGATTTTTTTCCAAACTAAATAAACTTACTCAGACTTAGATATGGGCGCCAGTCAAGTATAGTACTTAACAGAAGAGTTAAAGATAAATAGGGGTAGAACCCATGGGGTTCGAACCCAAGTTAAAGAAGAATGAAACAAAAAGAAAAGTCTTATTACAAGTGATCTATTTTCAAAGAAAATTTACTGATAACTTTTATAATCTTAACCTTTTCACAACAAGTGATCTAGTTTCAAATAAAATGTAATAATAAATCTTATAAACACTCGAAACTATTCCTAATACTTAATATATTTTTACAGGAAATGAAATCTAAAAAATTTTGCAGAAAGATTTAGTAATTAACCACTGTGAACAGGTATCACTAAATATACATTTACCAGATTATAACCAAAATTTATTCATACTAATAGTAAGACAGAAGAAGGAGGGTATTGCTGTACCAAATTTAAATTATATTATATACCTAGCCTTACCAACTAGTACACGTTAATATTACCAATACTACGCACGATTGAGTTTACGTTAATAAATAAGGAATAATGATTTTATGGTTACTGCTCTCAGTTGTATTTACAAAAAAAAGGAAATTCAAACTTTCCAAACCCAGATAGTTATCTGGGTACAGTATAGGAGAAGTAAATTATAAAAGCTAAAGGGTGATTAACCTTGTACGGTTAATACACAGGAGGGCAAGGGATCACTAAGCGGATCGACTTACTAGAAGGGGAAAATAAATGGAGCGTAGGTGTTGTCCTTTCGGGTTCTTGAAGAACTAACACCCAGAAGGTAGAGTTAACTGCGTTAGTTAACTCCCACCAAAGATAAGCGGACCATTCAGATCGGCCGGCTTAAGGCGAAGGAAGAAAAAGAAAGAACCAGGAAAATATAAAGTAAGGGAGGTAAATAGGTAGTGCAAAACTAATAATATTTAAAATATTATTTACTATAAATACCAATTGATCGGTATTTAAAGCCCAATACTTTTACAAGTAAGGGGTTAATAGGGAATAACCGCCCCTTAAATAAATAAATAGCTTATACTATAAGCCGGGGACATTCCAGAGAGATAAAGTTTAATATTTTATGTTATAATACTTCTACGAGTGATAAAATTGATCATTGACAAAGTTACATGACATCATTAAAGAATTAATTATTGACAAATTGGCGAAGGCCGTGATAAAAAGGAATACTTAGTTATTAATCAAAAGGTGAAATTTTACTTAACCCAAAATATCTAAACGGAGAGAAAGAATACTCATCTTTTCAGGTATAGGTATAGATGTAGGTCCACGTCACATCAAGAGCTACCAAGGCGTGGTTAGCTTAGGGCCACCAGGCAAAAACTGTACAAAGGGCATAACCACACATGTATGTCAGCGGGACTATCAGCAACACTGCTAAGGGATAGGGAAGAGTGACGTCACGTCTCAAGTTCCCGCTTCACTCCCATACACTCAATACACGTCCAGGCCGACACGGTAGGTAGGTCTTGATTAACTTCTTCACATCCATTCCGATATCATCCAAGTAGAAATTCAGTAGAAAGCTTCTCAAGGTTGCCAAGGTTTTATCAGGACCTAATCGGTTTATATATTAACAGAATGGCAGAGTAAAATTCTAAACTTCATAAGTGAGGTTATGGATCCCACATGTGGCGTGGAAAATCCAGAAGAACTACAGTATCTTCATAATAGGCAGCAGGTTCTTGTTTGGAAAACCGAGTTTACCTCTGGGATGTTAAGAACGTAATGAGTTCGTGACTCACCGTCTATGTAAAATATGAAGTTTAGTTCAAAATTGGGTGTACCCCAGTAACATGAAGTTAATCTAGAAAATTTAACTCTCCAACATGGAGATAGGACTAAATACTCACGAGTAGTTCGTAGTATTCAAGAAGCAGGACCAGTATGGAAGGGTCAATAAACCCTTGACAAGGCCCTACAGATGTAGTCACCCTCTATATAAGTATTAAGGGAACTTTGGGGGTAAAATTCAGAAAAAACTGAAGGTTGACTATATCCTACAGACTAAGTGCAGAGATCATACTAAGGGCAAAGTGAGGATATAATTACGGTAACTTGAAATTCATAAGTAAAAGAATCATTAAAAGAGTCCAAAAGTGAAAGAAAGATTATAAGAATCCGTAAATGAAAGAATAATTAAAAGAATCCATAGGTTAAAAATCCATGACTAAAAGTGAAAGACCTGAAACAAAATGGCGGGCGTTACACGCATTCCTTGCGTAAAATTTATTAATTTATTAATTTACCTGATGATCTGGTCTCTTCAGGCTCAGACGTAACTTAAAATCCAATTAAGCTTCATTCTCTTGTAGTGAAATTTCTATCCGACATTAATCGTTACATTAAAAATGTATTATTCACTACTGCAAAACGAAAACGTGCCCTGCTGAGCACTGGCCAAGAAGGAAAGGGACGCTTGATTCCGCGTCAATCACTTTTATGGTTACTAGCCCATAAAAAATGACAGGACAGGAGCCAATAAAACTTAATACAGCGAAATCACATGATCCAGGTTAAAATCACCATTCACTCTGTCAAATTCAAAGAAACACTTCAACAATATGATTCACAAACCGGAGACATCATTCGAATTTCGAAATAAGAAAGGAGTTTGACCATTTCTCAAACACGTTGCCGGTTAAACTAAAGAAATATAGGTCAAGTTCATCAGCTGGGTCCTCCCGTTAGATGAAAAATTAACATTGCTACAGGTAGTATTATAAGTTGCCTAAGTGACACGGGGAAAATCAATACTTCAAACGACAGCAGATGCGCTGGTCGCCTCAAGCCAGTAAATTCATTATTCCAAGGGCAAATGACATGGGCGTAGTGAATTAGATTTGCGGATTAATATTAAATTAAATTAGAAATTTTTAGAAAATAATGAATACCTCAGCAACGGCTGATTTAAGTTGTAACAAACGGCAAAAAGTTTGTTACAAATACCCTCCTCCAATGAAAAAATTAAAAAAAAAAATGTACACTTCCACATTTAAAGATTACATAATATACCTTCGGCAAACAAAGCCTGTTACAATTCTTAGGTACTAACTTATATCTAAATACCTCCTAACCAACCATGGAAGAAGATATGTTCACTCCGAGTCGTCAGAATCGAAGCTGTCATTTTTATAAGCTTTTAAATCTTTTATATGATAACGACCGATATTTCTATTGTTCTCATCGATCAACTCATAAATTAAAGGTGATATCTTTTTTAATATTGTACATTTAATGAATTTTTTGGCCAGCTTTTTGGAAAAATAATTGCCAGCATCAGATAAAATAAAATTTCTTTTATAGACAATATCACCTTCATTAAATTCGAGGTGTCTTTTTCTTAGATTGTAATATTTTCTATTTCTTTCATAAGCGTTATTTATGTTCTTAGAAACTTGTTCATAAATTTCGGGCAATTTTGAAAGTTCCTTAGCCAGGTGGTGTCGATCGTCAAATTGGTATGGGGAAAGATTTTTATTTTCAATTTGGCCATAGTAATCGCCTGAGGTAGGTAAGTTGCGTCCAAATGTCAAAAAAGCAGGTGAGAAGGATGTAGATAAGTGAGTAGTGGTGTTAATGGCATTGCAGATTTGGGGAACATGTTTATCCCAGTCCCTATGATTATTTTCTTTAATGAACGACCGGATGGCGGTACCTATAACTCTATTTGCACGTTCTACATTATTAGTTTGAGGATGATATCGAGCATTATACCATATATTACTGACTTTATATGACTTCAACAAACTAGAAAATTCCTGAGATTTAAATTGACTACCGTTGTCGACTATAATGGTTTGGGGAACTCCAAAATACATGAATACATATTCGTCAAGAAAGTTGCAAATCTCTTTAGTCACGGCTCTTCTCATTTTATGGATAAAAGTGAATTTAGTAAACCAGTCTATTACGACCAACAAATAACAATTGCCCGACTTAGATTTTGGAAAGGGTCCCTGAATATCGATAGATAACAATTTAAAGGGTACAGAGACATTTTTGGGTGCTCCCATAAGACCTGCGCGGGCGAACTGTGATACTTTTTGCTCGTTGCAGACTTGACAACGGGAAATATATTTTTTAACATCTGGTCTCATTCCAGGCCACCAGAACTGCTCAAATATTTTGTCATAACATTTTTTAAAACCGAAATGAGCTCCTAAGGGACTATCATGATATTTTTCTAAAATGTCCTTCCTATTAATTTTTGGAACTATGGTTTTCCAACTTTTTTGATTAACATTTATAGGGTTGTTACACGGAAAGTGTTTATACAAGGTATTATTTTCTACTCTGAATAGAGGATAATTCTGAGGGCATGTTTGTACTTTAGTAATTAATTCTGAGTACAAACGATCGGGTGCAATATTATTAAGGGTAGAAACTTCGGGAAAACTGCGACTGAGTGCATCAGCTACTATATTGGTAGCTCCAGAGCTATGTTTTAAGTCAAATTTAAACTGGGAAAGGAATATGGACATTCGGGCTAACCTACCAGTAGGGTTGTCTAAACGGAATAGCCACTGTAAGGAATAATGGTCGGTGAGAATGGTGAAGGGCGGTCCACCTTCGATATAAGATCTAAATTTTAGAACTGCATGAACTATGGCTAGTAGTTCTTTTTCTGTGACTGTCATGTTGATTTCTGACTTGGTTAAGGTACGTGAAGCGTAGGCTATAACATATTCGTCGTCACCGTCTAATTGGGTAAGTACTGAACCTATGGCCGGATTTGAAGCGTCCGTCTGAATAGTAAAGGGCTTGGTAAAATCCGGATTTCTCAACACGGGGGTCGACACTAATCGGGTTTTAATAACGTTAAATGCCAAATCGGCTTCAGGGTTCCAAGAAATTAATTGTTTTTTCTTTTTGCCTTTAGTTAAATTATTGAGTGGTACAATTAGTTCAGAGAATTTTTTATAAACTTACGGTACCATGAGGCCATTCCTACGAAACGTTTTATGCCTGTTACGTCTTTGGGTTTTTGATAATTTGAAATTGCGGAAATTTTATCAGGGTTGGCATGCAGACCATTTTTATCGACTACATAACCTAGAAAGGCAAGACTAGGTTGACAGAATTTACATTTTTCGGCATTAATAGTGAGACCGGCTTTTTTCAAGGTATTAAAAACTTTATCAAGAGTTTGTAGGTGTTCGTCAAAGTCGCTATTGACCACCATTAAGTCGTCAAGATAGACAAATATATTTTGCTCCATAGAGGGGTCAAACAGGCCATCGACCAAGCGCTGTAGAGAAGAAGGTGCATTTAAAATACCAAATGGCATTCGTACAAATTCAAAGTGTCCTCTATTGATAACTGTAAAAGCAGTCTTAGCACAAGAATCTTCACTAAGTTTGATTTGCCAAAAAGCTTGTTTTAAATCTATTGAAGTCAAAAAATGGGCATCCCTAACTTTATCAAGGGTTCTAGATAAATAAGGAAGAGGATAGGGGTCCTTAATAGTCACACTATTAAGTGGACGGCCATCATAACAGAGGCGAAACTCTCCAGAGCTCTTTTTAACAAGTAAGACATTAGCAGAATAAGGGCTGGTAGAAGGCCGAATTACTCCTAACTTTAATAACCTATCGATTTCATCATTCATATGCTTCTGCATGTAGGGGGAAAGAAGAAAGGGTCTTTTGCGAAAGGGTTCGTTACTAGTAACTTCGATTTTGTGTTCGACTAAATTGGTAAGTCCTAAGTTTTCAGAAACTAACTGATTGAATTTACCCATAGTTTGACTCAATCGGGTTTTCTGATCAACTGTTAAATCATTTTCTGCTTGAATAGAAATATTCTCAAATACCTCTTTTACTATTATTTCATCATTACTCAAAACGTTTAGGAGATCATAAGAATTATTCTCAAAATTTAACCTTAAGTTTACTTTGTGACAGAAATCAATGCCTAAAATCAGGGTTTGGCGAATGCTTGGAACTATCAAAACTTCTAAGTCGATTGACTTCTTATCTAAAATAAGGGGAATATCAGCAAGGCCTAAAACTTCCTGAGGCTTGCCATCAGCAGTGGTGATCAACGTTTTACAAGATTTAGTTTTCATTTGAAAACCTAAGTCAAGAATCAGGTTATAACCTCTTTTTCCTAATACACTTTGCATTGCCCCGGTATCTAACAAGGCAGTTACTGGTTTATTATAAATAGAAATGTCTAAATAGGGCCTCTGATCTATACTGGATTCTCTTGTAAATAAAGGCGAAATTTCATGAAATTTAAAAAAATGCTGGACGGTATTAAGCCATTTTGACCAATTATTTGATAAGTGAAAATTATCGGACTTTAATTTGGAGGGGAACCTCTTCCGGCCGAACGGGGAAGGGGGCTGTAGGCGTTTTTTGAATTACATTTATGGCACTTAGGCAAGGTAACATTCTTTTGCCCGCATCTATAGCAAAATATTTTTCTTTTAATCGTACATTGCTGGAAATGATGACCTAGTTGGTCACAATTGTAACAAGGGTGATTATTTAAAGCGAAAAGCTCGGGGGCTAAGGCAGTACTACTAGGGGTTGGGTTGGACTGGGGTGATGGCAAGTCTTGTAAACCAATAAGGTTTTGTTCATTGTTATCCGAATTATTTAAATTAATATTTGGTGCATTTGAACTACTATTGTTTTCCTGACACCTTGGTGGAATTATTATCTCAGAGACTTGTTTATGATGTTGATATTGCTTGGAAAATGGTTTTCGATAAACTAATTCCGGTTCCAGAGTGGAAGAGGTACAGAAAGGGGGAGCTTGAAAGGTTTCACTTCTTAATTTAGTGTCCTCCAATACTCGACATAGAGTTTTAAGTTCGAATAAAGACAAGGGTTGTCTTAGGGCTAACTGTTGTTGATAATAGGGTAATAGGTTTCTAAGAATTAATCTTAATTGAACCAGGGGGTCTATCGGGTTTATAAAACGTTTAAAAAGGTTTTCCATAATGGCAATATATATTAAGGGTCTTTCTGTGACTCCTTGAGTCCGTGCTCTAATTTCGTCCCATAAGGCTACTTCATAATCGATAGGCAAAAAGTTTAATCGCAAATGAAAGACTAATTCTTCCCAGCTAGTAACAGTGTGTCTAATAGAACGATACCAAATCAATATTTCACCCTCAAACAACTCATGGGAAAAATGTAACAAATTTTCTTTAGAAATTCTGTGGGCAGAACAAAACTCATCTACTTTTTCTAAGAAACTGTGTAGACTTTGATTTTTTCCATTAAATTTAAAATTTAAGCGATTCAGAGGTGGTGCCCTATAATTATCCTGATTGTAAGAAATCGTAGAATTAGTTGGCAATGGAAAATTTGAAGGTAAAAATTGGGTAGAATGATTGCTGGTGTGTTGAGCGAATGGTGGAGGAATGTTGGAATTTAAGCTAGCTGCTAGACTATTGGCTATTCCAGTGCTTTGGGTTACGTTAGGCGGAATTCGACTATTTGGAAAATTATTACTGAAATGGTGATATCTTGGAGTGCTTTTTTGATTGAACGAGGGATGGCTATTCAGATTTTGGTTGCCACTGTTCAGAAGGCTCTAAGGGAGGAACAAAATTAGCGACTTGGGGTGGTGAAAAGTGTAAAATGCCATGAGGAAGTGTAGAGTTAGGTGGAAAAGGTCCCAGAAAATCATCGATATCTTGATTTACGGAGCCTTGCATAGCCAGGCGAGAATAATTATCTCCAAAATTGACAGGATTAGGGCCAGGTATTTGATTAATACGGGGGAAGTCCAAATTTCGGGGTTCTAAATAAGTCGGGTTTAATGGAGACGGAGTTTGTCTAATTCGGTCATTATTTTGGGATATATTAAATATTTGATGGTTATTTCTAATACTTTCTTCTGTATAGGGTGATTGACTATTGGTATACGGGGTTTAATTTAAGTTGGGTCGTATAGGTTCTGTCACTGGTCTAGGATCGTCGGTACGTCGTGAGTATCGGGGTGTATTATGAGGTAAAGTTCCTTCTGCCGATCGATGAACAAGTGCTTCGGTCTGAATCACTACTCTAGGGCTTCGAGAGCTCTGAATCAGTTGTTCATTCTCAGCAAAAGATACTCTGCGAGGTAGGGTGGCTTTTTCAGAACCTTCAGAATCGCTTTCATTCGAATGTTCTGAGGAACTTTCATCAGAAGTTTGCAATTGTACTAAATTGATATCATTTCTTTGTGCTTTAAGTTTTAAATCGGTAATAAGAGACATAGTTTGAGTTAATAAATCGGTCTTTAAATTATGTTCCTCGTCACTGCTGGGAGAAACACAATCCAACCTATTTTGAACATGTAATAACCTCGTTAAGGTTCTTTTAAAATCAATATGACGTTTATCTGAGTTAAAAATAGTTACCAATCCTTGAAAGATTACCAGTTTCCGGCGACAGATGTCAGCGTTTTGCTGGAAATCTAAGGGTGATTCTAGATGAGTGATGATAGAATTATCTCTTTCCGCGTGTATGAGTTCTCGCAAGAGTGACTTCAAGGTTCTGACATTACAGCTTGGATCAACTTCGACTCTTCTGGCGTTGAGTTCGAACATTAGCTCATCTTTCCACAAATAGTCGGGGTTCATTTTCAACATTTGTAATAACGTACCTAAAAACTTCCAAATACAATTAAAATTTTATCAAAATGGTGTCTCTAGTACAAATAAAGACACTTTTATAACAATTATCTATTTTGGTACTGCAATACAAGAAAAAGAAGAAAGAAAAAGTTTTGCGTCTGGCAAGTGTTGACATAAATAATTAAAGACTTAGTTCAAAAAAAAATTATTTATAAGAAAATGTGGGAGCAAATTTTACATAGGCTGCAGAGTGCCAATTTAAATAGTTATTCCTTATTAACAATAATAAGAAACAAGTTGTAAATTGCCCATTCAAAACTCGCCCCACACGTTGCGGCGCCAATTTGAAACCGTGGAGTGGGTAATAATTGTCAATGTAAGTTGGCTAAAAAAACTGGAGGATTTTAATAAGATAATTCTCTAGAAAAAATTCTTTCAAACGGGTTTTAATTCATACCAACAAAGGGCGAAACTCCAGTGCCTTTATAGACTCCTGATCAAAACTAAAAATATACATTTCAACTAGTCAAAATCGGTAACAAAAATTAATGACAATTATCCCATCAACACTGTCCAACTGGGTACCTCGGTTGCTCAGTTATCTGGTTTTTGGAGAACGGATAGGTCGCTGGATTCTTTTCCAAACTAAATAAACTTACTCAGACTTAGATATGGGCGCCAGTCAAGTATAGTACTTAACAGAAGAGTTAAAGATAAATAGGGGTAGAACCCATGGGGTTCGAACCCAAGTTAAAGAAGAATGAAACAAAAAGAAAAGTCTTATTACAAGTGATCTATTTTCAAAGAAAATTTACTGATAACTTTTACAATCTTAGCATTTTCACAATAAGTGATCTATTTTCAAAGAAAATTTACTGATAAATTTATAATCTTAACCTTTTCACAACAAGTGATCTAGTTTCAAATAAAATGTAATAATAAATCTTATAAACACTCGAAACTATTCCTAATACTTAATATATTTTTACAGGAAATGAAATCTAAAAAATTTTGCAGAAAGATTTATTTATTTATTTATTTATTTATTAGTATCAATACACTACGGAAACAATATCCAATTGGTATGTATAAAATTAACAGTGAGATATACTATAAACTTAAAGAGAAACAATAAAAAAGTATAACAGATTAAAAATATACAAGAATAAAGGACGTACGTCTCTTTTTACGGAAAGAGATATTACAATAATAATTTGAGTTTTTTTTAAATGTCGTTGCTGTACAGTTAAACTCAAAGTTAGTTGGAATGTAAGCGTTAAAAAGATGCATAATGCGGTTGGCAACATTATTTCTGCCGACGTCAGTCCGATATCTGTTGGTTAAGAACATGTCATGTGAACGAGTATCACGCGAAGGTACACGAAAGTTTATAAGAGCTAGAAGCTCAGAGCAATTTATGACGTTAGTGATTATTTTGAACCCGAACACAATTGTAAGAAAAATTCTACGCCTTTCTAAGCTATCGATGTTGGTTAATTGTAAACGATCCTGATGGGAGAAACGGCTTTTGTCTATTCTCATTTTGTATAGTAAAAAGTTAACAAATTTTATTTGGACTCGTTCGATACGCTTAATGTGAGTTTGGTAATATGGCGACCAGATTATGCAGCAATATTCAAGATGACTACGCACCAGTGAAAAATATAGAGTTTTCAGTACCTCGGAGCTGGAAAATTCCCAGCACCGGCGCATTATGAAACCTGCCATCCTGAAAGCCTTTGCCGAAATATAGTTTAAGTGTTCATTAAAACGTAGTTCGGAGTCGAAAATTACACCTAGGTCATTGATTAAGTTAACTCTAACTAGAGGGGAGCATGAAATGAAGTAAGAATGTAGAATTGGGGATTTTTTACGTGAAAAAGTTATAGTCTTACATTTAGAGATGTTTAGCTCCATCTTATTTAGTAAGCACCATTCTAATAGTTTGTTGATCTCTAGTTGCAAAAGCAAACAATCGTGGAAGTTGGTGATTTTTCTAAAGATCTTTAGATCGTCCGCGTAGAAAAGAAATTCACAACTGGCAAAAATGTAAGCTAGATCATTAACAAATATAAGAAACAATATCGGACCCAAGTGTGAACCTTGAGGTACTCCGGATGTCACTGTTATTTCCTTAGATGTGGTACCATTAATTTTAACGATTTGAGTACGATTGCGAAGGTAACTTGATATCCATGAGAGAAGAGGATCTGTAACGCCAAATGACTTTAGTTTATTTATAAGAATGTTATGATCTACTCTGTCGAAAGCCTTTTTAAAATCGAAATATATTGAGTCAACTTGATCTCCTGAGTCCACAAGTGTTGATAAGTAATGTGAATATACACATAAATTCGTCTGGCATGATCGTCCAGGTAGGAAGCCGTGCTGATGTTCTGAAAGATTGTTGTTTAGATTTGACAATAGCTCATCGACGACGATAGATTCTAGAACCTTACCCATACAGTCTAGGCCAGATATAGGTCGATAATTAGTTACATCCCCTCTACTGCCGCCCTTGAATATAGCAGTTACATAGGCAGACTTCCAGAAAGTGGGGAACTGACCGGAACTAAGGGAGAGTTGAAATAGGTAACTAAGTGGAAATGCTAAGGTGGGACTACAGTTTTTTACAAAGATTGGGGGAATGTTATCTGGTCCTGCTCCCTTTTTTTCGTCAAGGTTGATAAGCTTTTCAAACACTATGGCACTGTTAATTTCGATGTTAGAAATAACTATGTTATTATTAGATAAGCGAGATGAGCTGTTAAGAGTTGTGGCATCTGACTTGGTAAATACTGATTGAAAAAAGTCTGCAAAAAAATCTGCAATGACTTTAGGATCACCTGAGTCGACGCCATTAAATTTAAGTTTGGCAGGAAACCCGGAGGTGTTACGTTGAGACCTTAAGTATGACCAAAACGCTTTAGTATTGTTTAATATGTTATTTTGTGTAGTGCAAATGAATATGTCGTAGTCTTTTTTTATTGAGATTTTTGATTGTGATCTTAGTGTCTTGTAGCGGGACTCATCACAAGCTAATCGCGTACTCTTGTACTTCTTAAAGGCTTTATTTTTATTATTAATCAGAGTAATCGTTTCATTTGAGAAATAATTAGGATATTTTAAAGCTGAAACTCTAGTTTTTGGAACATATAGGTCGAATGCAATATTAAGAACTGTATAAAACATCACAATCGCGTTATTTATGTCGTTGCAGTACATAAAACTCCAGTCAATCGACTCAAAGTAATCATTTAAGAGATTATAATCCGCCTTATAAAAATTATATTTAAAAAACTGCGAGTCCGATATGTTATTATTTTCAGAGATATCTGTGCAGAATTCGATTATTAGGGGGGGATGATGAGAGTCAGCTTTAGTTAGGGGTGACATGTTCTTAGAAACAGACATTTAGTAATAAACCACTGTGAACAGGTATCACTAAATATACATTTACCAGATTATAACCAAAATTTATTCATACTAATAGTAAGACAGAAGAAGGAGGGTATTGCTGTACCAAATTTAAATTATATTATATACCTAGCCTTACCAACTAGTACACGTTAATATTACCAATACTACGCACGATTGAGTTTACGTTAATAAATAAGGAATAATGATTTTATGGTTACTGCTCTCAGTTGTATTTACAAAAAAAAGGAAATTCAAACTTTCCAAACCCAGATAGTTATCTGGGTACAGTATAGGAGAAGTAAATTATAAAAGCTAAAGGGTGATTAACCTTGTACGGTTAATACACAGGAGGGCAAGGGATCACTAAGCGGATCGACTTACTAGAAGGGGAAAATAAATGGAGCGTAGGTGTTGTCCTTTCGGGTTCTTGAAGAACTAACACCCAGAAGGTAGAGTTAACTGCGTTAGTTAACTCCCACCAAAGATAAGCGGACCACTCAGATCGGCCGGCTTAAGGCGAAGGAGAAAAAGAAAGAACCAGGAAAATATAAAGTAAGGGAGGTAAATAGGTAGTGCAAAGCTAATAATATTTAAAATATTATTAAATATAAATACCAATTGGTCGGTATTTAAAGCCAAATACTATTACAAGTAAAGGGTTAATAGGGAATAACCGCCCCTTAAATAAATAAATAGCTTACACTATAAGCCGGGGACATTCCAGAGAGATAAAGTTTAATATTTTATGTTATAATACTTCTACGAGTGATAAAATTGATCATTGACAAAGTTACATGACATTATTAAAGAATTAATTATTGACAAATTGGCGAATGCCGTGATAAAAAGGAATACTTAGTTATTAATCAAAAGGTGAAATTTTACTTAACCCAAAATATCTAAACGGAGAGAAAGAATACTCATCTTTTCAGGTATAGGTATAGATGTAGGTCCACGTCACATCAAGAGCTACCAAGGCGTGGTTAGCTTAGGGCCACCAGGCAAAAACTGTACAAAGGGCATAACCACACATGTATGTCAGCGGGACTATCAGCAACACTGCTAAGGGATAGGGAAGAGTGACGTCACGTCTCAAGTTCCCGCTTCACTCCCATACACTCAATACACGTCCAGGACGACACGGTAGGTAGGTCTTGATTAACTTCTTCACATCCATTCCGATATCATCCAAGTAGAAATTCAGTAGAAAGCTTCTCAAGGTTGCCAAGGTTTTATCAGGACCTAATCGGTTTATATATTAACAGAATGGCAGAGTAAAATTCTAAACTTCATAAGTGAGGTTATGGATCCCACATGTGGCGTGGAAAATCCAGAAGAACTACAGTATCTTCATAATAGGCAGCAGGTTCTTGCTCGGGAAACCGAGTTTACCTCTGGGATGTTAAGAACGTAATGAGTTCGTGACTCACCGTCTATGTAAAATATGAAGTTTAGTTCAAAATTGGGTGTACCCCAGTAACATGAAGTTAATCTAGAAAATTTAACTCTCCAACATGGAGATAGGACTAAATACTCACGAGTAGTTCGTAGTATTCAAGAAGCAGGACCAGTATGGAAGGGTCAATAAACCCTTGACAAGGCCCTACAGATGTAGTCACCCTCTATATAAGTATTAAGGGAACTTTGGGGGTAAAATTCAGAAAAAACTGAAGGTTGACTATATCCTACAGACTAAGTGCAGAGATCATACTAAGGGCAAAGTGAGGATATAATTACGGTAACTTGAAATTCATAAGTAAAAGAATCATTAAAAGAGTCCAAAAGTGAAAGAAAGATTATAAGAATCCGTAAATGAAAGAATAATTAAAAGAATCCATAGGTTAAAAATCCATGACTAAAAGTGAAATACCTGAAACAAAATGGCGGGCGTTACACGCATTCCTTGCGTAAAATTTATTAATTTATTAATTTACCTGATGATCTGGTCTCTTCAGGCTCAGACGTAACTTAAAATCCAATTAAGCTTCATTCTCTTGTAGTGAAATTTCTATCCTACATTAATCGTTACATTAAAAATGTATTATTCACTACTGCAAAACGAAAACGTGCCCTGCTGAGCACTGGCCAAGAAGGAAAGGGACGCTTGATTCCGCGTCAATCACTTTTATGGTTACTAGCCCATAAAAAATGACAGGACAGGAGCCAATAAAACTTAATACAGCGAAATCACATGATCCAGGTTAAAATCACCATTCACTCTGTCAAATTCAAAGAAACACTTCAACAATATGATTCACAAACCGGAGACATCATTCGAATTTCGAAATAAGAAAGGTACGATGGCTCTGAAGGACCACAGATAAATTTAAAATACTTAAAAATGCCAAATACAGAAGTGGAAATTTCCACTTATTATGTGGACATTTCCACTTATTATGTGGAAATATCCACTTATTATGTGGAAATTTCCACTTATTATCTGGAAATTTCCACTTATTATCTGGAAATTTCCAGTTATTATCTGGAAATTTCCACTTATTATCTGGAAATTTCCACTTATTATCTGGAAATTTCCACTTATTAAATTGTCCTAAAAGTACCTACAAGTCTCAACCGGCAAGCAGCAGAATCAAGCAGTACAGGGTGATTCATTATGGTCGACGAGCGGCCATATCTTGGAAACTACTGAGCATAGAAATTCAGGAAAAAAAAATCCTGGAAATAATTTTTATGTTCCGCATTTTGCCGCAAGAGGGCGTAAAAAGCTTGGACAATTATGCATCATTTTGGTCTTATGCTCATTGGCGTACCGACTTTAATAAGAGGGGGGGAAGCTGTTGAAAGTGTAATCATTTAAATCGCTGTAATTTATAAACGATTTATCCGATTTTAGCAAACTAAAGACTGTTTGGAAGAGAAATGTATGCACTTTCACCAATCGTATTTAGTTGTCCATAATAGATCTAAAAAAAAATGCTAGAAGGCGCCATTTGTAATAGTAAGACATTTTTTGATTTTACTCCGAAAAAATAAATCATACGGTATAATTATGATACCATAATTGAAAAGTAGATTAAATTTGCTAGAAAAAGTATTAGAACCGCAGCTCGATATCTCCGTCCGTTTCAGCGTTATCGCCAATAGAATAATTTAAAAAAATTTAAATGAAGAAGCGATTATATATTTTTTAGGAAAAAAGTGGGACGCCACTGATATTTTTCCATGTGGATATTATTTCGGATTAGCCTGGTCAATTCTGCATAAAAATGGTCTCTTGCGTTTTTCTACTCAGACACACCGTTCTTAATTAAAATAATTAAATTAGACGGGCGGAAGCATGCCTATTAAGTGAATTTTCAACAATTTTTATAAAACAAAATTTTTTATTATCAATGTTAATAATAATAACTAGTAGAACTGAATTTCTATGCTCAGTAGTTTCCAAGATATGGCCGCTTGTTGACCTTAATGAATCACCCTGTACTGCTTGATTCTGCTGCTTGCCGGTTGAGACTTGTAGGTACTTTTAGGACAACTTAATAAGTGGAAATTTCCAGATAATAAGTGGACATTTCCACATAATAAGTAGACATTTCCACATAATAAGTGGAAATTTCCACATAATAAGTGGAAATTTCCACTTCTGTATTTGGCAATTTTAAGTATTTTAAATTTATCTGTGGTCCTTCAGAGCCATCGTAGAAAGAAGTTTGACCATTTCTCAAACACGTTGCCGGTTAAACTAAAGAAATATAGGTCAAGTTCATCAGCTGGGTCCTCCCGTTAGATGAAAAATTAACATTGCTACAGGTAGTATTATAAGTTGCCTAAGTGACACGGGGAAAATCAATACTTCAAACGACAGCAGATGCGCTGGTCGCCTCAAGCCAGTAAATTCATTATTCCAAGGGCAAATGACATGGGCGTAGTGAATTAGATTTGCGGATTAATATTAAATTAAATTAGAAATTTTTAGAAAATAATGAATACCTCAGCAACGGCTGATTTAAGTTGTAACAAACGGCAAAAAGTTTGTTACAATGTTAAAAATGATTTACTCTCACAGACATTACCTTTCAAAAAAAACTAAAATGGAACTGTGCGACTCATTAGTCCTGTCCCATTGCAATTTTTCGGACAACGTATATGGCCCCTTTCTGGACTTAGTTGATACTAGGCGGATACAGAAACTTCAAAATTCTTGTGTAAGGCTGGTGTGTGGAATAAGACGTAGGCAAAGGGTATCACATGAATTACGTGAATTAGGCTGGCTGAATATGTTTAATAGACGAACTCTCCACTCATTATGCATTAATTATAAGTTATTCAAATTTAAAGGCCCTCCTTATCTTTACAATAAGCTTAAATTCCGAACTGACGTACATAATCTAAACATTCGGAAAAACACATTTTAACCATACCAGCTCACAATAAAGAAATGTTTAAAAAATCTTTCTCCTACAATGTAGCTTATCTTATAAACAAATATAAAATTACAGATTTCTCACAAAGTGTGTCAGGTTTTAAGAAAAAAATGAAGGCAATATTACTGGACCTACAATGAACCCATTGTTATGCGTACGGCGACTTTAATCTTGGTTCTTCTCTGTCTCTTTTTCTCTCTCTCTCTCTCTCTCTCTCTCTCTCTCTCCCTCTCTCTTTCTCTACCTCTCTCTTTCTCTATCTCTCTCTTTCAATTACTCTGTATTTCTCTACTCTGGTTCTAAATGTAATTAATAATAACTTATATCTTTAATGAGATACTATCTCATCTGTATTTAGTTTTTTTTCTCTACCTGCTATGGTGTATTAATTATATAAAGCAGCTATTGCTAGTACATTTAATTTATATGATTAAGTATTTTTTTCTTTTTAAAGTATAACTGGGCTTCAACAGCGCCTTCCATCGTGAGGGACGCTGCAAGTGGGCCTTTTATTCCATTGTATATTTGTATTTGTAATTTAATTTGTTTATGTTTATTTTTTTTGGAATAATAAATGAATTATTATTATTATTATTATTATTATAATTATGTCTATTTTATGTATGGATATGTATATCCAGCGTCTGCTGCTACCACTTTTTTAAGAATTTCCCCATTCGATTCTTGGAAGTATTTTCTCATAGAAGTCTCTTGCGACTTGCACAAGTTATATATATTACTGAGACCTCTTCCTCCCTCCTTTCGTTTTAGGTAGATTCTTTCAAGTGCAGAGCGTGGGTGGTGGAATCTGAATTTTGTAAGCAGCCTGCGCGTAAGTCTATCTAGTTCGTGCAAATCCGTGTCTGAATACTTAAGGATTCCGAATGATTAGGTAAGTATTGGTATTGCCCAGGTGTTGATGGCAGTAGTAAGGTTACCAGCATTCAGTTGAGTATTAATAAGCTTTGTAGGTCTGCTTTTGTATTTGTTTTTAAACTCCCTTTTTAAGCTTGTGTGATTTATTTGTTGGTTTTGGGAGATGCCTAAGTATTTATATGTTTTGTCCTCATCTAGTATATCTATGCCTTCAAGCAGTCCACGATTTTGTTCAGTCTTTCCACGTACGACATTCAAGATTGCGCACTTGTCTAATCCAAACGACATTTTGATGTCATCGCTAAATGTCTTGGTTATTTGAATTAGGGACTGTAGATGGGTTTTGCTTTCGGCGTAGAGTTTGATATCGTCCATAAATAGCAGGTGATTTATTCTAAAACCATCCGCTACGTTGGGACGATATCCGTAGGATGTTGATTTTAGTAGTGAGGACAGTGGGTTCATGGCCAAAATGAACCTTTTGATATATTTATATTGCCAAGCTTCTCTTGTCCAATATGGAGGTTAGTATTCCATTGCTCCATTAGTGTGCCTAACATTATTATTATTATTATTATTATTATTATTATTATTATTATTATTATTATTATTATTATTATTATTATTATGATTATTATTATTATTATTATTATTATTATTATTATTATTATTATTATTATTATAATTATTATTATTATTATTATTATTATTATTATTATTATTACTATTATTATTATTATTATTATCAAGTTCGTTAAGTATTACCACAAGTTCAAGAAACAAAATATAGGGTGTTCCGTAACGTGGCACCGCAATCAGCCCTCCGCACAACACAGCCTGAGCTCAGGCAAAGATCACTACGCCAAAGCAAATTCCCCTCAAGTCTTGCCCTTCCAAACAGGTGTGCTAAAGTAAACTCAAGCACGTTTGTACGAAATCTGATAGCACCCAACACTCCATGGCCTGTACTAAAAAAAAATTAAAGACTTGTGGGGTTTAATACTTTATATAGTATTAGACTATAAACGTATCAATAGATAAGTACTCCAAAAAAATTCCAAGGAATCATCAAGTCAAAAATCCAAATATGCTTTAAAAGACTTTCTGCATAATAACTATGACAATTATCAAAAAATTGCTGACTTATTTCGGAAAGCTAAAAGGCAAAAAGCAGCACTTGCTAAATAAATAAATCAATGCCACCATTGACAACTTTCTGGATATAGCCAGTATCCAAAAAAATCCAACTGCAAAAATCGTCCATTCTATAATAGAATTGATCTAAGAGTCGTCACCCACCATTTGGTCTATTTAATTCTAGCAAACTTACAATTTCTAAGGAATAAATAACATCATTCTTCATCTGAAACCTCAGAATCAGAACCTTCTGAAATAGGAGCATTAAAAGGTTTTAAATCTTTGATATGCCACTTTCCAGCTTTTGAACCATCAATATTTTCCAAATCATACATTAAATTAGAAAACTTTTTCCTCACAATGCATTGCACATATTTAGGTACCAACTTTGCGGTGAAATTATGAACTGCGCTAGAAACAATTTTATTTCTACGCCAATCGTGATCTCCCACTTGAAATGAAATATCTCTTTTTCGAAGATTTTACGCCCGTGAGTTACGCTCGTACGCTTTATGAATTCTATTACTCACGTCTACAAAAATATCCTTTAATCCTTTCAAATTTTTAGCATAAACATTTCAGCGGCACCAGGAACTATTTCAGCGTCAACACTTATGTCAACATTCATATCTTTATAATAATTACCTGATAAAGGAATATGCCTGCCAAAATTCAAAAATGCCGGCGTACCGGTACCTGTACCTGTACCATCGTGTTTAGACGTATTAATAACTTGAATTGATAATAATAATAATTGAATTTTAGAAACATTTAAATACCAATTATCATGAGAATCTATATAACATCTAATGGCTGTACCAATTGTTCTATTATTCCTTTCTACAAAATTACATTGAGGTGAATAGACCGGATTAAATCCGATATTAAAATCGTATGTTTTACTTAAATTTTTGAAAGTTTTCGAAACAAATTGACTACCATTATCTGCAATTAACGTTGCACTCTATTTATTCTCTAAAATGTCTTCAATATAACGAGTCGTGGAACTTTTTAATGGAAATAATAAAGTATATTTAGTAAACCAACACGCTACCATTAAAAGCCATTAATTACCTTTTTTAGAACGTGGGAAAGGACCTATTAAATCCACTGCTATAACTTGAAATGGGTAGTTTACTGGTTTTTACATATCGCCGATGTTCGGCGATATGTATATCGCATCATTATTTTAAAAGTGTTCGAGGGTTGTCGTCGTCGTACCCGATTTTGAAATATCGATTTTTTGACATTTTCGATTTTTTTTCTCTTAAGTGGTAAACGTCGAACTTATTACATATCGCGAACGAGCGATATGTTTATATCCCCTATCTTAGGATTCCTATTGTATTCTATCTTGGAAATTTGTGTAACATTTGACATTTTCCTGTTCCCGATTTTTTTTCTATAAAACGGATAAAGTTGAAATATTCAAACTTTCTGGGTATATAGCGAAATAATAGGAGTATCTTCAGTAAAAAATTCAAATATACAGGGTGTGACGGAAAAAAGTTATTAAACGCCAAAGTCGAAAAATATGCAAAATTCGCTGTCTTCCATTTCAGGCCGCAAAAATTATTTTTTTCGATTTTTACTTCTGGAGGTTCGAGAGGACCGGCAGCTTCCGAACCCTATTGTTTTTGAAGAAGATTAGAAAATGTGTAGTATTTTTTTTGTATCTTTAAAAATCGAAAAATGCTCTATGCAGGGTCATTTTGAGCCACTTTGAAGGGTATATTCAAAATGATCGGACAGACCTTTCGCGTAGACAGCCTGATAGGCCGTCTCAAATACTTTTTTTTCACAATACATGTTTCTATACCTAATATTTTTTTAAATCGTTAAAATTTGAGAAAAACTGGAAATGACGATTTTAGACTAAAATTTTTTTCGGTTTTTAAGTTTTTTCGTGTTAAATACATTTTTTATTTAAATGGCATAGCCCTTATCCGAAAGAGCTCGTCGAAATACACCGGAAATGTATTATTTGGATACTAAATCTTTTTTACTAAAAGAGCAATAAACGATTGGATGTAAAATTTTTTAATTTTTTTCAGTAAGTTACTGGTACGCTCAAACCCGCCACTGATAACCTGTATTCAACTTTTTGATTTTTTTTTGTTCTATTGTCTAAAGGGATAAGTAGACTTTAAATTTAACACTATGTGCTTCCTCCAGCAATACATTTCATATTAAAAAAAAATGTTTTTTGAATGTTTAAAGATTTTTTTATATCAAAAGTTTTACTTAATCGCCTATATTTTTTACAATAATATCCTTACACAGTTCCTTTTAGGCTTATTTTATTCTACAACCCTTTCTCAATGTCTCCCCATATCTTAATTTATCAATTTATTTTTTTTAATTTGAGAAAAATAAACATTTTGATAGCGCGGATAGGAAAAATGTTCAAATCTCAAACTAACTTGGATATGAATAGAGTGCTTTGAAATATTTTGTTTCAAGTCAATATCTATTGATATTAAATACCGCTGTCAAAATTGGCCTAAAATGAGTGTTTTCGGCTATAGATTCTGAAGTTGTTTTAGCGTTTTGAAGTTAAAAATTGAACGTTATAGATTATTTGAGACTTGTACAATTTAATGAGACCAAAATTAAAGCTTCATATGTCCAATTTATTACCGAAATTTCAATTTTAAAAATGCTCTGCAATTTCCGTAAAAGTTTCATTTTAACAGAATTATGATTTTTCGAAAAGATTGCCTTGGAATTATAAAGCGTCATCGTGGATATCAAAAATATGAACTGTCAAAAAAGGCCTAAAATGGCATATTTCATCGTAAGTTTTTAAAGTTATTTTAGCAATTCGCGCTCTAAAATTTGGGATAAGAGATAGCTCGAAACTTCTACAATACAGTGTTATATAACAGATAGGTCCAAATAGAGTATTTATAGGTGCATTTTTTATTTCAATATTGGTCTGCATACCTTAAACTTTATCAATATTCTATGCTGGGAGATATTCTGAACAGCCGAAAATTAACGACTAGATTTTTTTCGAGTTTTAATTCATTATGACTTTATTTGTCGAGAGAAACAAAAAATAATTTAACCTTTACATTGCCGTATTTTGTTTCCTATCATATGATGTCATCAGAATTCGAGTAAAACGTTTCGTCATCTAGATACCATCATCAGGTTTTTATTTTTAAATATAAACTTGTAATTTTTATTGCAGTTTCGTAAATCTTGCTTCTTCTAACGTATTTGTGCAATATTGCTTTAACCAAATATCAACGTTTCGACACTATAAAACATCTTCAATCTTTATATTCTTACATTCAAATTTGTGACTTTATTTGTAAAGATAAAGAAAAACTAATTTAACTTTCGCATTGCCGTATTTTGTTTCCTATCATATAATGTTATCAGATTTCGAGTAAAACGTTTCGTCATCTAGATACCATCATCAGGTTTTTATTTTTAAATATAAACTTGTAATTTTTATTGCAGTTTCGTAGATTTTGCTTTTTCTATCGTCTTTGTGCAATATTGCTTTAACCAAATATCAACGTTTCGACACTATAAAACATCTTCAATCTTTATATTTTTATAATTGGATTTGTAAAATTATTCGTAGAGATAAAGAAAAAATAATTTAACTTTTACATTGCCGTATTTTGTTTCCTATCATATAATGTTATCAGATTTCGAGTAAAACGTTTCGTCATCTAGATACCATCATCAGGTTTTTATTTTTAAATATAAACTTGTAATTTTTATTGCAGTTTCGTAAATTTTGCTTTTTCTATCGTCTTTGTGCAATATTGCTTTAACCAAATATCAACGTTTCGACACTATAAAACATCTTCAATCTTTATATTTTTATAATTGGATTTGTGAAATTATTCGTAGAGATAAAGAAAAAATAATTTAACTTTTACATTGCCGTATTTTGTTTCCTATCATATAATGTTATCAGATTTCGAGTAAAACGTTTCGTCATCTAGATACCATCATCAGGTTTTTATTTTTAAATATAAACTTGTAATTTGTATTACAGTTTCGTAAATCTTGCTTCTTCTAACGTTTTTGTGCAATATTGCTTTAACCAAATAGCAACGTTTCGTCCTATAAAACATCTTCAATCTTTATATGGACTGCTATTAATGCGTTAGAAAAACGAATATATATCCGAAGAAGTTAAAGCATGCATTAAAAACTACTTATCTGGTCTGAACAAAATTTGGCATACGAATAAAAAATGAGTTATTGTGTGGAACAAAGATTTTTTGTGTTGAAAAAGAGGTTGTTTTTTGCTAGCTGTCATTTTGACAATTTCAAAGTTCAACTATTTCAATTAAACCATTTATTATTAAGTATTAATTTTGTGAAACATAAATAAAAGGGATAAAAATGAAATACACGAGTTACAGTATTATGAGTTATATACTGTCAGCTGTCATTTTGACATTTTTTTTATGTGTAATAATCGCGTTTATAAAAAAATATTTTGTTGTGTTAGTGTAGTTCTCATATTAAGATTGAAATACTTAAATATCAAATGAAATATTTGTAAATATTTTTTGACAGGTGTTATATCGACAAATTAGGCGATATGTTTTCACATCACAGTCCGAAGGAGTGTGATACAAAATTAAATAATATAGTAAAACAGAATATTTAGAAAAAAATTATAATAAATGAAAAAAAAAATTAAAAATAGGGATAAGTAGACTTTAAATTTAACACTATGTGCTTCCTCCAGCAATACATTTCATATTAAAAAAAAATGTTTTTTGAATGTTTAAAGATTTTTTTATATCAAAAGTTTTACTTAATCGCCTATATTTTTTACAATAATATCCTTACACAGTTCCTTTTAGGCTTATTTTATTCTACAACCCTTTCTCAATGTCTCCCCATATCTTAATTTATCAATTTATTTTTTTTAATTTGAGAAAAATAAACATTTTGATAGCGCGGATAGGAAAAATGTTCAAATCTCAAACTAACTTGGATATGAATAGAGTGCTTTGAAATATTTTGTTTCAAGTCAATATCTATTGATATTAAATACCGCTGTCAAAATTGGCCTAAAATGAGTGTTTTCGGCTATAGATTCTGAAGTTGTTTTAGCGTTTTGAAGTTAAAAATTGAACGTTATAGATTATTTGAGACTTGTACAATTTAATGAGACCAAAATTAAAGCTTCATATGTCCAATTTATTACCGAAATTTCAATTTTAAAAATGCTCTGCAATTTCCGTAAAAGTTTCATTTTAACAGAATTATGATTTTTCGAAAAGATTGCCTTGGAATTATAAAGCGTCATCGTGGATATCAAAAATATGAACTGTCAAAAAAGGCCTAAAATGGCATATTTCATCGTAAGTTTTTAAAGTTATTTTAGCAATTCGCGCTCTAAAATTTGGGATAAGAGATAGCTCGAAACTTCTACAATACAGTGTTATATAACAGATAGGTCCAAATAGAGTATTTATAGGTGCATTTTTTATTTCAATATTGGTCTGCATACCTTAAACTTTATCAATATTCTATGCTGGGAGATATTCTGAACAGCCGAAAATTAACGACTAGATTTTTTTCGAGTTTTAATTCATTATGACTTTATTTGTCGAGAGAAACAAAAAATAATTTAACCTTTACATTGCCGTATTTTGTTTCCTATCATATGATGTCATCAGAATTCGAGTAAAACGTTTCGTCATCTAGATACCATCATCAGGTTTTTATTTTTAAATATAAACTTGTAATTTTTATTGCAGTTTCGTAAATCTTGCTTCTTCTAACGTATTTGTGCAATATTGCTTTAACCAAATATCAACGTTTCGACACTATAAAACATCTTCAATCTTTATATTCTTACATTCAAATTTGTGACTTTATTTGTAAAGATAAAGAAAAACTAATTTAACTTTCGCATTGCCGTATTTTGTTTCCTATCATATAATGTTATCAGATTTCGAGTAAAACGTTTCGTCATCTAGATACCATCATCAGGTTTTTATTTTTAAATATAAACTTGTAATTTTTATTGCAGTTTCGTAAATTTTGCTTTTTCTATCGTCTTTGTGCAATATTGCTTTAACCAAATATCAACGTTTCGACACTATAAAACATCTTCAATCTTTATATTTTTATAATTGGATTTGTAAAATTATTCGTAGAGATAAAGAAAAAATAATTTAACTTTTACATTGCCGTATTTTGTTTCCTATCATATAATGTTATCAGATTTCGAGTAAAACGTTTCGTCATCTAGATACCATCATCAGGTTTTTATTTTTAAATATAAACTTGTAATTTTTATTGCAGTTTCGTAAATTTTGCTTTTTCTATCGTCTTTGTGCAATATTGCTTTAACCAAATATCAACGTTTGGACACTATAAAACATCTTCAATCTTTATATTTTTATAATTGGATTTGTGAAATTATTCGTAGAGATAAAGAAAAAATAATTTAACTTTTACATTGCCGTATTTTGTTTCCTATCATATAATGTTATCAGATTTCGAGTAAAACGTTTCGTCATCTAGATACCATCATCAGGTTTTTATTTTTAAATATAAACTTGTAATTTGTATTACAGTTTCGTAAATCTTGCTTCTTCTAACGTTTTTGTGCAATATTGCTTTAACCAAATAGCAACGTTTCGTCCTATAAAACATCTTCAATCTTTATATGGACTGCTATTAATGCGTTAGAAAAACGAATATATATCCGAAGAAGTTAAAGCATGCATTAAAAACTACTTATCTGGTCTGAACAAAATTTGGCATACGAATAAAAAATGAGTTATTGTGTGGAACAAAGATTTTTTGTGTTGAAAAAGAGGTTGTTTTTTGCTAGCTGTCATTTTGACAATTTCAAAGTTCAACTATTTCAATTAAACCATTTATTATTAAGTATTAATTTTGTGAAACATAAATAAAAGGGATAAAAATGAAATACACGAGTTACAGTATTATGAGTTATATACTGTCAGCTGTCATTTTGACATTTTTTTTATGTGTAATAATCGCGTTTATAAAAAAATATTTTGTTGTGTTAGTGTAGTTCTCATATTAAGATTGAAATACTTAAATATCAAATGAAATATTTGTAAATATTTTTTGACAGGTGTTATATCGACAAATTAGGCGATATGTTTTCACATCACAGTCCGAAGGAGTGTGATACAAAATTAAATAATATAGTAAAACAGAATATTTAGAAAAAAATTATAATAAATGAAAAAAAAAATTAAAAATTCAAATTTTTTTAAATTCTTTTATGTAATGACTTTTACCTTTAGAGGCAATGCCAGTTGCCGATCGGCGATATGCAGCTTTTACATATCGCCCCTTTCGAGCGATATGTATATCTCCTCTTAATTTTTAAAATGTGTGACCTCTGTCGTCGTCGTCGTCGTCGTACCCGATTTTTGAAATCACGATTTTTGACATTTTCGATTTTTTTTCTCTAAAGTGGTACATTTTGCACCGATTTTGATTATTTGGTTTTATAGAGGAATAACGGGGGCACGTTTTGTGAAAAATTTTAAATATACAGGGTGTACCGGAAAAAAGTTATTAAACGTCAAAGTCGGAAAATATGCGAAATCCGTTGTCTCGCATTTCAGGTCGCAAAAATTATTTTTTTCGATTTTTACTTTTGGAGGTTCGAGAGGACCGGCAGCCGCCGAACCCTATTGTTTTTGAGAAAGATTAGAAAATGGAAAGTAATTTTTTTGATTTTTTAAAAGTCGAAAAATGGCCTTCGCAGGGTCGTAGGGGGTACCGAATAACTCAAATTGGGTATGTCGGACATATTTCCGGTTTAAACGATCAGATGGGCCGTCTCAAATACTATCTTTTCACAATACATCTTTCTATACCTAAAATGATTAGAAATTGTGAAAAATTGTGAAAATTTAAAAATTGCGATTTTAGACCCAAAATTTTTACGGTTTTTAATTTTTTTCTCGAAAAATAATTTTTTTATTAAAATGTCGTATATCCTATCGGAAAGAGCTCGTCGAACTACGTTTAAAATATATTTTTTCGATTTTTAATCATTTTAATTTACAGAGGACGAAACGAATGAATTTTGATTTTTTTTGGGTTTTTTACAATTTTTTTTTTTGGTACTGGTCTGCTTAAATTTACCTGTGAGCCACTGTACGTAACTTTTTCAACTTTTTTTTGGACTGTTGTTTAGAGGGATAAATAGACTTTAAAATTCATGCCGTGCGCGCTCTTCGTTATGACATTTAGTGGTTCAAAAAAAATATTATTTAATTTTTTTATGTTTTTTTTACCAAAATTTTTTTATGATCGATTATAGCTTCTACTGTAATATCCTTAGAGAGTTCCTTTTAGGCTTATTGTATTCCTCAATCTTTTCTCAACACGCCTGTATACTTGAATATATTAATTTATTTTTTTAAATTTGAGTAAAATTGATATATTTAGAGCGAGGACAGAAAAATTCGTCAAATATCGAAATGCAACGTTTTTTAAATAGCTGGCCATGAAATCTCAAACAGGCTTCCATATTGAAATAATTACAGCTGTCAAAATTGGCCTAAAATGGGTGTTTTTGACTTCAGAAAGCGACGCTGTTTTAACGTTTCGACGTTAAAAATTGAATGTTATAGATTATTTGGGACTTTTACAATTTAATGAGACCAAAATTAATGCTTCATATGTCCGATTAGTTATCGAATATTCAATTTTAAAAATACCCTGCAATTTCCGTAAAAGTTTCATTTTAACAGAATTATGACTTTTCGAAGAGATTGCTTTGGATGGATAACGCGTCATCGTGGATATTAAAAATATGAAGTGTCAAAAAAAGCCAAAAATAGCCGAAAATGGCATACTTCATCGCAAGTGTTTAAAGTTATTTTAGCATGTCGCGCTTTAAAATGTGGGATAAGAGATAACTCGAAACTTCTACATTACAGTGCTATAAAACAGATAGCTCCAAATATAGTATTTATAGATGTATTTTTCATTTTAATGTCGGTCTGCAAGCCCTATATTTTCAATATCGGGTATATTTGGAACAGCTGAAAATTGCCGTCAAGATTTCTTTTCATTGTGACTTTATTTGAAAAGATAAAGAAAAAATAATTTAACTTTTGCATTGCCGTATTTTGTTTCCTATCATACGATGTCATCAGATTTCGAGAAAAACGTTTTGTCATCTAGATACCATCATCAGATTTTTATTTTTAAATATAAACTTGTAATTTTTATTGCAGTTTCGTAAATCTTGCTTCTTCTAACGTATTTGTGCAATATTGCTTTAACCAAATATTGAAGTTTCGACCCTATAAAACATCTTCAATCGTTATATTCTTATATTTGGATTTGTGACCTTATTTAAAAAGATAAAGAAAAAATAATTTAACTTTTGCATTGCCGTACTTTCTTTCCTATCATACGATGTCATCAGATTTCGAGTAAAACGTTTCGTCATCTAGATACCATCATCAGGTTTTTATTTTTAAATATAAACTTGTAATTTTTATTGCAGTTTCGTATATCTTGCTTCTTCTAACGTATTTGTGCAATATTGCTTAAAAAACTATTAAAGTTTCGACCCTATAAACATCTTCAATCTTTATATTCTTATATTTGGATTTGTGACTTTATTTGACAAGATAAAGAAAAAATAATTTAACTTTTGCATTGCCGTATTTTGTTTCCTATCATACGATGGCGTCAGATTTCGAGTAAAACGTTTCGTCATCGAGATACCATCATCAAGTTTTCATTTTTAAATATAAACTGGCAATTTTTATTGCAGTTTCGTAAATATTGCTTCTTCTAACGTATTTGTGCACTATTGCTTTAACCAAATATCAACGTTTCGACACTATAAAACATCTTCAATCTTTATATTCTTATATTTGAATTTGTGACTTTATTTGAAAAGATAAAGAAAAAATAATTTAACTTTTGCATTGCCGTATTTTCTTTCCTATCATACGATGTCATCAGATTTCGAGTAAAACGTTTCGTCATCTAGATACCATCATCAGGTTTTTATTTTTAAATATAAACTTGTAATTTTTATTGCAGTTTCGTAAATCTTGCTTCTTCTTACGTATTTGTGCAATATTGCTTTAAAAAAATATTAAAGTTTCGACCCTATAAAACATCTTAAGTCTTTATATTCCTATATTTGGATTTGTGACTTAATTTGAAAAGATAAAGAAAAATAATTTAACTTTTGCATTTCCGGTTTTTGTTTCCTATCATATGATGTCATCAGATTTCGGGTAAAACGTTTCGTCATCTAGATGCCATCATCAGGTTTTTATTTTTAAATGTAAACTTGTAATTTTTATTGTAGTTTCGTAAATCTTGCTTCTTCTAACGTATTTGTGCAATATTACTTTAACCAAATATTAACGTTTCGACCCTATAAACATCTTCTATCTTTATATTCTTATATTTGGATTTGTAACTTTATTTGAAAAGATAAGGAAAAAATAATTTAACTTTGGCATTGCCGTATTTTGTTTCCTACCATATTATGTCATTAGATTTCGAGTAAAACGTTTCGTTATCTAGATACCATCATCAGGTTTTTATTTTTAAATATAAACTTGTAATTTTTATTGCAGTTTCGTAAATCTTACTTCTTCTAACGTATTTGTGCAATATTGCTTTAAAAAAATATTTAAGTTTCGACCCTATAAAACATCTTCAATCTTTATATTCTTATATTTTGATTTCTGAATTTATTTGAAAAGATAAAGAAAAAATAATTTCACTTTTGCATCGGCGTATTTTCTTTCCTATCATACGATGTCATCAGATTTCGAGTAAAACGTTTCGTCTTCGAGATACCATCATCAAGTTTTCATTTTTAAATATAAACTTGTAATTTTTAGTGCAGTTTCGTAAATCTTGCTTCTTCTAACGTATTTGTGCAATATTGCTTTAACCAAATATCGAAGTTTCGACCCTATAAAACATCTTCAATCTTTATATTCTTATATTTTGATTTGTGACTTTATTTGAAAAGATAAAGAAAAAATAATTTAACTTTGGCATTGCCGTATTTTGTTTCCTATCCTATGATGGCGTCAGATTTCGAGTAAAACGTTTCGTCATCTAGATACCATCAGCAGGTTTTTATTTTTAAATATAAACTTTTTTTATTGCAGTTTCGTAAATCTTGCTTCTTCTAACTGTATTTGTGCAATATTGCTTTAATAAAATATTAAAGTTTCGACCATTTAATCATCTTTTATCTTTATATTCTTATATTTGGATTTGTGAGTTTATTTGAAAAGATAAAGAAAAAATAATTTAACTTTTGAATTGCCGTATTTTCTTTCCTATCATAAGATGTCATCAGATTTCGAGTAAAACGTTTCATCATCTAGATACCATCATCAGGTTTTTATTTTTAAATATTGTCGCGTATCAAAATGATAGGCGACGGGAACGTGTAGCTTAGATGATTTGAAATTACGTTTTAATTTATTTAATTTGTTGTGCCCTATTTAGTTACTAAAACACCAAAGATTTTTAATACCTTTATTTAAGCGAAGCAAAGCAAAGCAATTGACGATTACATAATGAATAAAATAGAAGTCTTTAGAAATAAAAATAAAGTTCTTAAATTAGTAAATTTAGAGAGTTTTCTCTAAAGAAGAGTTGTTTCCTTAAAACTCACATACGAGGCTATTTGTTCTAAGTTTAAGAAAAACAACTTCCGCTTTAGAGTCAACTCAGGCCAAAATAGAAATAAACAATTTAAATAAACATTATCAAGATCACTTACTCACTGGTTGGAAACTGTTCTGATCTGAGATTCTGTTTCTACATCTTTACTTGAATGACCAAATGGGCAGAGGTTACCCTTGCACTTGAAAATGTTAAACAACTCCACTGAGTAAGTGTCTGTTTGAGTTTTTATAATGTTTTGTAACCCTTACCAGATGGGAGAAGGGGTTCCTTTTTGTTATGTCAGCAATTTATTAAAAGAGGGGATTTCCCTGGATAGACTATTCAAAATGGAACCCTTTATCCCAACCAATTCAAACAATTATGTTTATCAACTTTCGTCTACAAACTCCTCCTACAAAACTAGGAATGTCCTTGTCCTTGTTCCACACACTATCTTTTCACTACACCTATTCTTATCAGCAGACTCAACACCTATTAAGCGTCTTAGCACCACAGCGAAGTATGAACCGATTAAATTATCCTTAAGGGTACCAATCCATATCCGACATTACCCCCTCCTCCAGGGTCGACGACCACGGCGGCCAACTTGTATTAGATTGATTTAAAGTTCCATGGGATGGAGGATACCAGACTTGTAGGGTAGGGTTGTACGGATAACTAGCACAGTAGCTTTAGGAGAGGCATCCCTCATTATGACTTTTGGGTTACTGCAATTCGCCCAATTATGGTGGATGGTTCGGTAACTGGTAGTCAACTTACAGCTGTGGTGGAGTGGATGGTTTTCCAGGTGTTGTAGTGCATAGGTCTTCAGATGTAGTACATACATGAAACAAATAGTGCAGTATAAGTTTTTAAATTAACATGTGGGACGACTAGAAGGAGTTTCAGTAGTTCTTTAATAAAAAAATACCTTTTCAAAATTAACTTTACCGGTGTTTAAAAAAATTAAAAGTGATTTCCTGGGTTACAAAACTTTCAAGTTACAAATATTTTCCAATAATAACAATGTTAATATAATAAATTGGACAATATAACCTTTCGCATTTATAAAATAAATTGTCCTTTACGTAAGAAAATGAATAGACAATACTATATCTAATAATATTTACACATACCTATACGAACTTGTGAGTAGTTGTAGTAACATAATACTATAAACGCATACAATTTTTATACAATACACATTTTACCTAGGTGCACCTATACCTTTATACCTTTATATATTTAAACTCTTACACATGTTTAAACATGTACTTTTCTATGCATGTTTAAACATATAGTTTTCTACGCATGGCCATGGTAGTACAAAATAATTGAAAAATAAGAAAGTAAGTACGTAACATTTTAGACTTTAGTCTCGTCTTTCTGATTTTTCTGTAATTCAAACATAACTCCGACATTTTGTCTTGAAGGGAGGAGACAACGTTCCCTGCACGTGATATTTCTGATATATCACAATACGCGTATTATACCTTTTATGATCATAACAATACACACATTATTCCTAGGAATCCAAAAATTATTCATATCAGTAAGGAAATACCAAAAAATATAATCATCACGTGATGCTACTTACTTCTTGCGCGCTAACATCTTTAAAAACCGAGAAAATACTCATTTAAATCTTATACCGCATAGACCAAAAGAACAGGCAAAACCATGTTTCATCATATCAGTAAATTATTATCATTATCCACGTAGTAAAAATCTCCTGAAATATATTTCAAATAAAATAATTCTTCTTTCATTATCAAACCTGAAAATCCTCTGAAGTTAATAAATTTAAGTCAGGACCCATGACCAACTTGTATCAACATTATTTATGTATATATATAGATATAGGCTAAAAAATAAAAAATATACAGACTGAAAAATCAAAAATATACAGGCTGAAAAATAAAAAAATTCATAAATGTTACTAAAAATGATTTTGACTTTTTAGTAATGTAGTAATAAAAATGCATCCATCAAGGGAGTTTGGTAGCAGGTTCCTTTTGTACCTAATAATGACAATGGATAAAGCCAATCTAAAAATAAATACACATTAGTAATCATTAAAGACACTGTAGGTTTATAATAAGTATAACTGCTAAATACACCTTTTCCTAGTTATCTCTTGAGTCGTTTAATTAATAATCTGTATTGTAATATTGAGATATGAGAATCTGCTGAAACGAATAATAATTATCTCCAATGATTTGTGTCGGTAAGGATACATAATTTTATTCTTACTTTCAGTACGTCGCGAAACGAAAATTGGCTTGAAATTAAAAGTGTTTTAACGCGTTAGTGAATAAACATTTATAATTATAATGAAATTTTGATTTAAAAAAATTAATTTAAGTTTATGGTTTCAGGAAAAATCAAATGATTTAATATTTATTTTTTTAAAAGATATAATGGATGTGTCTATTAGTTATTGAAAAATAAGTGTTTTGTTATTTAACTATCGTTTTCAAAACTTTGTTAGTGTTTAAAGAAAAATTTAAATTGTGACGTACTGACACCTTGTGTTAAACCACGAATTTCAAAAACACGTTTTCCGGGGTCATTCCCTCAAGAGTGGGATTCTTAAATTGGTACTTTTTGCATTTTTGGAGCTAGAATTCGCGAGTAAGTATTATTTTACTTTTTGTTAAATTTATTTTTAGTTTGTGAAATGTTTGGTTTTTCGCTTTAAATCAACAACCTGTTTTAAAATAAAATTTATATTAATAGGGGAGAAAAACTTTACTATCTATTTAATTGATCTAATACCCAATGATTGTTATACAGGGTAGGATTCTTCTGACATGTACTACGTCTTTTATTTATCATTTTTATCTGTTCTTTTCAAAATAACACAATCTACCTCAGATTGTCTAATAACATATTAAGTACGGTACGGTCCGGACCAAATTACAAAAAATTGTCTCCTTCCAATTTTCTAATTGGGCATACTCTTAAAAATCAAAATGTCTATGCTTTTTTTATCATATATTTCCTTACTTTGTCTCAACTATATTTCATTTATATTATCGTTTTCTTACTAAGCGCTTTTTCTTTAAATTCTCGGTTACTATAAAATCATTAACTCTTTGCCCTTACGAAGCTTCGGTGAGTAATGCAAAATTTCGGGCTTAAACTAACAATAAAGGGGTCTACATAGTGGTACTTTGCACCGATGTATTATAAACAAAAGTTACATGCGGCAAATATAAGGACCAATCGGTATGAGCCTTATTTGTGTACAATCTTAACATGCTTGATACTTTATGGTTTTATTTAATCTTTCTGTTAAACCTGGGAATGATAACTGATAATAATTAAACGGTTATTACTCATTATTTGTAAAAGTTCAGTAATAAATTCAGACTAACAAACTTTTTCTGCGATAAATCATAAAAAATTTAGGCTTTCTGGACTAATAATATTTTCAAAAATAAAATTTTCAACTGATTCTGCTTTTCTTGTGTAATTTCTTAGTTTTGTTTAGTTTAATTCGTAGCGTAGTTTGTAGCTACTATAATCATGGTATGTCAAAATGTCAATTTCTTACAAATGACGCGTCTAATTTAATTAGTCGTAAAAATCTAACGGGTTTACTATATATTTGCTTACATTCTTTACATATTTTTCTATGTATCTTTTTACATACTGTCCCAAGAATACTGTGACCTAAGTTGATTGGTTATTTTAATCACGCTCAAGTAACCAACGAAGAATTCGTTCATGTTTGGTTTCTTTTTAAATTTAAATTACTGATAATTCTTGATTGTCATTAGGTAAAATATTTCTTTTATATTAAATGTTGTCTTTTAAAATGTAATATTTTGAGATATAACAATGTTAATAACTATTGACTATCTGCGTTCTTTAAAGAGAAAATTATTTCATTAAAATTTTGATCGTTGTTTTGATGGTAGTGAATTGTTTCAGAATCCACGATATATAGTTTAGAAATGTTAAAATTGTTTTCTTGTAAAGCAAGAGAAAAGAAAATTTAGTTATTTTATTGAATATCGTGGTCAATAATCAATACCTTTATGTTTTTTACTATTTTAACGTTTAACAGTGTAGTCAAATTCTGAAATAATGTAATGCATGATAATCCGTGACTATGTCTATACCATTTTGACAATCACATAAAAAAAATGTTACTAGACTAATAATTTGACTCGGGCTTTGGCAAAATTTTTGAATTGTATGCAACAGAATGGTCACAACTCATGTCATTTTTAGTAAAAGTAATGCAATAAACCTTGTATAGAAATATCCATTTGTAACTCATATTTTTTTTCTATGAACGCAATGCACTAAAATCGGTGTCAAAATTAATTCAATTATTAAGGTTGGTCGCTTCTTCTGTCCATAATGTGTATACTTTTTTTTCTGGTTAATTTGTGTAATGGTCGTGCTATTTTGACCAAATAAGAAATATATTTTTTGTGATAAAATTAATTTTTTTTTTATAATTATGGGTAATGGATTTTTTTTTATAGCTGAAAGTTTATTTATTAGGGTCTGGTTAATTGCCTTTTTTATATGCCCTAAAAAAATGTTTACCTTATTTTCTGCAAAATAGTACTAGATTTAAATGTTAAACCTGCTTTTTGCAGTCTAGAAAAATATTATTTGGTCTTTTAAGATGTTTTTTTTTTAAAGCTATCAGAAAAACTATTATATCATCTTAATATATTAGTACTTCTGTCTATTTCAAATGTTCAAATATTCTATCGGCTATATTTTTTTTTTAAATAAATTGTACGCTGTTCTTTCCTTAGTCTGTTTGTAACTATACCTGTCATTATTCGCTAAAATTATCTAGAGTGAATATCTTGAGTCTTTTAGATGACCTAAAGTATCGTGAATTATTACGGGAAAGACCAATTTTGTGTTTATGACTGATTTAATTTTTTAAAATCATGAAAAAATCTGTACGTATATCGTGTGACTGTCGTCGGGTTAATGGTATAATTGTTAGGAAAACAAAATGATACTCTCTGTATTAAACCTTATGGTGTATTGGGTTTATATATAATTAGTGACCTTAAGAGAAGTAAAGATATTGGTAGTCTTAAAAAAATGTTTAAGAAGTGTTTAGATTGAAGCTTGCAGAGCGAATAAAAGCATCTTTAATTCTGAGTATTTTTAAATTCAAACTTAAAATTTATTTACTTCATTCTTTTATGTTTATTTAAGTAATCATTTATTTGAGAAAAAATACTAACCCCATTGATCATTTTAAAATTCAATATATGTAATAACAAATGAAAAATAATTGCATTCGTTAGAGTAATATAGAGTTTTTTTTGTATTATTACATTGTTGTATTAATATCGAGCCTTTTCTTACAAAAATAACGACTGGACTTGACCAAGAATATTTTACTTATTATACCACATGATCTAGCATTTCCTGAACTTGGTTATTTATTTTATCGCGTTAATCTTTCTGAGCTACCCTGTATGTTTTACTTTTGATTGTACCTTTATTTATTTTAAAGTTTGGTTAAATTATTATAACCCATTTCTTTCTGTATAGTTGCAAAAACATTACTGTAAGTGAAATAAAAATTCCTTTGAATAAGCCTTTTGTTCTCGTGATAGTGCTGATTTAATTATAATAGAAATAATATCGTTTAAATTAAAAGTTTCTACTTATCTGCTTCCTTCGTGATCTAAAGAAAAATGTTTGTCAACCTATAACTTATCCAATGCTGTACCAGCATAAAGTTTTAGCATAGCACATTTGCTTTAATTAATAGCTTATCTTATTTAATATGCAAAAGTAACAGAACAATGTGTTCATTTTTAATAACAAGAGCTTTATTATACTCAATCTAAAAGCATTTTAATATCTTCCTGTGATTCCTTTAACTTTGTCATATCTAAACAAATTTCTTTAATTTCATTAATAATTAAAATTACATATTTATGTTTCTAAGCACATTCTATAAATTGTATTAACTGGATATAATTTAATTATCCTTAAGCCAATCGAAAAAACATTGAAAGTAATCTCTATTAAAAGTCATAGTTATTGATAACCGTGAAGCATTTAATATCTGATTAGAGAAATTAATTATAACGCCTTATTTTAACAAAACTTAACGCTTAATAATTTTAGTTTCGGTAGAATTTTAAAATATAAGGGTGTTAAATAAATGAGTAAACGTTTTAAAAACTTTTTTTTTTTTTAACAAATTTTATAAAATACTGAAATAAATTTAAAATATCAGCTGAAAAACGTAAAAGAAATTTTATTAGTTATTATAAATAAATCATTTTTAAGTGATCTTTAAGTTTTAAAAGTTTTGAGATTTATATCAAATATCCAAATTGTATTAACTTTTTAGTTCTTTAACGAGAAACGATTTATGTTATGTCAAATGTTTTTATATCCAACCTAGACAAAAAATGTTAATGAATACTTTGTTATGATTTTCAAAATTTTGAATTCTATAATATTGTAAATGAGAAGGTCCCAAAATTAAATTGTATCTTAAAATGAAAATGCAAATGAAAAAAGATAAATTAAACCACTCAAATAATATCTCAAACATAGATTTAAATTTCTCTAAAAAAATAAACATATTTTTAAACTTTATACATTTTTAAAAATATACGCATCGTTTTATTTTTTAAAATTTATAATCTTTTTAATATTTATTTTTGTTTTTAGCTGTGTATAAAATATTTCAATTGTGAGTTACCTTTTTGTAAAAAAAAAAATATTATTTCTTTATTCAATTTTAAATATGAGATGTTCAAAATAAAATTCAAATATTAGTGTAGAGTCCTAAATTATTCCAAAAGATTTAAATAAATATATGATTTCTAATTTTTCATTATCAATAAAAATATTTATGTATACATAATTTACATTATATAAAATTATAAAATCCACCTCTACTTTGTAAACCTTATTCTATATGACTGAAAATTTAAAAAAATTAAATTGTTGATCTGGGGGAATTGCAAAACTGATAGTTGTTGCTCAGCGGTACCCTCATAATTAATTTGAGTTATCTGACTTTTTTTTATACTGAGGCGTATCTCTAAATTTTGTTACGTTAGTTTGTAATATATTTGACTGTGCTATATTTTATAAAGACGTTAAAGGCTTGTCTGACAAAGCTAAAATTTGAGAAAAACTGTTTGATTAATTTTTTACCTTTTGAATATCACTTAATTTTTTGACAATTGCAGATAATTTTTCTATTAAATTCACACTATTATCGTAAAATAGAAAAAAGGTAGTAATAAAATTTATATGTAATCAACTTTTGAAATGTTCTAAAACATTTTCAAAATACATATTATGTTTAAATTCAGCACATAACTTGCTAATTTTATAGTAGTAACTTTAAATTCCTTTATTCAAGCATTATTTTGCTAACAATATTCTAATTCTTAAATCACGGTTTGGTATCGTAGAACCTAATTTTCTTTTTGCAAAAATAATATTTTATAACTTCCCATATTTTATTTTAATTTATTGCCGCCGCTTGTGCGTACCACTTATTTGCTGCATTTAAAAGATAATTTTCAAAATAAACGTTTTTATGTTTAATACCCCAACTATTTATTATCGTTGCGCAACGTTCAAAATTATTTAAAAAAAATATTTTGTTTCTTTTTCCGACGGGTAAAATAATTCCGGCGATATGAATCTTATCGCCGCAGGATCCGCGGTCTCCTTTTGCACTTTTGCCACAGTAGTGTGTATACTTTTTATTTATATCCGAATTTCTAATATTTTTTATGATCAAAATTACTTTAGTTTGTTACAACAGTTTCAGAGAAAGTAACTTTTTTGTGTGGGAAAACTGTTGTGAATCAGATCCAGGGGAGTTATTTTGGATAAAATTGTAAAATTGCACTTCAGTAAAAATAATAGAGCACCTTAAGAAATACAAAATTTAGGAAAATAACGGAATCGACTATAGAAGAATATTTAGAATAAAAATACACTCGTATAGAAAACGGCACCTCCACCAAATGTCGCGTATCAAAATGATAGGCGACGGGAACGTGTAGCTTAGATGATTTGAAATTACGTTTTAATTTATTTAATTTGTTGTGCCCTATTTAGTTACTAAAACACCAAAGATTTTTAATAGTTTTATTTAAGCGAAGCAAAGCAAAGCAATTGACGATTACATAATGAATAAAATAGAAGTCTTTAGAAATAAAAATAAAGTTCTTAAATTAGTAAATTTAGAGAGTTTTCTCTAAAGAAGAGTTGTTTCCTTAAAACTCACATACGAGGCTATTTGTTCTAAGTTTAAGAAAAACAACTTCCGCTTTAGAGTCAACTCAGGCCAAAATAGAAATAAACAATTTAAATAAACATTATCAAGATCACTTACTCACTGGTTGGAAACTGTTCTGATCTGAGATTCTGTTTCTACATCTTTACTTGAATGACCAAATGGGCAGAGGTTACCCTTGCACTTGAAAATGTTAAACAACTCCACTGAGTAAGTGTCTGTTTGAGTTTTTATAATGCTTTGTAACCCTTACCAGATGGGAGAAGGGGTTCCTTTTTGTTATGTCAGCAATTTATTAAAAGAGGGGATTTCCCTGGATAGACTATTCAAAATGGAACCCTTTATCCCAACCAATTCAAACAATTATGTTTATCAACTTTCGTCTACAAACTCCTCCTACAAAACTAGGAATGTCCTTGTCCTTGTTCCACACACTATCTTTTCACTACACCTATTCTTATCAGCAGACTCAACACCTATTAAGCGTCTTAGCACCACAGCGAAGTATGAACCGATTAAATTATCCTTAAGGGTACCAATCCATATCCGACAATATAAACTTGTAATTTTTATTGCAGTTTCGTAAATCTTGCTTTTTCTAACGTATTCGTGCAATATTGCTTTAACCAAATATTAACGTTTCAATCCTATAAAACATCTTCAATCTTTATATTCGGAAAAGTTTGATAGTTGTGAAATTTAAAATGGACTGCTATTAATGCGTTAGAGAAACGAATATATATCCGAAAAAGTTAAAGCATGAATTAAAAACTACTTATCTGGTCTGAACAAAATTTGGCATACGAATGAAAAATGTTGTGGAACAAAGATTTTGTGTGTTGAAAAGAGGTTGTTTTTTGTTGGCTGTGATTTTGACAATTTCAAAGTTCAACAATTTCAATTAAACTATTTAATATTAAGTGTTAATCTTGTGAAACATAAATAAAAGGGATAAAAATGAAATACACTAGTTACAGTATTATGAGTTATATACTGACATATATATTTTGTTGTTTTAGTGTAGTTCTCATATTAAGATTGAAATACTTAAATATCAAATGAAATATTTGTAAATATTTTTTGACAGGTGTTATATCGACAAATTAGGCGATATGTTTTCACATCACAGTCCGAAGGAGTGTGATACAAAAGTAAATAATATAATAACACAGAATATTTTAAAAAAATTTAAAAAATTTAAAAAAAATTAAAAAACCCAAATTTTTTTTTAATTCTTTTATGTAATGACTTTTACCTTTAGAGTCACGACAGTGACGATCAGGCGATATGCAGCTTTTACATATCGCCCCTTTCGAGCGATATGTATATCTCCCCTTTATTTTAAAAATGTTTTTGAAATCGCGATTTTTGACATTTTCGATTTTTTTTCTCTAAAGTGGTACATTTCGCACTGATTTTGATTATTGGGTTTTATAGAGGAATAACGGGGGTACATTTTGTAAAAAATTTTAAATCTACAGGGTGTAGCGGAAAAAAGTTATTAAACGTCAAAGTTGAAAAATATGCGAATTCCGCTGTCTATCGTTTCAGGTCGCAAAAATTATTTTTTTCGATTTTTACTTCTGGACGTTCGAGAGGACCGACAGCTTCCGAACCCTATTGTTTTTGAGAAAGATTAGAAAATGGAAAGTAATTTTTTTTATTTTTTTAAAGTCGAAAAATGACCATCGCAGGGCGTAGGGGGTACCGAATAACTCGAATTGGGTACGTCGGACATATTTCCGGTTTAAACGATCAGATGGGCCGTCTCAAATACTATCTTTTCACAATACATCTTTCTATACCTAAAAACATTAGAAATTGTGAAAAATTGTGAAAATTTAATAATTACGATTTTAGACCCAAAATTCTTACGGTTTTTAATTTTTTTCTCGAAAAATAATTTTTTTATTAAAATGTCGTATATCCTATCGGAAAGAGCTCGTCGAAGTAGGTTTAAAATATATTTTTTCGATTTTTAATCATTTTAATTTACAGAGGACGAAACGAATGAATTTTGATTTTTTTTTGATTTTTTACAATTTTTTTTTTAGGTACTGGTCCGCTTAAACCCGTCTGTAAGCTATTGTAATTAACTTTTTCAACTTTTTTTGGACTGTTGTTTAGAGGGATAAATAGACTTTAAAATTCATACCGTGCGCGCTCTTCGTTATGACTTTTAGTGGTTCAAAAAAAATATTATTTAATTTTTTTACGTTTTTTTTATGAAAAGTTTTAACATATCGCCCATTTCGAGCGATATGTATATCTCCCCTTTATTTTAAAAATGTTCGACCTTGTCGTCGTCGTCGTCGTCGTCGTCGTACCCGATTTTTGAAATCGCGATTTTTGACATTTTCGATTTTTTTTCTCTTAAGTGGTAAACGTCGCACCGATTTTGATTATTTGGTTTTATAGAGGAATAACGGGGGCACATTTTGTGAAAAATTTCAAATATACAGGGTGTACCGGAAAAAAGTTATTAAACGTCAAAGTCGGGAAATATTCGAAATCCGCTGTCTATCGTTTCAGGTCGCAAAAATTATTTTTTTCGATTTTTACTTTTGGAGGTTGGAGAGATCCGTCAAATAAAGAGCAAGTTCGTAGATGGAGGATATCGGAATTTGAGAAGTAATTTTTTTGATTTTTTAAAAGTCGAAAAATGGTCATCGCAGGGTCGTCTTGGGTACCGAATAACTCGAATTGGGTACGTCGGACATATTTCCGGTTTAAACGATCAGATGGGCCGTCTCAAATACTATCTTTTCACAATACATCTTTCTATACCTAAAAACATTAGAAATTGTGAAAAATTGTGAAAATTTAAAAATTACGATTTTAGACCCAAAAATTTCACGGTTTTTAATTTTTTTCTCGAAAAATAATGTTTTTATCAAAATGTCGTATATCCTATCGGAAAAAGCCCGTCGAACTACGTTTAAAATATATTTTTTCGATTTTTAATCATTTTAATTTACAGAGGACGAAACGAATGAATTTTGATTTTTTTTTGGATTTTTTACAATTTTTTTTTTAGGTACTGGTCCGCTTAAACCCGTCTGTGAGCTACTGTAATTAACTTTTTTAACTTTTTTTTGGACTGTTGTTAGAAGGGATAAATAGACTTTAAAATTGATACCGTGCGCGTTCTTCGTTATGACGTTTAGTGGTTCAAAAAAAATATTATTTAATTTTTTTACGTTTTTTTTACCAAAACTTTTTTATATTCAATTATAGCTTATACTATAATATCCTTGGAGAGTTCATTTTAGGCTTATTTTATTCCTCAATCTTTTCTCAACACGCATGTGTACTTGAATATACCAACCTATTTTTTTAAATTAGAGTAAAATTGATAATTTTACAGCGGCAACAGAAAATTTTGGCAAATCTCGAAATACATGTTTCTGAAGAGATTGCCTTGAAATATTGTTTTGTCTATAGAAAGGCTTCCATATTAGAATAATTGCCGCTGTCAAAACTGGCCTAAATTGAGTGTTTTTGACTTCAGAATGTGACTTTATTTTAACGTTTTGATGTTAAAAATTGAATGTTATAGATTATTTGGGACTTGTACAATTTAATGAGACCAAAATTAAAGCTTCATATGCCCGAATAATTAGCGAATTTTTAATTTTAAAAATGCTCTGCAATTTCCGTAAAAGTGTCATTTTAACAGAATTATGACTTTTCGAAAAGATTGCTTTGGATGCATAAATCCATGATGACGTATTAAAAATAATAATGCGTCAAAAATGGCTAAAAATAGTCGAAAATGGCATATTTCATCGCAAGTTTTTAAAGTTATTTTAGCATTTCGCGCTTTAAAATTCGAGATAAGATAGCTCGAAACTTTCTACAATACAGTGTTATAAAACAGGTAGCTCCAAATAGAGTATTTATAGATGATTTTTTTATTTTAAAATCGGTTCGCATAATTTAAAATTTTAAAAGGCTCCCCTCTCCGAAATATCCCCACACTTATGGCCTTTTTACATTAGGTGCAATTGCAAGAAAAATGGCCTGAAAGCATGCGCTTCGACGAAGTTTTAATCAGCTGAGCACGTTTTCCCATTTAAAATCTGCATCAGCTGTTTAAAACGTCGACAAAGCGCATGTTTTCAGGCAATTTTTTTTTGCAATTGCACCCAATGTAAAAAAGCCTTTATATCCGCAAAGTTCTAAAATGAAATGGCTATAGAAATTCAAACTCACTTTTTTTAAATCGAGAAGGTTATGGTCAGAAGTCAGAACCCTGCCGTAACAACGCGTTACCCTATTATTTCTCTGTGGTTGTTGATAAAAGGACGCTAAACATTACATCAAGTAGGCTGCGGCAAGTTTTAAACGATATTATTGGTGCATAGTTGTATGGTCATTGGTCAAACTCCAGGTGGCTTTGTCATTCTATTATTATTTATTTCGCATTCGTGTCGACTAATATTTCGGTGCGAATAAATTAATAAATAATATACTAAATAAACCTTTAACCGTGAAAAAACTAAGTGCAAAATACAATCGAAATATTGTGTTATAAATTGTGCCTTTGAATTTTGCCAAAAACCTTTGGTAAGTACCTTTTAGTCTATTTATAACTTGTTAGATACCTATGTAGTTTGTAATTTATAGAATGGCGGCCCAATAGACAGAAAATTGTGCAATAGGTACCAATGGATTTGAAAAATTCAAATAATTATTTGTTGTTACATCATATTAAAATTAAGGATTTTTTTTGGAAAAAACGTATTTGGAGCCTATAGATTATGAATCTAAACGCGGTTTGTGTCGTAAAATTTTTTATAATAGGTGGCTCAATATCAAGAAAATGAGACAGAAATGACCAGGCTCCCATATTTTTCTGTAAATTTGTATCTTAAACAATTTAAATACCAAGTAATGCGTCCAAACGCCACTTTAAAAAGAAGTATGTAGGTTTGAATACTAAATTTTGGCGTTGTGTAGGTAGCTATAGGTAAACAGATAATGACCACAAATACAAACAAAACTTAAAAAGTATGTAAAATAAATTATTTATCTATTCAGGATGCTACAAATTCGCGTGTGTGTACGAGGGGATCTCGAAAAAGGTAAGAGATACGAAGAAGGTTGAATTGAGGCAAAGTTGCGTATTTTGGGGCTTAATAATTAGGTGAAAGAAAATATGTAAGTACCTACATATTCCGAATACCTTTGGAGATATCTGAAAAAAAAAATGAAATTTTTAGTTTTGTTTTTTTTTAATGATTTGCGCTCATTTTTGACTTAGGAAAACACAAAAAACACCTTCTTATAGCCTTTTTTTATATTCTACAATATGGCGTTATTAGTTTTCAAATTGGGCGTTTCATTTTTTTGTATACCTACCAATCTCAATTAATTTTTTTTTAAATACATATCTTTAATTTTTAAAACAGTTTTATGGACTTCTAAGCTTTGGAGATTAAATGCGATTTAAAGGTGTTTAAAATTTTAACGTTTTGTCATCAAATAACACATCACTAGTATTTCAAATTATCCTTTCTTTACTATTACGGCCTTGGCAATTATTTTTTACAGAAGAAGAATTTCTCTTTATTTCGTCAGATCCATCTCTAGACGCGTTTCGTCATATCATGACTCATCAGTAGAGCTAGGATCCGACGAAACAAAGAGAACTCAAAGCTGCTTATGGCAGCACAGTGGTGGGACACACCAGTAAGATGTGGCACGGAGCGCCATCTGTATCGTTATTAGACACTCTTGAGCATACCAGCACCTCTAACAAACTTATAGAAATAAGTAAAAATGTTAAGAGGAAATCTCCTGTAAAGACATCCGTCACAATTACAGGAGTCCCGCTAGGCAGCGCTAACTCGCATCGGTTTATTAACCGAAAACAAGAATACAGAAGAAGAATTTCTCTTTATTATTATTTATTATATTACTATTTATTATTATTATATATATATTATTATATTTTTTAGATTACTTAAATATTAAAATTACATTACAGGAAGTTATGGTGTCTAAGCCGTTTATTTTTTCAAAAAGATTTACCGTCACAATACTCTAGGAAGTAGGTAAGCAAGTTTTTAAGGCATGAGAAGTTATTTTATTTTTTATTAGTATTTTATTTATTTTATTAATATATAACATCTTAAGTCCTATTGTTTTTGCCTTAGACTTAGACTGAAATACTGTAAAACAGAAAAACATGCTTCCGAGTGAAGAAAAGGTAACTGGAGTGTATCTAATTATGTGACTATGATACGCTAACGTTTGTTTCAAAAACAATTTCAAAAACAATTTCAAAATATTTTTACTTTTTAAACAATCTGATAATGCCAGTTTTAGGCAAAGCATGAAACAAAAACAAAGAGACAGACAAATATTTGAGACCGAGACTTTGGGTCTCTTCTTACAAAATATCAAAAATCATGCCTCTTTGAGTAAAAATGGACAGAATTTTTTAATCAGAAATCTTTTGTTTTTTTTTAGTTTGGCTGTAAATGTTCAGGACCGTAATGAAATGAAAAAGATAATTTGAAAAATGTGTTATTAGATGACAAAACGTTAAAATTTTAAAAACTTGTATATTGTTTTAAATTTCTAAAGCTTAGAAATCCCCTAAAACTGTATTTAAAATTCTAGGTCAGTATTTAAAAAAATTGACTTGAGGTTGGTAACTAAAGAACGAAACTTTCAATTTGAAAACTAATAACACCATCTTGTAGAACATAAAAAAAGGCTATCAAAGTGTGTTTTTTGTTTTTCCCCCAAGTTAAAAATGAAGACGCAACGTTTTTTATTCGGATACCTCCGATAGCATTCGGAATCTCTGTAATTTTCTTTTACCAAATTATTAAACTCCAAAATGCGCAACTTTGCCCCAATTTAACCATCTACGTATCTCTTGCCTTTTTCGAGATCCCCTTGTACGCACACTAATTTGTAGCACCCTGTATAGTATGTTCCATAATTTTATTAAACAATTTAAAGATAAAGCTAGGGAAATATCTATACGAATACGCCAAACTTGATGATTTTTTTTAATAATAAAGTTTGGGGCATTGATTACAAATCCGAAACGATTTTTGTTGGAAACGCGTAGTTCTTGACTTATTCTTTCTTAAACTGTTATTTTTTCTTAGGGGTTACTGATATTGAGTATACTACGGCAAACAATTTTAACTTTTTATTTATATTACAAATAATCACTATTTTTTATGCTAAATAATGATAATAATTGAACTTCTTCATAGTAAAAAAAAATAAAGAAAAGGACACATTTTGTTGATCTTTCAATTAACATAATTATGAAAAACAATCTATTAATTTAATAATTCCTTCATACTATTTCCTTTACGAGAATGATTGTTAGGTATATACTTTGCAAAATACTTTTGTTGTATTAGAGGAACCGAAGATTATATTTTGGTTCAAAAAAAAGTCCCAAAGAATAAAAAGTATGGAAAAAAGCGCAATTTAGTCATTCTTTGCCCTTTTTTTATATCAGAAATCCATGTATAAATGCAAACTTATGAACAGGTTAGAAGAACACTGAGTGAGGTCTAGTAACGTATTCGCCATTTAGTTTTTTGATCAATATTTCCTCTTATTTAAAAATCGGTCAAATACCGATATTTGAAGCATAATTATCTACAATTTAAAGTTAAACAAGTTTGAATTTATAAAGTAATAAAAGCAGAAAAAGAAAAATGGAGAAATTTGCTTCTATTAACTTATGATTATAAAGCGACAAGGATAAATATTGATCAAAAAATGAAATGGCGAATGTATAACTAGACGTCACTCTTAAGGAAGGAATATCTCAATCAGCGTTTCCAACGAAAATCGTTTTCAGATTCGATCATTGCCAAAGCTAAATAGTAAAACTACTGCAAAATGTAACCTAAGTTTTTTTAGGATAATTAGTAAAAATTCCATAAATTGACTAGAAAAAATGGTAAAAGGTATCAAAGTAATTATTTAATTAGGTATACAAAATAAACAAAATTTGATCACAACAATAACAACATAATTATTTAAAATAGTGACTTTTTTTTTATATGAGAGGGAAGTTAGCTTTGGCTTTGCAGCAGCACAAGTTTTCGCACAATCTATTTAACGTCTCGTGATTATAAAAAAAACATATAATTTCAAATTGGTGATTTCATTAAGTTTCTAAAGTAAAATTTTTACAGGAAAACATTAAAGATTATTTACTTTATCGAGAACATAATGTATATCCTCCAATAAGTTACTCAAGAGCACACAAAATATACAGGGTGATTTCCGGTGGATGGTACGTTAGAAGTATATGATGAACCAGTTAACGAATCGATTTGAAAATTTCGTTGTTCACATAAACGGACATGCTCCATTTATCTGAAATATTTTTAATGATACAGTGTTGCCATTTCTACTAAAAATGAGTAGCAACTTCGATATTTTAAATAGAACTCCCTGTATTTTATTATTTTTTCGAACTCCCTACTACTTTCTTAACAACTTTATTTAATGTTATTCTATACTTTTCTCTTACCGTTTCTAAGATAATAATTAAATTGCATTTTTTTAACAAAAAGCATTAACTTAAAAAAATGTTGATATTTTTTAACTCTAAATACTGAGTTCCTGAAAATTGGTGGATGGTTAAATATTACCAGGGGGCTTTTAACCCTATGCCCAAATATTAGTTGCGGTATACGGTGATTTAAAAATACAGTTAATTTGGGGACTTAAATAGGTGACCATAAGTATATTTTTTTAAATGTAACACCCTGCATATTATTACTGATTTAAAAAGCTACTTAAATTGGCTCATTATTTTTGTATAACATATCTATACCTAGCTAGTCAATTTTTTTTGACTTATAAGCCATTATTCGTAAAATTTACTCAAAAATTTAATTTCCTTTTGATTATTAGTAAGTAGGTATGCCATAATAAACTCTTGTTTGACATAAAAATTGTTTCATTTTTATTATTGTTGTGCCATTTTGTTAATTATTGTCGATTGAGATACTGAATGATTAAAAAACATGAAAGAAAACTATTCTAACGCAGTACTTATGAAGTTATTTATTTTATTTGGATAGTGTGAAATTTACCACCAATAAACTTAAAGAAATTTTTACGAACCCAGAAAAATTTTACTGAATGCTGAATATGATTTAGGTTTAACATACAGGGTCCTGCACCTCACGTCCCGTCTTCTTATAGCTCACTTATTAATTAAGTTAGGATATTGATATTTTGCAGATTTTATTTGTATTCTAGGGCGCATTTCAGGAACATATATTTGTTTATACAAGGTGTTCCAAAAAAGTGTAACGTCATAAGGATCTATTTTTTTTTAGATCACATATTATATTTATTCTTACTTACTTGGATGCCTCTTATAATTGCCTTCATACCCCTAAAATATTAATGAAATCGGTTCAGTATTATAGGCGAAGAAAAAAATAAAAACTATGAAAAATCAGTTTTGCACCACTGGTTTAATAAATAAAATCTAACAGTCTCGTTAACTAAGTTTATCAACCCGATGGAGCTCCTACAAATTGTACAAGAGAAGTTACAATGGAACTTGATGTACTTTTTGATGATCGTTGTATAAGACGTTTAGGGCCTTGGAATTGGCATCCAAGATCACCCGATTTCAATCCATTGGATTTTTACTTGTAGGGCAGTTTAAAGAAAAAAAGTCACAAATACTCTAATACATTCAAAAAAATAATTGCTACGTTTAGTTACTCAAGCATTTAAAGATCTAATTCCAAACGAGACTAGATTTTCCACGATTAATGCAGTGAACATTCGCATCCCAAAGTGTTTGGATATAAACGGCCAGCGTTTTAAACAATTGTTAAAATTATCGATTTAATTATTTTCTTTTAATATATAATTATTTAAATATAGGTGTGTCTGTGTATCATACATACAAATAATCCTGAAATAATAAAAATTTCCTTAAGTTCATTGGCGGTAGATGTGGGTACATTTCATTAAACTTTCACACCGTAAAAATAAAATAAATAAATTCATAAGTACTTCATTTAAATAGTTTTCTTCTATGCTTTTTAACGGAATTCAGTATCTCAATCAACAATAATTAACAAAATAACACAATAATAATGAAAGTGACATAATTTGTATGTCAAACAAGAGTTTGTCATGGTCTACTTTCTAACAAGTACAACTTTATATATAAAAGCTCAGTTTCTTGTTGACAAACTACATTAAAATGAAATATCTTACTTAGAGATAGAATGTTAATATTAAAAAAAAAAACATTATTAGGTACACTTAAGATCAATTAAAATTACAACACTCAAATACAGATGCGCCCCTCAACTAAATGGTACTCGGGAAGATACCTTACAAAAAGCCTTTCTTCAAAATAGCGATACCTTAAAAAAATTGTTAATACAATAATTCTTAGAATTATTGTTAAATTATAACTTTAAATATTTGGATTCCTTCACTAGCCTATTAATTTATAAGTAAGTAAGGTATAAAATAAATAATATAAATTCCTTTTAGTTAAAATATGCCACGTACAAAGAAGCAATCAACTGATAAAAAACGTAGATTAAAAAATGAAAAGCGAAAAGAGCTTAATGAGAAACTAAATTTAGCCAAAAAAGAAAAAAAGGAAATTAAAAAAATGGCTATTACTCAAAATCGTATTGAAACCGTGGAAATAGAAAAAAGCAAGGAAACATTAGAACAACAGGATCCTAAACAACTTAAAAGACAAAAGATATCATTGAAGCGCCAAAATTCTGAATATTTAAAACTTGAAAAAGAACAAAAGGCATTAAAACGCCAAAATCCGGAAATTCTACAACTAGAAAAAGAAAAAAAAGCATTGAAACGCCAAAATCCGGAAATTCTACAACTAGAAAAAGAAAAAAAAGCATTGAAACGCCAAAATCCGGAAATTCTACAACTAGAAAAAGAAAAAAAAGCATTGAAACGCCAAAATCCGGAAATTCTACAACTAGAAAAAGAAAAAAAAGCATTGAAACGCCAAAATCCGGAAATTCTACAACTAGAAAAAGAAAAAAAAGCATTGAAACGCCAGGATAAAGAGTATTTAGATATGGAAACACAACGCAGAGCTCTAAACCGATTAGATCCTATATACTCTAAAAATGAAAAACAAAAAATGGCTGATCGGATATCTCAGAATAAAGAATATTATAAAAATATTCAACAAGTAAAAAATAAAAATAAAAGATTAAGTCCAAAATATACTCAACTAGAAAATAAACAGGCTAAGGACAGAATGGCAAATAAGAGAAAAATTGATTCTCTTAATAATCCTAATAAAAGACAAAAAATTGGGACTACTGCATTTGAAAAGTTTAAAGAAGCCATTCGAGAAGGTAAATATTAATATATTAAACTTTACAGTAATGATATTAATTCTTCAAATGATACGATTTAAAACTCACCATAGTTGTTTACTGTCTTGTTTAAGTTTGGCATCTAAAAACCGTAAAATCGAATTTAAAAACTAATAGGACACCATCTTGCAGAACATAAAGAACCGTTATAAAAAATGTTTTTTTCCCAAATCAAATATGAAGGAACAAAGACTTATTAAACCAAAAATTTCGATTTTTTTTTAAAATATCTCTAAGGGTATTTGAATATTTTTCCTCACTAAATTATTGAACCTCAAATTACCAAACTTTGTCTCAATTTAATCATCTTCATATCCCTTACCATTTTTGAGATCCCCTTGTAGGTACACACATTAATTTGTAGCACCTTGTATATTTTATATTAGCTATTGTCATTGTTATATAAATTAATATATTGTCTATTTTTAGGCCCAGATACCATTTGTTCTTGTTGTAAGAGACTTTGGTTCAGTACTTCTTGTACAAATATTGATCGAAAAAAGATGGAAAATAAGTTTGGAATAGAATTTTGCAATTCCGTATTTCTTAATGGAACTTCTAAAATATTTTGCAATTCATGTAAACAATCCATTAGTAAGAAGGAACTACCGACATTCTGTTCAACCAATTTTCAGATAATATTTCCTATTCCCAACGAACTTAAACATTTGACTGTCTTAGAAGAACGAATGGTAGCATTAAGAATACCATTTATGAAAATAACAAGCGGCATTATGAAACAGTGTTCTATTCGCGGACAAATAGTAAATGTACCATTAAACATAAATACAACAGTTGATATTCTTCCTAGAAATGTAGAAGACACTCATACTATTCAGATTAAACTGAAGAGGAAAATGGAATATAATCAACATTATATACAACAAACAGTACGACCTACTACAGTACTAAAAGCACTTGATTATCTATTAGATCAACCATTGTATAAAGAACAAAACGTTAAAAAGTCTATTGATTGGGAAAAAAACATTCAAAATTATGTTAATTCTCAATCCGCTCCTAATGCTGCTCCAAAAGATACGATTGCAAAACTAAAACAATTACCAGATTGGGTAGACTTGAAATCATTTGGTTTAGATGAAACATTTGTAAAGGAATGCATAATTAATCATAAGGATAATCAACAAACGAACATTCCTATGTCTGATAATATCCAAAAAGACATTGACTTAAATGGTACGTATACATAATTATTTATAATATTAAATTTTCATTTATCAAATTGTTAAAGCAAGTTGTTTAATTATTTTTAAAAGAACAACATTTTAACTTATAGATAGAGAATAGACAGGGAGGTAAAAATCAATTTTCTTCAAATGACAACGCTCCACTGTTATAATAAGATGTCAAAATTTGAAAATAACATATTTTAAATATCTCAAAAATAATTAAATTTAGCCGTATCCAATTTTATACAAAATAAGCGTAAATAATTAGAATATATAAATTAAGAGTTCCCACGATATATCTACAACGGTATGCTAAGTAAGCAAATTGAACTTTGAATATAACTGCGCATGTCATCACTGCAAGAGTGCAACTGACAAATATCAACTATACTTAAAACAATCATGGTTTTACATCTAATGTCAACTGATCTTAAGCGTCCTCGCAGTATTGTAGAAGCAGTAAAAACTTTATGCGGAATAGCAAACGGATGTTAGTATATTGTGGATATTCCTTTTAAAAAAGAGTATATTTGATATTTCTTGATTAATTAGTACAACTTGTATAATTTAATAAATATTTAGATTGTATGCCTATAATATCTCTCTATAACTCTGTTGAAAAATAGTCAGAAATTAAGTAAGTTCCATTCCATTTTATTCTACACTATGAGTAAGAAATTTTGCGTTCAAGACAAAGCGGATGATCATAAATATAATCCTCTTTCTCTAAGCTCGATGATAAATCACTATGAAATAATGTATTATTCTGCTTTACTGCTCTTTACAAATTAAAAAATAATACATGTTTAAAAGTTAAATAACAATATTCGTTCGACACTCTAAAATCTATTAATAAATATAGTAGGTACCTATATAAATACACTTATGTTAGATTGAACAATATTTTTTAAATAAAAATTAATCAATAGACAATTTTGATTAAGAAATAAGCGACATTGACAAACATTATGTTTTCATTATCAAAATTGTATGATTAATTAATCAAAAATTGAACCAACTATTTCACTATAGTTATAAGAAATTAATTTTTTTAGTCTATAGCATAATATATTTTATTTTTTAGTTCTAAAAAAATTACAAGAATTTCAAGAATTTGTAGACTTGAAATCATTTGGTTTAGATGAAACAGTTGTAAAGGAATTCCTAATTAATCATAAGGATAATCAACAAACAAACATTACTATGTCTGATAATATCCAAAAAGACATTGATTTAAATGGTAAGTTTAATTATTAACATTATCTTATCCACGTAATTAAAACATTATTTAATTATTTAGAAATGTTTAATTTAAACAATCAAGTAAATGTTAATGATGTTATTTTATTTACTTAATCAACATTAAAAATATATTTATTAATAATATTAATGAATTAACATTTAATATTGAATTTGTCAATATAGCAGCTACATAATAAATTGTTAATAATTGAATTGACATAAAAATATCAAATGACAGCTAGCAATGTAACCTTTTTTGTCAAATATCAATATATAGTTTGTTGCACAGTATAATCAGGTAACTTTCATTGGAATTAAATCAAATCTGCCAATGACATTTATCTCAAAAACGGACAAGGCCACAGTTACTGCCATCTCTAAAAGATAGTATTTCATTATTATTATAAACTCAGAGTACCTATTTATACCAAAAATTATTCAGATTAGTTAAATAGTTTACGAGATAAATTCCTTTTATATATGCATACCAAATTTAAAGTGGACCAGTTAAATACATCAATAATAATAATAAAATAAATAATATTACATAACGGTATACGGCACCTTATCCCTTAACGATTGTGCCCCAGCGGCGAAAATATTTGCGCCTTCGGTGCCTTTTCCCTTAACGATTGTGCCCCAGCGGCGAAAATATTTGCGCTTTCGGCGCCTTTTCCCTTAACGATTGTGCCCCAGCGGCGAAAATATTTGCGCCAGTAGGGATAGATGGGGGTTTCTGCGCCCTCCATTTACTCCAAGGCCTCTGCGCATGCCCAGACAGTGCGCAGGCGTGTGTCATATGTCATACGTCATCTGTCATGTCACACTCTTGGGCGAGAGCTATTTGGGCATTAACTACTTGAGCGTCAGCTACTTAGGCACTAGCTACTTGAGCGTTAGCTACTTGGGCAATAGTATTCATTATAGGCTCCGTGTTAAGGATGACGTCATATTATGTTTAGGAAAAGATGGCGGCTGCCACCTGTTAATTAAGATATGTCAAGACCACCTGTCACTTGTCAAATGCTAAAATTAAAATCTAACACGTAAAATGTATTCAGGGTGACGTAATAAGTCGTTTAAAGAAAACACGAACGCGATCGGTCAACTGCTTTGGAAGATATAGTATTTTGCGATTAGCCCCCTTATGTCTAGCAGGGGAGTACCGAAATTCTGGTTGTAGGTAGGGTCATATAGGACCTATCTAGAAGTGAAAGAATTTTTCAAATATCTCAACTAATAACGGCGCTAGATGTATTAAACCATTAGGGCCTTAACACGATAAAGTCGTGCAAAGCACTGGCAATGCTTATTTCTTAGTAGGAATATACTTCGTATAATACGGTATCGTTAAGATTGCGTCATCTCCATTTCCTATATGAGACCAAGGTCAACTGCAGATCAGCTAAATGAACAGCTAAATGAACAGTGGAACAGCTAAATGAACAGCTAAATGAACAGTGGAACAGCTAAATGAACAGCTAAATGAACAGCTAAATGAACAGTGGAACAGCTAAATGAACAGTGGAACAGCTAAATGAACAGTGGAACAGCTAAAAGAACAGTGGAACAGTTAAATGAACAGCAGTTAAACGGATCAACAGCACATCGGGTCAAGGCGCGCTCTTCCTATGATAGCAGGAAAGGGGGGAAGAGGAGGAGGAGGAGGAGGAAAATCAATGATAGACGATAATTTCAGTAAAAACCTTTATTTCCCACTAATATTACAATAACTAATATATAACCTAATTAATATCTAACCTAATTAATATCTAAACTACTTATTTAAGAACAGGGACGTCACAAAAGATTGATTAAAGTATATTTAAACTTTTCGAACAGTTCCCACTAATGGTGAGTACTTTATAAGCTTATCATGAATAATAAGACAGTATGCGGTAGTATTTGCTGGAACATTTTCTTTCGTTTCAAACTCCAACCTGACATCAATAATCCCCGAATTTAATATTTCATTTTGTCGGGAACAATCAATCACAATTAGAGGAGCATTTGTTAAAAAGTCTTTTGGAGAGAACAGTGGTTCATTTTCTTTTTCGTAAAAACATTCTTGGAACTCTGAGTACATTTCATACAAAGAAGCAATTTGACCTTTAGAAACATCTAAATTTAAATTATCATACGGATACATTTCAGAATTTAAATAAAGTTTAACATTAAATACATTACAATGATCAAACAAACTACAGTTTTTAGCTATCTTATCCTTTCTGTCGGTTGAAAATCCTAAAATTACCCATCTGGGACGTTCTACTTGAATAGCATTCTTTATAGTCCAGGTATGCTGTTTAGCCGTTTGTAATGTAGGATATTCAGCTAGCTCCCAACTTCTAAAGCCGACATCTAATTCAGTGCCTGTTTCAATAATCTTTAGTAGATCCAATCGTTCCATATCAGATACCGAAATATGAGGCAGCTTCCAAACAATTTTATCTATTGTAACCCCCATATTCTCGGCTGCGTTAGAGTTGATAATTGCATTTTTATCAGTATGACTTCTTAATAAGACCAATTCATGCTTCACATTTATTAATATCTTCTGAAAATCCTCTGCAAATCCCAAAATCGTGCGTAGCGGAACACAAACATTAAATGAGCCGGTAGTTCTATCAACCACATCGCAAGTAAAATTATCATCAATGCTCCATCCGGCGTTCTTGTATTTCTTAAGTTCGTTTGCATTATACGAAACATATCCCTTCATTGAGGTGGCTATTCCAGGATTACGTACTGAATCCAGGATTCTACCCCCAAGCTCAAATCGGATTTCTTCAAACAAGTGACAAAAGAAATTGTTTACAAATTTTGCTGTAGTTGAAACAGTTGAATCGTCTTGTTTTAAGAGTCTTCCTTCCAGATATATATGACTAGCATAAGGCAGTGTGTATATATCAGTTTGCTGAACAGGAATTCTTATTTCATCATTGTTGTTAAACGAGTTGGAATAAGGCAGATGACTGTGTCTTTCAATTTTTACTATTGAATTGTCAAAGACAAGAGATTCAGATACGTTTAGTATACTCATTATGTATTCCCTTTAAGGTATATCCTAATGATTTGAGAAACTTGCTATTATCAGCTGACAATTTTTTAACTTCCTTAGAGGACTTTAAAATCTGTTCGAAATTAATAAGTTTGTGACAATTATATTTCACAGCCATTCTCTACAACGTATACTTAACTACTAAAAACATGTGCTTGTAACAAGTCTTATATAACTTTCTTTAAATGAAGCCTAATCGTAATGACTTCACCTCTAAGGTTTATTGCATCACCATCCTGATCAACAAGCTTTAATTCAATATTACTTATTAATCTGGTGTTAATTGGCATATAAATTACGTTTTGAGGAATTTCGATTATTTTAAATCCTGCGGGGACAGAGGGTGAAAATTCATGGATTGTATGAACTAGATTACTGTTGTGATATGCTCCAGTAACAATATTACACTCTACTTTAATAACATTTACTTTAAGGATATTTACAGGTGTAGGAGATACATGTTTAGTACCAGCCTGCAGTTTCATATTGCGAAATCCTAACAATTCTCCAATTGAACCCTTCTTGGAGAAATCTACGGTATGAGTACATTTAAGCTCACATTTTAGCGTGCTCGTATTTCCATTAAGGATTAGACCGCAATTAAAATCTGGGTCGATATTATTCTGCTGCTCAATTGCTTCTTGTAGGTAGTCATTTAGAGCTGATATTTCATACGATCCGACTGGAATTTCAAGTACAACATCACCCACATAAAATTTATTGTTATTTTCGTCTATATTGGGGATGGCGTTAAAAGTCTCCAAACTAATAAGTCCCTTCACATAATCACTGTCATTATTTCTCAGATCCAATGGAGGGGAATAATAAGCTTTTAAGACAGAACTATTACCACTTAAGCAAAAGGTACTCATCTCGAAGGATTTTAGAGACAACTAATTCATTAACTTAGTTGTTATGATATTTATAAGGTGTAATGTAAAGCCCCAATCCACTCTTGTATTTCTTTAAATACAGACCACTGCCACTTTTTCCCAAAGCTATAGACTCCATAGTTTCGTTGTGTCTTTTGTCTTCCTCTAACTTTTGTTGAGCACTTTTTGCATCGTTAACAGCTTTTGCAATACCAGCAGCACCACCACTTAATGCTCCCAATGCGCTAAGCCCGGCAAAAAGAGGAATCAAAGGTAGGAATCCTCCTGTTTTTGGGATCGGAATTACTCCTGTAGGAAGTACTTTTTCAACTCCTGCGAATGATTTTAAAGCCACTTGCGCTGCCGACAAAAGATCTTGGGGTTTTTCCTTAATAATAGCCTCTCGTGCTCTGTTTAGAGCGGATATAAAGGGAATCCCCTTGCCCCTTTTAGTAATTCGTTTTTTTACAACTTTATTCTTAAACTTCTGCATTGTAGACCAGTCAGTACAACAACCTTAGTAACACTAATGCTGTGGTATTAATGCGAATGTATATATGAACGTTAGTTAGGTATACTGTTCAGTTATCTAGTAGCAGTTGTGGAATCAACAGCTATTTTTACTGTTCATTGAATCATTTTGCTGTTAAAATGCCATCAAGTCTTGCCGGTTTGGACCCTGATGTTCAAAAAAGAATAAAGGACGCTGCTAAAAGTATTAGAAAGAAATATCTGCAACTTAAAGCAGAACGAGAAGGAGAAAATGATAATCAGCAGATGGAAGATGAGGAGGAGCTTAAGAATGCACGTACGGTTCAGACTGATCCTAAAATCATCAAACTTATTTTTTTTTTTTTTTTTTTTTTATGATAAAACACCTGCACTGTAGGAAAAATCCTTTAAGGCGCTCTGGGAGCGGTGCGAGTGCGAAAAAAGCGATTAACGTTGGTCTTGAAACGCTGAAGATTGTATTCATTGGGAAACACGACCTCAGGAAGATCATTCCACAAAGATGACGTTCTCCAGATGAAAGAATTCTTGAACAATGAAGTTCGAGGAGTACTAAGCTGAACAACATATGGATGAGCGGCAGTGGTTTGCCGTGTATTTCTGTTTTGCATTGCTCTAGGTGGAATCAAGTGGGCAATGTCAGTCGAACACCTGCCATGGAAATATCTGTAAAAGAGAGCCAAATCACCAACCTGTCTTCGATGCTCCAGGCTATCGAGGGTCTTGGTCAGCTCGGGGTCGCCGATCAGACGAACGGCTCTCCTTTGAATGGAATCCAGTAGCCGAAGGGTGTGCTTGGGTGCAGAGCTCCAGACATGAGAGCAATATTCTAATGATGGTCGAATCTGGGCTTTGTAGAGTGTCAAAAGTTGATGAGGTGTGTACAACCTTTTGGTGCGGAAAAGTACACCAAGTTTCTGTGCAGCTGTTTTGGCAATTGCGGCAACGTGATCATGCCAAGACATATTACCTCCCAGATTGACCCCCAGCAAATTAATAGACGGTGCCAGGGGAATTGCGTGTCCTGCCATGACTATATCCGGTTCTGCAATGTTAACCTTTTTGGAGAAGACTGCCGCCTGGGTTTTCTTAGCATTAAATTCGACTTGGTTACTGTCACCCCAAGCCAAAATTTCTTCCAGGTCCTTGTTGAGGCGCAATACTTCATGCTGCCTGCGAAGATGTGCGTCGGCAGCGGATGTTTGGGGAGTCAAGGTAAAAGATGAGACAAGTGTGCTGTCATCAGCAAAGCTATAAATTGGATTTTGGGTTTTCACTAAAAGGTCGTTAATATACAGTAAAAAGAGGGTAGGCGACAATATGGACCCTTGAGGAACACCGGCATTGATGGTGAAGGTGTCTGATATTGATAAGCATTCTCAAACCGTTAAAGATTTATATAAATCACTAAAAGAAAACCGTTACGAAAGTGCTCGTGCATTGGAAACTTCATATCGTCCTCTGGCTAAAATGTTAACCAAGACAATTGAAAAATCTACTTCAGGCAAGCTGTTCACGCCTTTCAAAACCCATGCTTCACTAAAAAGACCAAAGAGTGAAATCAAACACTCTTCAACATTGGTTAAGAAACCTCGATATCCTTTAAATTTTAATACTCCTAATAAGAAAAAAGATCGCCACGATGAACAAAGACAGGAAGAAGAAGAAGATCATGATGATAATATGGAGATAGAAACTATTGAGATACCAGATAATGAATCATTTAATCAAACAATTAACTTTGATAATGACGATGCAAACACTACCATGTTTGAGTATAATCCTCGCGAAAGCTTTTTTTACGACGATGACTTTAGACTTGATCCTAATACCCAGCCAATTCAAGCCGATGCAATTCCTGAAGAATCGTTTGAAGAATACATGGAACAGTATGATGAACTACCTCGAGAATATATGAGAGGGCTAATACGTGATACGGATAATCAGTATGATCGTACTTATCTGAGGCATGATTATGAGACGGATCATTTGTATTTTGGTGATTCCGAACTTGAATTTAAAGGACCAGATATTGTTATCAAGGGACAAAATTTCAAAGGAACTCCTGGTCTTTATGAGCTTATGTTTAAAACTGTTCCTTTAAGGAATAAATTTACTGCTTTAGACGAGCGAGTCTTTGCAAAAATAATTTTACTAACAAATGCTCATAAAAGAAATTTCAATCCTGATATGCAAATAGCAGGAAATAAGGGTGCGAAATATACGCATATAATAAAGCCTCTCCTTGAAAAGGTTCGAGAAGACAGCGATGCTAGTCAAAAGGAAAGAGATAAGCAGTTGCGAATTGTTAGGAAACAGCAATATCAAGGACATGGATTCAACCAACAGTCCCCGAGTCGTTCCAATAACAACACTTCTGATACTTTTAAAGAATATTCCAATAATAAAACTGATTACGTGTATTGGGACGATCCAAATGAACTAGTTGATCGGCTTAGAAAAATATTAGCAAGTTCTGAAGTAGGTAATAATTCACACATTAACGAAATAATCAGTATAGAGGAAGAGTTGAGAGAGGCTGGAATAATAGAATAAATATATTGGATGTATGAAAATGTTATTAGTTTCAAGATGACTATCGATAAATTCGGTCGTAATCTGGCCCATCCGTATCACTTGTCTAGGAAGCTAAAGAAGAGTCCAGAAGTGGTACGAGAAGTACAAACAAAGCAGTTGTATGGTTTTATGCATATGACTCTGTCTGGTAGCGTCGATTCATCGGGTAATTGTATGATTCATGGCCAGCCATTTTACAAATTTCCTCTCAAAAGTGGAACTATTGAATATGTAAATGTTCATCCTCAAGATGTACGCACTACAATCAACAAGCAACCATATACGATGTTACTGCTTAAGAAACTCAAATTTTCTGATAAAATATCATTTTCAACCAAATCAAATTCTACCGTGCTGTTTGTAGAATTTTTAATAAAGTATCCAATTGAATAATTAAAAATATTATTAGTTAGTATAATAATTCTTATTTACTTCCTCTTCCTCTCACCACTTAACTATTGTAGAGGGGAGGAATAGGGTTTAAAAGTGACTGATGGCGATTCATTAACGTTCACTTTTATTAGAAACGCCTAACAATCATGGCATTAAAACTAACGACAGAAAATTGGCAGAACAGTTTATTACGAGCTGTTAGAAAAATTGAAAATGATTTTAATAAAGAAATTAATTTAAATACAAAGTCTGTAATGGCAAGTAGTTCATCTTGGGCTATATATTATAATGAAGAAATAATGTATTATACACAAGGTGCAAAGTTGTGTAAAGATTATTACGAAGGAAAAGATTTGCTCAAATTATTAGAAGGACTTTTAGATAATGAGTTTTTTAAGCAGATGATATCTTTAAAAAAATTTGTGCCTGAGGATCAAACGGATGCGTTGGAGCTAATTCGTTTAGCAGAATGTAGCATTGAGAATTTTGGTGAATACAGTAAAAATGGCATTGATAATTCGGACGAGGACAGTGATTAAATATGACCGATTATTCTTAAATAAGTAGTTTAGATATTAATTAGGTTAGATATTAATTAGGTTATATATTAGTTATTGTAATATTAGTGGGAAATAAAGGTTTTTACTGAAATTATCGTCTATCATTGATTTTCCTCCTCCTCCTCCTCCTCTTCCCCCCTTTCCTGCTATCATAGGAAGAGCGCGCCTTGACCCGATGTGCTGTTGATCCGTTTAACTGCTGTTCATTTAACTGTTCCACTGTTCTTTTAGCTGTTCCACTGTTCATTTAGCTGTTCCACTGTTCATTTAGCTGTTCATTTAGCTGTTCCACTGTTCATTTAGCTGTTCATTTAGCTGATCTGCAGTTGACCTTGGTCTCATATAGGAAATGGAGATGACGCAATCTTAACGATACCGTATTATACGAAGTATATTCCTACTAAGAAATAAGCATTGCCAGTGCTTTGCACGACTTTATCGTGTTAAGGCCCTAATGGTTTAATAAATCTAGCGCCGTTATTAGTTGAGATATTTGAAAAATTCTTTCACTTCTAGATAGGTCCTATATGACCCTACCTACAACCAGAATTTCGGTACTCCCCTGCTAGACATAAGGGGGCTAATCGCAAAATACTATATCTTCCAAAGCAGTTGACCGATCGCGTTCGTGTTTTCTTTAAACGACTTATTACGTCACCCTGAATACATTTCACGTGTTAGATTTTAATTTTAGCATTTGACAAGTGACAGGTGGTCTTGACATATCTTAATTAACAGGTGGCAGCCGCCATCTTTTCCTAAACATTATATGACGTCATCCTTAACACGGAGCCTATAATGAATACTATTGCCCAAGTAGCTAACGCTCAAGTAGCTAGTGCCTAAGTAGCTAACGCTCAAGTAGTTAATGCCCAAATAGCTCTCGCCCAAGAGTGTGACATGACAGATGACGTATGACATATGACACACGTCTGCGCACTGTCTGGGCATGCGCAGAGGCCTTGGAGTAAATGGAGGGCGCAGAAACCCCCATCTATCCCTACTTGCGCCTTCGGCGCCTTTTCCCTTAACGATTGTGCCCCAGCGGCGTAAATATTTGCGCCTACGGCGCCTTTTCCCTTCACGATTGTGCCCCAGCGACGAAAATATTTACATTTACACAGCCTTATTTTTTTTTTTCCAAATTTTATTATTTATAAATAATAAATTTTTTTTCTTTTTTGTAGATTTAAATCATTTAAAAGATATATCCATAATTGACCATAGCACGAAAGTGAACGAAACAAATATTACTGATTCGTTAAATATAATGTCTTTAACAAATCAACCCAATCCCATAGTTCAACAAAATCATTCACTTGCTATTTCTCGTAAAAATTCCAATGAGGATATATGGGCTGATGAAAATTTATTTGTTGAGAACGAACCAGTTAATCCAGGTGGAGAAGAAACATTATTAGATAATGAAGAAATAGAAAATATTTGTTTTGCTCCTGGAGAAAATAACACACCAATACACTTAATGCTAGATAAATATGCAGAAGAGTTATCGTTCCCAACATTATTTTGTGGTCAAAAAAAAGAAGTTCCTGATAATTTTAGTTATGCTAATCAAGCTAAAGTCCAGGCACAAAGTGTTGATAGAAGATTTGCTAGAACAGATTTTCTATTATACATGTCTAAAAAAATGCAATTGTTTTATGTAGTTCATGCAATAAAGATAGCACTAAGAACACGACTAAATCAACAAGGAGATTATACTGTAGGTGAAATTTCAAAACCTAATGTAATAAATGAATTAATTAAAAATGACGCAGGATACATGTTTTTACAAAAAATAAGAAATTCACCAGCTTATTGGAGAAATGAACAACGTAAAATATTAGCCATGGTGAGGCAATTTAATATTCCCACTATATTTCTAACCATTTCTGCAGCAGAAAGCCGTTGGTATGAATTGTTAGTCATTTTAGTGAAAGTAGTAGATGGTAAATCTATAAGTGAGGATGAAGCCCGTAACTTATCTTACATCGAAACAGTTCGATTAATTAGGTAAGTAGTACATTTTTGCAATATCCAACCTACAAAATACTTACTGTAGTCCATTACATTACATCGATAATTATTTTACAATGAAAACTGATGATAAAAATATATCCCTAAAATAAGTATAAATTTAAAAATAAAGATAGTACATAGTACATAGTGAATATTTCCGATAACAATATATTTTTATGAAAAAAAAAACCCCAAACCAACCCGAAGTCTTCCCTTTTGTCCAACAGAATTGAAATTTTATATAGTGATTTATTTCCGATAACAATACATTTTTATGAAAACAAAAATCCGAACAAACCCGAACCAACCCGAAATCTTCTCGCTTATCCTACAAAATTGAAATTTTACATAGTGATTTATTTCCGATAATAATGCATTTTTATGAAAACAAAAAAAGGAAAAAACCCAAAGTCTTCTTACTTATCTTACCGAATTGAAATTTTACATAGTGATTTATTTCCGATAACAATGCATTTTTATGAAAAAAAAAATACGAATAAACTCGAACCAACCCGAAGTCTTCTCACCTATCCTACAGAGTTGAAATTTTATATAGTGATTTATTTCCGATAACAATGCATTTTTATGAAAACAAAAAAAGGAAAAAACCCAAACCAACCCAAAGTCTTCTCACTTATCTTACCGAATTGAAATTTTACATAGTGATTTATTTTCGATAACAATGCATTTTTATGAAAAAAAAAATACGAATAAACCTTCACTTATCCTACAGAATTGAAATTTTATATAGTGATTTATTTTCGATAACAATGCATTTTTATGAAAAAAAAAAATACGAATAAACCCGAACCAACCCGAAGTCTTCTCACTTATCCTACAGAGTTGAAATTTTATATAGTGATTTATTTCCGATAACAATGCATTTTTATGAAAAAAAAAATACGAATAAACCCGAACCAACCCGAAGTCTTCTCACTTATCCTACAGAGTTGAAATTTTATATAGTGATTTATTTCCGATAACAATGCATTTTTATGAAAAAAAAAATACGAATAAACCCGAACCAACCCAAAGTCTTCTCACTTATCTTACAGAATTGAAATTTTACATAGTGATTTACTTCCGATAACAATGCATTTTTATGAAAAAAAAATACGAATAAACCCGAACCAACCCGAAGTCTTCTCACTTATCCTACAGAGTTGAAATTTTACATAGTGATTTATTTCCGATAACAATGCATTTTTATGAAAACAAAAAAAGAAAAAACCCGAACCAACCCGAAGTCTTCTCACTTATCTTACAGAATTGAAATTTTACATAGTGATTTATTTCCGATAACAATGCATTTTTATGAAAAAAAAATACGAATAAACCCGAACCAACCCGAAGTCTTCTCACTTATCTTACAGAATTGAAATTTTACATAGTGATTTATTTCCGATAACAATGCATTTTTATGAAAAAAAAATACGAATAAACCCGAACCAACCCGAAGTCTTCTCACTTATCTTACAGAATTGAAATTTTACATAGTGATTTATTTCCGATAACAATGCATTTTTATGAAAAAAAAAATACGAATAAACCCGAACCAACCCGAAGTCTTCTCACTTATCTTACAGAATTGAAATTTTAAATAGTGATTTATTTCCGATAACAATGAATTTTTAGGAAAAAAAAAACGAATAAACCCGAACCAACCCGAAGTCTTCTCACTTATCCTGCAGAGTTGAAATTTTACATAGTGATTCAGTTTTGATGACAATGCATTTTTATGCTAATCACATTCTTATATTGTAATATTTTTTAAATTTTAGGGCTGATCCGATCACTACGGCAAGATACTTTGACCATAGATTTCGTATTTTAATGAAACATTTAAAGAGTGACCAAGGACCTTTTAAGTCACATCCTATCGAACACTACTATTATAGAGTAGAGTTCCAGCAACGTGGTAGCCCACATATCCACGCCATCTTGTGGAGTAAAGGTTAGAAGAGTACTAATTGATATATATTTAGCACTTTTTTTCACTTTTTTTCACTTTTCAATTTTTTTTTTTTTTTTTTTTTTGAGATTGGCGGAAGAGTCAATATACTCAGGCCTATATGATTGTATCCCCTATCATCTGGGTAATGTCAGCCAAACGGGACCTACAGCTTAACGTAGAATTTGAACTACGGGTATGCACTAGTTATCCTTTTTACACCCCCCAGTCCATGGCAAAGTTCATGACTTTCTTTTGGGTTCCGTTATTAGGAATTACTTGTAACATACTGCATTCTTAAATCCACTAAATATTAGACATACTTTTTTTATTGTACGTATGCCCACTCCGGGAATCGAATCCGGATTGCCACGGTCAAATGCCAGTAGCCATAATTATAAACAAAATTACACAACAATCAGCATAATTGAAATTGGTGACAACATATAATATCTAATTATCTACTAAGTATTTAATTAGTATTTGGTTAAACGAACGTAAACTTGATGCATTCTTGATGTCTTCAGGCAGAGCATTAAAGAGGCAGACACCCTCATAATATAAGGTTTTTTGAAATCTAGTTATTCTTACAGATGAGACATTAAAGTTCTGTTTAAAGCAAACATCATATGAATTTATATTAGATCTTTTTTCTAAAAATGATCGCAAATATATTGGCAACATATTGCGATCAACTTTGTAAATTAATACTATATTTGTCTTCTTAATGCACCGCTCTACTGACAACCACCCCAGATACCTGAGCATATCGCTTACAAGCGTGTAACGATCACAGCTCAAAAAAAATCCGCATTACCTTATTCTGCTGTATTTGCAGTCTATTTATATCATCTTTGTTACAGGTGCTCCTGTATACAACGCACAAAACCCAGATAGTGCCAAAATTTGTTCGGAATTTGCCGATCAATTTATAACTTGTAATAGTAAGTTGGTAAGTGTTCAAGACATTCTTGAATATAATAAACATAATCCTACCAAAAATTGTAAGCGAGAAGTTAAGGGTAAATATATTTGTCGCTATGGAATACCTTATTTACCAATGGACTATACTATAATATTGGAACCGTTGGAAACTAAGGATAAGGACTATTTACAAACAATGAAAGACAAATTCAGACTTATTAAGGATTTATTGAATAAGAAGCCATCAATGTCTTTCGAAGAATTTCTTCAAACATTACAACTTAATAGGGAAGACTATTTATTAATTCTTCAATACAATATAGGCAAACCTACAATGTTTATTAAACGAATGCCCGACGAATGTTTTATAAATCATTTTAATGAAGAAATATTTTCTATGCAGAAATCGAACATGGATATTCAATTTATATTAGATCCATACGCTTGCTGTAAATACATTGTATCCTATATCAATAAGTCCGAACGTGGTGTTTCGGATTTATTGCATGATGCACTAAATGAAATCAAAAAAGGAGACTATGATTTAAAACAAAAACTGAAAAAAATTGGCGGTGTCTTTATTAATGCGTCCGAAATTAGTGCTCAAGAAGCAGCTTACAATGTTTTAGGATTACCGATGCATGAAACTTGTACTTCTCACATTTACATAAACACCAAACCAATAAAACAACGTGTACGTATGTTAAAGGGTTCGAATAAATTGAAATTATTAAATTCTAACGATACAAACATTTACGAATCCGGCGTTATCGAACACTATATTCAGAGACCCGATGAATTATCCGATTTATGTTTAGCTGAATTTGCGGCTCATTATAATGTCGCATTAATAACCGAAACAAACACGAGAAATAAGTTAAAATTAAAAGATGATAGTAGAGTATTAACTTACAAAAAACATGCAAAAATCATTTCATACAGACGCTACGGTTTACAACAAGATCCTATAAACTTTTATAGAGAACAATTAATGCTTTATGTGCCATGGCGTAATGAAACTAACGAAATCGAAGATGTGGATCATCTAATATTATATTCTGCTCACTTTGAAACGATTAAATCAAATCGAGCAAAATATGACCTAATAGATAGTCAACTATTGGACGACGCTTTAGAAAGAGCGGAACAACGCGAAGACGATATCGCCGATCATTTACTAGATCCTATCGATGAAGAATTTATACCCTATGCCATCGAGGATCCGGAATTTGATCCATTTAACATATTGGACGAACCAAACGACGGTACAGTAAAACATACATATCCAACACCATTTCAAATTCCCGAAGGTGAATACGATACTATGATCGAATCTCTCAACTTAAAACAATACGAATATCTAAATCACGTATTGGATTGTGCTAATAGAGGAGAAACATTTTTCAATATTATTGGAGGAGGTGCCGGTGTCGGTAAGAGCAGATTAATAAGCGCAATATATCAATCGTTATTGCGACATTACAATTCTATACCAGGAAACAATCCCGAAAGCATCAAGGTGTTAATTAGCGCACCGACAGGCAAGGCAGCATTTAGTATAGAAGGAGCAACTCTACACTCTATATTTATGTTTCCTATTAATAGAAATTACGAGCAACTGTTACCCTTAGCCCACGACTCGGCCAATAAAGTAATAAGTCAACTGTGTGATTTAAAATTGATAACAATCGATGAATTTTCAATGGTAGGTAGCAAAATGTTGGATAATATTAATCATAGGTTACAAAAATTATTTAAATCAAAAGATGACTTTGGTGGCATTTCTATCCTTTTGTTTGGTGATTTGCGTCAATTACCGCCCGTAGGTGACAAATGGATATTTGAACCGATGAAGAGTAATCCCTATTACGAAATCTGTGGTACTTATTTATGGGACAAGTTTAGTTTCTTTGAACTAACTGAAATAATGAGACAACGAAACGATAAAGATTTTGCTATGGCATTAAACCATATGGCCAACGGCCTAATGACAGCGAAAGATATACAATTAATTAGGAGTCGACAAGTAACTGATGAAGACCCGTTACCAGATAATATTATACATTTATTCAGAAGTAATGCTGAAGTAGACGAATTTAATGATATTAAATTGGCAATGTTAACTACCGAATTTTCAATTAGCATTGCAATAGATCTTATAAAAGGTAGCTGTAGTGAACGATTAAAACAACAATTTTTAAACTACGCAAAAAGCTTAAGGAAATCTGAAAGTTTTGGTTTAATGCTTAACTTAAGATTACAAATTGGCGCGAAATATATGATTTCTTCGAATATTGATACATCAGATGGCATCGTCAACGGAGCCACCGGTACTCTAATGAAATTAGAATATGACGATGATCATAATGCTAAGCGCTGTTGGTTGGAATTTTTCGATTCTAGATCGGGCAAAGCGAGTCGATTAAAACACACGAGCTATATGAAAAACAACAACATTCCTGATACATGGACACCAATTGAAAAATGTGCCAGGGCCCTGACTGTAAAAAAAGGCAGCAATATTATGGTAGAACGATCGCAATTTCCATTACTTATTAGCGAAGGAATTACCATACATAAGAGCCAAGGTGCTACGTATCAACAAGTCGCGGTACATTTGAAAAAAGGTACTTCAAGAAACGCTATATACGTGGCTTGTAGCAGAGCCACGACACTTGAAGGACTATTTATGTTTGGAAAATTTGATCCACCAAAAACACCAACTGAAAAAGATAAAGCATTTTGCGAATTGAAAAATTTGCGAGAAAACAAGTATCTTACCAATACATTTAACCAACAATACTCTGAACTGGAAAATAATAAACTAACATTTATTTATCAAAATGTGCAAAGTCTTAACAAACATTCTGCGTTAATCAAAAGCAATTCTTTATTCATTAATGCAGATATTATGATATTTGTAGAAACATGGCTAAAAGAAGAAGATGTAATTGAATTTGAAAATTATGAATGCCTTATTCAATTGTCTAATATTAATTACAATGAACAACGAAAGCCCTACGGTATTTCGTGTTATGTAAAAAACGAGATTTCTTATAAGTGTACAAATATAATACAATATCGTAAACCGGTTGCTAATTTTACATTTCAAGCGGTAACTTTTACGTATAATTATATTACTATAATTGCATTATACATTCCTCCAAAATTGGCAATAAGAGAAGCGTTAAATTGTTTACAAGAAATTGTAACTGATAATAAACCTACGATAGTTATGGGAGACTTTAATCACGATTTATCCGAAAACAAATCAAACTGTTTACAACAATATTTAATATCTAAACAGTTTACCTCACAGCTTAATACAAACCAATCGACAACTAATACAAACACTCATATTGATTGGTGCTTTTCTAATATAAATCAAATTAAAACTCACATTTACCCCACGGTATATAGTCATCATAAAGCTATTGCATTTAATTTATATGAACACAATGTTTCAGATTTTCATATTTTAGCAGAACGAAAACAAATTAAGCCTTCTGAATCTATAAATAAATTACATATTAAACTTGACGATACAAATGATGACAGTGACAGGATGGATCAAAGTTATCATTCGTCCAATTCTGGCAACAATTTAGTTAAATCAATCGAATCTCAAGTCGACGACGATCCCATTAACATCGAAGATGACGAACAAATGGATGTTGATTTTTTTACTACTCCCGTATTAAATACAACTTCCAAATTCGTGTTGCAAAATAATGATGGCGTAAGTTGTTACGCCAATGCAGTAGTGCAATGTTTATTTTCCATCGTGGAATTTCGTCAATACATTGCTCAGCACACTCAGCCACCGATGACTATCGAGGATAAACTGAAAAGTATTTTATATAAAATATCAAATAATACATTGACTAATTGCCAACAACTTCGTCAATTTATTGGCGGAGAGTACGTATTACGAGAAGAACAGGATTCACATTTGTTTCTTCTCGATTTATTAAATAAGGTAAGAAATAACGAATTTTTACAACACATTCGATTTTCATATATTCCAAATATGAAACGTTGTCCAAATTGTGATAGTGAAGTTGTGGGACACGAAATGCCAAGATCCTTATCATATACTCTCTATTTTCCTCAAAATCCACCAAACACCATGTATTTTGAGACTATGTTTGGCCCACAATCTACAAATGAACCATGTGATATTTGTGAACATAATTTAACAACTAAACCAACATTAACCTCCATATCACAATATTTAGTTATTTGTCTCGTAAGAATACACATGGTCGATGGTAATTCGATAAAAGTGTTAACTACATTTAACGGTTTTAACGAAGATTTACTTATTATTGATTCGATAGTATTTCAAGTTAAAGCAGTTATTATACACATATCAAACGATCCCAATGATACCAACAAGGGAGGTCATTATATAGCGCATGTTAGATATGATAACGAATGATGGGAATTTAACGACTCACGTGTTACAAAGAAACCATTTGATAAATCATTAAAAAATGTAACTGTGATTATACTTAATTTATATTAATCTTTACTGGTCACAAGGTTTAATAACTTATCAATATATTAATAAAAAAAAACATAATTCTATTTTTTTAAGGCATTCAAATTAATTGAAATTACGCCTACTAAAAACCAATAATTATATATCTTCCTCAGATTAAACATAAATATTTATTAAATATATCAGTTATATTAATTAAATAAATAATTGAAAATCTTGGCAGTACTGGAGTTTACAATATTACATATTATTATCTTGTAATAGAATGTATGAACACAGAATACATTTATGTATCTACGAAATCTTCATGGAAACCAGGCCATTAGGTGTAAAAACCGCCGCCGAAGGTAGTTACTAAAAAACCTCCATTTAATCTTCGGAGTACCCATTATAAATTTTCTAAAATTTATATATTATATGGATGAATAAAATGTTTTTGCGAGATACTGAAAATATAATTATTATGAAATAAATATAGCTACATGTTTATTAAAATAAAAATTATTAAATAATAAATTATGTAAATAATTCATTTAATAATTAACTTTGTTTAATTAATTACTCTAAATAACATTTGAATGTTATAAACATTTATCATAATAATATGTTTTTCAGAATACACCCGGAAATCAGTTACGATCTAAATTTTTACTTCAAACTTACATTTTAATTTCCAATTATTTCCTAGCCTAATACATAGGTATATATTATAACAATGTTCAATTGTACTACAAGTACAAAACTATATTCCATATTTAACAACATAATAATTTTATTGATATTATATAAACAATATAATTAATTAGTAATATCTTGAAGAAATGTCCATACTTCAAGTGAATGGATATTTATAATAATAACAGTGGAGGAAGACTTTGAGTTCTTATTTCTTTCCTCTAATTAGTAATAATTCATAATCGGGTTGATAACTATTATAACTGATTTTCGTAATAACAAAAAATGAGCCTAGCTAAGTATAGCTAATCATTAGCTATAAATGTATATTTAATATACATTTTATCTGGAGGTAATAACTGATTCTGTACTGAGAATACAATACCTATTAACAACATTAGCTGCATTTAGAGCTAATTCTCATAAAATAATAACAATATAAGAAATAATTAGTATAATATTTCTGAGGAGGATATAATTTTGTATGAATGTATGTATGTATGTATATGAGGATAATGAAGTAAATTGGGATAAATGCATATGTAGGATAAGTAAGTTTTCTAATAGTTATTGTAATTATTACATTATTCATTATTATTTGAATCTTACAACTTAATATTGATAACTATATAATAAAAAAAATTTACCTTTATAAGATATAGAATTTATAACGTTATAGAAATAAGTATTAAAAAATTTTATTAAAGTCACAGTCAATTATATGTGACGATTTTAATTGTTTATTATAAGTACTTTCCCAAAATTACATAGGTATATTTATATTTTAATATAACATTTTAAATGGCACTTAATTGTTGTATAACGATTATAAGTATTTATAAAACTTAAACCTAAAATTTGTTTTTCCTATTATAATATAATATAGCCTGCAACAATTTATGTTGTTTAATAAAGGTTATAATAATAACCTTGTCATTATAATAAATCAATCCAAATATATCAATTATCATTAAGAAAATGAATATCAATAATCAATATATTTCAATTAATTCATTTCATTTAACAAATTTTAGGTCCCATTTATCCCAACTTGCTTCAACTTAATTATATTGCTATTATAAGGGCTTAATCATAAAATACTCGTTTTCATTACATGCTTAATTTAAAATATATTATATAAAATAATACCAATTCATGTAATTTAAAACAATACTTACCATTTTTAAATATTTTCAGTTGAAATAATATTATTATGTTTATAAACATAATTACGAAATTTACAATATTCATTAGATATATATATATATCTTAATAAATATTTTACTTTTAAGACCCTTATAATATTAGTTATTAGAATAATATCCTAACTCTTATTATTACATAAAATACAAACAAACTTCACCCATTAGTAAAAATCTCTCAAGTAATTTTAAAATCATTTTTATCAAACTGTTAAAGTTTCAATTTTATTTATTATGTAATTTTTTTCTGTATTAAACATTTTTTTTATAATATCCACAATTAATAATTATTAATTTATCCTTAAGTTTAAATATAGGTTTATAGTAAAAACGACAGAAGAAATATTAATGAACCAGAGAATAATAACTGAATTCATGGACATACTAAACGACGCATTAATTGATGTAAAATACAGTTCAAAACTTGATAAAACAATAAGTAAAATAAGTCACGAAAACAATAAAGAAAGAAACAAGGTCAACGAAATAACAGGAAAATTTATAAGGAAATTGTTTAGAACATTAAATTTAAGATTAAAACTCGGACTACTCCGATGCTACACATTCTCTATCTAATTACACGGAGTGGGCTATTGGACCGGGAAGGAAAGAAATAACAACAACAAAGAGATCACAAGCATTCGAGATGTGGACATACCAAAAAATCCTCAAAATATCATGGTTGGACAAAATTTCACCTGAATACTCCAAAACTTAATAAAGAAATGGAAATAATGTAAACAGTAAAACGAAGAAAATTGGAATATTTAGATCACATTATGAAATTCGAACCCAAATATAAATTACTAAAATGTATTCTACAAGAAAAGGTTCAAGGCAAAAAAAACATCGACAAGATACGAATATCCTGGCTAAAGCACTTAAGAATCTGATTTGAAATATCCACCACAGACCTATTCAGAACAGCAACAAATGAAATTAACGTTGCTAGTATAATTGCCAACATTCGGTAACGAATAGGCACTAGAAGAAGAAGTAACAACTAACAAGTATAATCAAATTTCATGATATATTCAATTAACTAAGAAAATAGATATACTACGATAGTTAAGAAATGAAATAGGAAAATATTTAAATTCTAATTAAAGTAAACATATTGTAACTAAATTTCTTAACTTAATATACTAATATTATTTTCCTAATTTTAGTTATATCACTTAAGCAACACGTCAATGCAATAAATTATAATCAATTGAATTTCCTTACCAAGTTCAATTATTATATTTTAAATGAAAAAGATGAATATTAAGGTAGTATAAATTGAAATTAACTTAAATTGATGTTATGCAATTTTAGATACAATACATTAACTTAATAATTGTTTTAGGCAAACACCAAATTTGAACGTTCTAAATGAATATGTTTAAATAGTATTTCAACTATTAACGAAAGTGTATGACATTCGTAACCAATATCCACTGGTCTAAATAAGAAGCTATTACCGCACATAGATATCATATCAACAAGAGTAAATAAATTGGTATTTATTAAATTAAATTATTATTGTTGTTATAATAATTAAGTACACATCAATGCCATAACTACACATGAAATTAGTAATTTTGAAATTATTATTAACACTAGTGAATAGTTCAATATAATATTATATTTAAATGCCAATTAAGGTATACATATCGTAACTAATTTTTGTTAACTTAATATACTAATATTATTTTATAACTTTTAGTTTCATCATTTAAGAAGCAATTATTACATTAACATGTCAATCCAATATGTTACTATGACTTTGAATTTCTTACCATCGTCAATTATTAAATTCTAAGCGAATAGCATGAATTATATGGTATTTTAAATTGAAATTAACTTAAACTAATATTATATACATTTAGGTACAATACATTAATTTTATAACTGTTTTAGAAAAATATCAAATCTGAAAGTTCTAGAGAAAATAATTTGGTATATTATTCCAAATATTAAGTACCTATACGATATACTTACCGTCCTAAATATGAAGAAGCTATCACCAATATAAATACAGTAAATATATTGACATTAATTAATATCATAACACTATAAATAATTTAATTACTTTAGAACACTTATATTATTGACACTTTCTCATAATTATATTTTATTATAATTTCAAACATTAATATATATTATAATTTTTAGTTACAAGTTGGAATCACAATATCGCAACTCTAGATGGATATTTCAATTTTTGGAAAATTGACTTGAAATTGTATAAATATTATTAAAAACAATCTAATTTTAGCAAATTCTGAACAAACCTAAAGTCAATTAAACACTATACTACATTTTAAAAATGAAATTACTTGTGTGTTACTAAATGGCTGTATATTAACCAATTTCATTATAATTATTTCATTCAATGTTAAATTATTTATCACCATATTAATTAATGTCAGTTTAAATAAAGTTTGTTTGTATTTATTGATAAGTAATGACTAATATATATGAAACATAGTAAATTATTAAGTCACATCTCATTTAATAGATTACCGTAAATGTATGGAAATATGTTTAATTATGATAATTTTCAATCTTTTAACCGACTTATTTATTTACTAAGGGTATATATTATTCAACAACGTTAATTATTATTAGTTAGTTGTATAACCATTAAAAATATGTAATGTAACTCTATGTATTTCCCAAACATGTTAAAAACATTCACGGGGTCCACTTATCTAGTGCGTGCACTGATTATGCCCCATAATAATGTTTTTTTATGTAATTCTAAATCATATGTAATAATATAATGGATAATTGAAGATTTTGGAATTCAAAGTTTATAATTTATTTAATTATATTTTGAGAATGAAATTTGATATAATTTTATAATTAATACATTATTTAGTTTAAACTGAATCCAACTTTATTTCTAAAATCGTATCATGTTATCTACACATCGACGACAAATCGAAATATGATGTTTCAGTATACATCAAATATATTTTAATTAACATACCAATCTATAAATAATTGATTTCAATTCTCAACCCCTCAATTATCCTATTAACCATTTTTATTATAACTTCATCAACAGTTGTTAATAAATGTTTTAATTGTTAACCATATTTGTTCTATTTCAGAAATAATTTACCCCTTTTTAACTAGATATCTAACTGTTTGATTTAGGACGAATGGAAAATATTGCAATAAGGAATTAATGGTAATAATATTATATTAATGGCAGATAACAAATAAGTTCTTTGTTGGAAACTATAATAAGAAGCCCCTTTATGTACTACTTACAGTAGTAACATTATTCTATATTTTTTAATACATTATCATCACTGTATAGTTTGTACACTGTTAGCTGACCTAGTATTATATAGTAGTTTAATAACTAATAGTACTACGTCACATTAATTTATGCATTATTAATTATTTTTAGCATATGATGTGCCAAATACTACAAAGTTCATAACCCATCAAACCAAAACTGGAAGAAATTCTGTTTCTGACTGAAAAACAAATAACTAATATTTCAATTTATGGACCTAATTACTATTATAACAACTGAGAACAGATGGACCGAGAAAATTCTTGAATGGAGGTATTGTTCTTGAATGTAGGTATTCGGGAAGGGATTTTAATAATCAAGTAATAATATGGGTCACAGAAAACTATAATTATATAGTGGAAAAAATTCAAATTTTTTGCAGACTAATCGTAACCTAGGTGTATATCTCTCTCTCAATCACTTATAATAATAACAATAATCTGACTTCAAACTCCTATTCTCTTTATTTACAGCTACGCTGTCTTCTTATATATTTTATATTATTTATTTTAATTATTGTTTATTGTAAACATTCTTTTGTAAACACTTTTGAATAAATTGAATTGAAATTTGTTTATGTAATATTTTAACCATATATTCTTTTTAGGAATGATAAATTATAATATCAAATGATGTAAGGAATATGAAAATATCAACGTATAATATCCTCACCAGTCTAACAAAGATGCCACAGCAGATGCTGCAACTTTAAACTTAGATATAATTAAAATACCAAATAACACACTTATCCATTCAATATTAATTATCTTACTGTAACAATATTATATTCTTTATATAAATTACAACGTTAATTATAATTCAATTTTATTTATACCGTATTATCCGGGTCCGGTCGACTTATAGATTTTTCGTATTTTCTTTTAAAATATTGCAAATCAATAAAGTTTTACCTTCCTTTTCACTTAAAAAAATGCAGATAATTAAAAAAAACCCATATCGCCTGATCGTCACTGTCGTGACTCTAAAGGTAAAAGTCATTACATAAAAGAATTTAAAAAAATTTGAATTTTTAATTTTTTTAATTTTTTTTTTCATTTATTATAATTTTTTTCTAAATATTCTGTTTTACTATATTATTTACTTTTGTATCACACTCCTTCGGACTGTGATGTGAAAACATATCGCCTAATTTGTCGATATAACACCTGTCAAGAAATATTTACAAATATTTCATTTGATATTTAAGTATTTCAATCTTAATATGAGAACTACACTAAAACAACAAAATATTTTTTTATAAACGCGATTATTACACATAAAAAATGTCAAAATGACAGCTGACAGTATATAACTCATAATACTGTAACTCGTGTATTTCATTTTTATCCCTTTTATTTATGTTTTACAAAATTAACACTTAATATTAAATGGTTTAATTGAAATAGTTGAACTTTAAAATTGTCAAAATGACAGCTAGCAAGAAACAACCTTTTTTTAACACACAAAATTTTTGTTCCACACAATAACTCATTTTTCATTCGTATGCCAAATTTTGTTTAGACCAGATAAGTAGTTTTCAATTTATGCTTTTACTTTTTCGGATATATTCGTTTTTCTAAGACAATAATAGCAGTCCATTTTAAATTTCACAACTATCATACTTTTCCGAATATAAAGATTGAAGATGTTTTATAGGGTCGAAACGTTGATATTTGGTTAAAGCAATATTGCACAAATACTTTAGAAGAAGCAAGATTTACGAACTTGCAATAAAAATTACAAGTTTATATTAAAAAATAAAAACCTGATGTTGGTATCTAGATGCCGAAACGTTTTACCCGAAATCTGATAACATCGTATGATAGAAAACAAAATACGACAATGCAAAAGTTAAATTATTTTTTCTTTATCTTTTCAAATAAAGCCACAAATCAAAATATAAGAATATAAAGATTGAAGATGTTTTTTATAGGGTCGAAACGTTAATATTCGGTTAAAGTAATATTGCACAAAGACGTTAGAAGAAGCAAGATTTACGACACTGCAATAAAAATTACAGGTTTATATTTAAAAATGAAAACCTGATGATGATATCTAGATAACGAAACGTTTTACTCGAAATCTGATGACATCATATGATAGGAAACAAAATACGGCAATGTAAAAATTAAATTATTTTTTCTTTATCTCTACAAATAAATTCACAAATTCAATTATAAAAATATAAAGATTGAAGATGTTTTATAATGTCGAAACGTTGATATTTGGTTAAAGCAATATTGCACGAATACGCTAGAAGAAGCAAGATTTACGAAACTGCAATAAAAATTACAAGTTTATATTTAAAAATAAAAACCTGATGATGGTATCTAGATGACGAAACGTTTTACTCGAAATCTGACGCTATTATATGATAGGTAATAAAATACGACAATGTCAAAGTTAAATTATTTTTTCTTTATCTTTTCAAATAAAGTCACAAATCCAAATATAAGAATATAAAGATTGAAGATGTTTTAGAGGGTCGAAACGTTAATATTTGGTTAAAGCAATATTGCACAAATACGTTAGAAGAAGCAAGATTTACGAAACTGCAATAAAAATTACAAGTTTATATTTAAAAATAAAAACATGATGATGATATCTAGATGACGAAACGTTTTACTCGAAATCTGACGCTATTATATGATAGGTAATAAAATACGGCAATGTAAAAATTAAATTATTTGTTCTTTATCTTTTCAAATAAAGTCACAAATCCAAATATAAGAATATAAAGATTGAATATGTTTTATAGGGTCGAAACGTTAATATTTGGTTAAAGAAATATTGCACAAATACGTTAGAAGAAGCAAGATTTACGAAACTGCAATAAAAATTACAAGTTTATATTTAAAAATAAAAACCTGATGATGGTATCTAGATGACGAAACGTTTTACTCGAAATCTGATGACATCATATGATAGGAAACAAAATACGGCAATGTAAAAATTAAATTATTTGTTCTTTATCTTTTCAAATAAAGTCACAAATCCAAATATAAGAATATAAAGATTGAATATGTTTTATAGGGTCGAAACGTTAATATTTGGTTAAAGAAATATTGCACAAATACGTTAGAAGAAGCAAGATTTACGAAACTGCAATAAAAATTACAAGTTTATATTTAAAAATAAAAACTTGATGATGGTATCTCGATGACGAAACGTTTTACTCGAAATCTGATGACATTATATGAGAACAAACAAAATACGGCAATGCAAAAGTTAAATTATCTTTTCTTTATCTTTTCAAATAAAGTCACAATGAAAAGAAATCTTGACGGCAATTTTCAGCTGTTCCAAATATACCCGATATTGAAAATATAGGGCTTGCAGACCGACATTAAAATGAAAAATGCATCTATAAATACTATATTTGGAGCTATCTGTTTTATAGCACTGTAATGTAGAAGTTTCGAGCTATCTCTTATCCCAAATTTTAAAGCGCGACCTGCTAGAATAACTTTAAAAACTTGCGATGAAATATGCCATTTTCGGCTATTTTTGGCCTTTTTTGACACTTCATATTTTTAATATCCACGATGACGTTTTATGCATCCAAAGCAATCTCTTCGAAAAGTCATAATTCTGTTAAAATGAAACTTTTACGGAAATTGCAGAGTCTTTTTAAAATTAAAAATTCGATAACTAATCGGACATATGAAGCATTCATTTTGGTCTCATTAGATTGTACAAGTCCCAAATAATCTATAACATTCAATTTTTAACGTCGAAACGTTAAAACAGCGTCGCGTTCTGAAGTCAAAAACACCCATTTTAGGCCAATTTTGACAGCTGTAATTATTTCAATATGGAAGCCTGTTTGAGATTTCATGGCAAGCTATTTAAAAAACGTTGCATTTCGATATTTGACGAATTTTTCTGTCCTCGCTCTAAATATATCAATTTTACTCAAATTAAAAAAAATAAATTAATATATTCAAGTATACGTGCGTGTTTAGAAAAGATTGAGGAATAAAATAAGCCTAAAATGAACTCTCTAAGGATATTATAGTAGAAGCTATAATCGATCATAAAAAAATTTTGGTAAAAAAAACGTAAAAAAATTAAATAATATTTTTTTTGAACCACTAAACGTCATAACAAGGAACGCGCACGGTATGAATTTTAAAGCCTATTTATCCCTCTAAACAACAGTCCAAAAAAAAGTTGAAAAAGTTAGGTACAATAGCTTACAGACGGGTTTAAGCGGACCAGTACCTAAAAAAAAATTGTAAAAAATCAAAAAAAAAAATCAAAATTCATTCGTTTCGTCCTCTGTAAATTAAAATGATTAAAAATCGAAAAAAAATATTTTCAACGTAGTTCGACGAGCTCTTTCCGATAGGATATACGACATTTTAATAATAAAATTATTTTTCGAGAAAAAAATTAAAAACCGTGAAAATTTTGGATCCAAAATCGTAATTTTTAAATTTTCACAATTTTTCACAATTTCTAATGATTTTAGGTATAGAAAGATGTATTGTGAAAAACTAGTATTTGAGACGGCCCATCTGATCGTTTAAACCGGAAATATGTCCGACGTACCCAATTCGACTTATTTGGTACCCAAGACGACCCTGCAATGGCCATTTTTCAACTTTAAAAAAATCAAAAAAATTACTTCTCAATTTCCGATATCCTTCATCTACGAACTTGCTCTTTATTTGATGGATCTCTCCAACCTCCAAAAGTAAAAATCGAAAAAAATAATTTTTGCGACCTGAAATGCGTTACAGCGGATTTTGCATATTTCCCGACTTTGACGTTTAATAACTTTTTTCCGGTACACCCTGTATATTTGAAATTTTTCACAAAATGTGCCCCCGTTATTCCTCTATAAAACCAAATAATCAAAATCAATTCGACGTTTACCCCTTTAGAGAAAAAAAATCGAAAATGTCAAAAATCGCGATTTCAAAAATCGGGTACGACGACGACGACAGGGTCACACTTTTTTAAAATAAAGGGGATATATACATATCGCTCGAAAGGGGCGATATGTAATAAACACATTTAATTCAGTAAAATTCTTAAATGAACTAAACAATGTAACATATTTAATTTATTTTGATATTCACCTGTGGCGATGATATCAGAATAAATAGTTTGGCAGCTTTCAGGTTATGAATATTGAAATTTTTGTCTTGCGACGTTGGTACAATGTATTTGGCGAACTTTTACTATTTGCCAAAAAAATCCCCTGTTAAACACACGTACTAACCTACCTTAATACACCTATTAAAGTAGATTACCGAATCCTCAGTTCAGCCATAAACGGTGTATTGGGCCGGGTTAGAACTTGTTCAACAGAGCAATTTTTTTATTCATAATAATATACGAAATTTCCTTCAACTCCAAAGGGTGTATTGGGGCGGGTTAGAACTTGTTCAACAGGGCAATTTTTTTGTTCATAACAATACACGAAATTTCCTTTAGCTACAAACGGTGTATTGAGGCGGGTTAGAACTTGTTCAACAGAGCAATTTTTTTTGTTCATAATAATACACGAAATTTCCTTCAGCTACAAATGGTGTATTGAGGCTGGTTAGAACTTGTTCAACAGAGCATTTTTTTTGGTCATAATACATGAAATTTCCTGACTTTATATATTTCGTAACCAATGTGACAACATTGTTTCCATCTATCATTTAACAAACATGATACCAGCTAATTTTTGCGATTGGAATTACATAGAACTTAAATTTGGTCGTAGGTAAAACATTCTTTCTACCAAAAATACTCAATATAACGCAAATATTTTTGGTGACATTTACTTTTTTATATGTCTACGTTCTTATAGAAAAAAAATTCGAAAACTCTACTGTCTTTTAAGTCGACCAGACCCCAATATTAACACTAAATAGTGTTTAATAATACATATAATATATGTATCTATGCTTGTATGTACCGCATTAACTAACTTTAGCACAATAGAATATATTCGTTTTTAAATAATATTTTTATTTCACAATTTAAAGATTATTCATCAACGCTTGAAATATAATTATATACACTAATATCATATAATTTTTAAGTGACGTTACCATGTTGGAAATTTATGTAGAAAGCTGATTTATTTTAGTAACTTTTTTTTGATTTTCAAGTATAGTCTAAGGGCCAATAAGTATCTAATCTAAAAAGGACCTTTGTGATTCAAAAACGCGCTCTCCGATTGATTTTTAATTTAAACCATAAGCAATCTTATCGCGTATTATTTAAAAAGCACAATTTTTTAGCTGTTTGAAAATATTTATATTTGACAGCATAATGTTTATTTAGAAACACTCTTAAAAGTTTTCTCACTTAAAAATTAACCATGCATACAGCACTAGACGAAAATATATTGATTATAATTTTCCTGAACATAGACTAACCTTAAGTGAGAAAATTTTTTATATTCTTATATTTGGATTTGTGACTTTATTTGAAAAGATAAAGAAAAAATAATTTAACTTTTACATTGCCGTATTTTGTTTCCTATCATATGATGTCATCAGATTTCGAGTAAAACGTTTCGTCATCTAGATACCATCATCAGATTTTTATTTTTAAATATAAACTTGTAATTTTTATTGCAGTTTCGTAAATCTAGCTTCTTCTAATGTCTTTGTGCAATATTGCTTTAACCAAATATCAACGTTTCGACACTATAAAACATCTTCAATCTTTATATTCCTATATTTGAATTTGTGACTTTATTTGAAAAGATAAAGAAAAAATAATTTAACTTTAACATTGCCGTATTTTGTTTCCTATCATATGATGTCATCAGATTTCGTGTAAAACGTTTCGTCATCTAGATACCAACATCAGGTTTTTATTTTTAAATATAAACTTGTAATTTTTATTGCAGTTTCGTAAATCTGGCTTCTTCTAACGTATTTGTGCAATATTGCTTTAACCAAATATTGAAGTTTCGACCCTATAAAACATCTTCAATCTTTATATTCTTATATTTGGATTTGTGACTTTATTTGAAAAGATAAAGAAAAAATAATTTAACATTTTCATTGTAGTATTTTGTTTCTTACCATATGGTGTCGTCAGATTTCAAGTACAACGTTTCGTCATCGAGATACCATCATCAGGTTTTCATTTTTAAATATAAACCTGTCATTTTTATTGCAGTGTCGTAAATCTTGCTTCTTCTAACGTCTTTGTGCAATATTACTTTAACCAAATATCAACGTTTCGACCCTATAAAAAAACATCTTCAATCTTTATATTCTTACATTCGGATTTGTGACTTTATTTGTAAAGATAAAGAAAAACTAATTAAACTTTTGCATAGCCGTATTTTGTTTCCTATCATATAATGTCATCAGATTTCGAGTAAAACGTTTCGTCATCTAGATACCATCATCAGGTTTTTATTTTTAAATATAAACTTGCAATTTTTATTGCAGTTTCGTAAATCTTGCTTCTTCTAAAGTTTTTGTGCAATATTGCTTTAACCAAATATCAACGTTTCGATCCTATAAAAGATCTTCAATCCTTATATTCGGAAAAGTATGATGGTTGTGAAATTTGAAATGGACTGCTATTATGGGTTTAGAAAAACGAATATATCCGAAGAAATTAAAGCATGAATTAAAAACTACTTATCTGGTCTGAACAAAATTTGGCGTACGAATAAAAAATGAGTTATTGTGTGGAACAAAGATTTTTTGTGTTGAAAAATAGGTTGTTTTTTGCTAGCTGTCATTTTGACAATTTCAAAGTTCAACTATTTCAATTAAACCATTTATTATTAAGTGTTAATTTTGTGAAACATAAATAAAAGGGATAAAAATGAAATACACGAGTTACAGTATTATGAGTTATATACTGTCAGCTGTCATTTTGACATTTTTTTTTATGTGTAATAATCGCGTTTATAAAAAAATATTTTGTTGTGTTAGTGTAGTTCTCATATTAAGATTGAAATACTTAAATATCAAATGAAATATTTGTAAATATTTTTTGACAGGTGTTATATCGAAAAATTAGGCGATATGTTTTCACATCACAGTCCGAAGGAGTGTGATACAAAAGTAAATAAAATAGTAAAACAGAATATTTAGAAAAAAATTATAATAAATGAAAAAAAAATTAAAAATTCAAATTTTTTCAAATTCTTTTATGTAATGACTTTTACCTTTAGAGTCACGACAGTGACGATCAGGCGATATGCAGCTTTTACATATCGCCCCTTTCGAGCGATATGTATATCTCCTCCTACATTTGAAAATGTTCGAGGGTTGTCGTCGTCGTCGTCGTCGTACCCGATTTTTGAAATCGCGATTTTTGACATTTTCGATTTTTTTTCTCTAAAGTGGTACATTTCGCACTGATTTTGATTATTTGGTTTTATAGAGGAATAACGGGGGAACATTTTGTAAAAAATTTCAAATATACAGGGTGTACCGGAAAAAAGTTATTAAACGTCAAAGTTGAAAAATATGCGAATTCCGCTATCTATCGTTACAGGTCGCAAAAATTATTTTTTTCGGTTTTCATTTCTGGAGGTTGGAGAGATCCGTCAAATAAAGAGCAAGTTCGTAGATGGAGGATATCGGAAATTGAGAAGTAGTTTTTTTGATTTTTTTTAAGTCGAAAAATGGTCATCGCAGGGTCGTAGGGGGTACCGAATAAGTCGAATTGGGTACGTCGGACATATTTCCGGTTTAAACGATCAGATGGGCCGTCTCAAATACTATCTTTTCACAATACATCGTTCTATACCTAAAAATATTAGAAATTGTGAAAATTTAGAAATTACGATTTTAGACCCAAAATTTTCACGGTTTTTAATTTTTTTCTCGAAAAATAATTTTTTTATTAAAATGTCGTATATCCTATCGGAAAGAGCTCGTCAAGCTACGTTTAAAATATATTTTTTCGATTTTTATTCATTTTAATTTACAGAGCACGAAACGAATGAATTCTGATTTTTTAAAAAAATTTTACAATTTTTTTTTTTAGGTACTGGTCCGCTTAAACCCGTCTGTGAGCTCCTGTAATTAACTTTTTCAACTTTTTTTTGGACTGTTGTTTAGAGGGATAAATAGACTTTAAAATTCATGCCGTGCGCGCTCTTCGTTATGACATTTAGTGGTTCAAAAAAAATATTATTTAATTTTTTTATGTTTTTTTTACCAACATGTTTTTATGATCGATTATAGCTTCTACTGTAATATCCTTAGAGAGTTCCTTTTAGGCTTATTTTATTCCTCAATCTTTTCTCAACACGCCTGTATACTTGAATATACCAATTTATTTTCTTAAATTAGAGTAAAATTGATATATTTAGAGCGAGAACAGAAAAATTTGTCAAATATCAAAATTCAACGTTTTTTAAATAGCTTGCCATGAAATCTCAAACAGGCTTCCATATTGAAATAATTACAGCTGTCAAAATTGGCCTAAAATGGGTGTTTTTGACTTCAGAATGTGACCTTGTTTCAACGCTTTGACGTTAAAAATTGAATGTTATAGATTATTTGGGACTTTTACAATTTAATGAGACCAAAATTAAAGCTTCATATGTCAGATTAGTTATCGAATTTTTAATTTTAAAAAGACTCTGCAATTTCCGTAAAAGTTTCATTTTAACAGAATTATGACTTTTCGAAGAGATTGCTTTGGTTGCATAAAACGTCATCGTGGATATTAAAAATATGAAGTGTCAAAAAAGGCCAAAAATAGCCGAAAATGGCATATTTCATCGCAAGTTTTTAAAGTTATTCTAGCAGGTCGCGCCTTAAAATTTGGGATAAGAGATAGCTCGAAACTTCTACATTACAGTGCTATAAAACAGATAGCTCCAAATATAGTATTTATAGATGCATTTTTCATTTTAATGTCGGTCTGCAAGCAATATATTTTCAATATCGGGTATATTTGGAACAGCTGAAAATTGCCGTCAAGATTTCTTTTCATTGTGACTTTATTTGAAAAGATAAAGAAAAGATAATTTAACTTTTGCATTGCCGTATTTTGTTTGCTATCATATAATGTCATCAGATTTCGAGTAAAACGTTTCGTCATCGAGATACCATCATCAAGTTTTCATTTTTAAATATAAACTGGTAATTTTTATTGCAGTTTCGTAAATCTTGCTTCTTCTAACGTATTTGTGCAATATTGCTTTAACCAAATATCGAAGTTTCGACCCTATAAAACATCTTCAATCTTTATATTCTTATATTTGGATTTGTGACATTATTTGAAAAGATAAAGAAAAAATAATTTAACTTTAACATTGCCGTATTTTGTTTCCTATCATATGATGGCGTCATATTTCGAGTAAAACGTTTCGTCATCGAGATACCATCATCAAGTTTTCATTTTTAAATATAAACTGGTAATTTTTATTGCAGTTTCGTATATCTTGCTTCTTCTAACGTATTTGTGCAATATTGCTTTAAAAAAAATATTAAAGTTTCGACCCTATAAACATCTTCAATCTTTATATTCTTATATATGGATTTGTGACTTTATTTGACAAGATAAAGAAAAAATAATTTAACTTTTGCATTGTCGTATTTTGTTTCCTATCATACGATGCCATCAGATTTCGGGTAAAACGTTTCGTCATCTAGATACCAACATCAGGTTTTTATTTTTAAATATAAACTTGTAATTTTTATTGCAGTTTTATAAATCTTGCTTCTTCTAACGTATTTGTGCAATATTGCTTTAACCAAATATTAACGTTTCGACCCTATAAAACATATTCAATCTTTATATTCTTATATTTGGATTTGTGACTTTATTTGAAAAGATAAAGAAAAAATAATTTAACCTTTACATTGCCGTATTTTATTACCTATCATATAATAGCGTCAGATTTCGAGTAAAACGTTTCGTCATCTAGATATCATCATCATGTTTTTATTTTTAAATATAAACTTGTAATTTTTATTGCAGTTTCGTAAATCTTGCTTCTTCTAACGTATTTGTGCAATATTGCTTTAACCAAATATCAACGCTTCGACACTATAAAACATCTTCAATCTTTATATTCTTATATTTGGATTTGTGACATTATTTGAAAAGATAAAGAAAAAATAATTTTACTTTAACATTGCCGTATTTTGTTTCCTATCATATGATGGCGTCAGATTTCGAGTAAAACGTTTCGTCATCGAGATACCATCATCAAGTTTTCATTTTTAAATATAAACTGGTAATTTTTATTGCAGTTTCGTAAATATTGCTTCTTCTAACGTATTTGTGCAATATTGCTTTAACCAAATATCAACGCTTCGACACTATAAAACATCTTCAATCTTTATATTCTTATATTTGAATTTGTGACTTTATTTGAAAAGATAAAGAAAAAATAATTTAACTTTTACATTGCCGTATTTTGTTTCCTATCATATGATGTCATCAGATTTCGAGTAAAACGTTTCGTCATCTAGATACCATCATCAGGTTTTTATTTTTAAATATAAACTTGTAATTTTTATTGCAGTTTCGTAAATCTTGCTTCTTCTAACGTATTTGTGCAATATTGCTGTAACCAAATATTAACGTTTCGACCATATAAAACATATTCAATCTTTATATTCTTATATTTGGATTTGTGACTTAATTTGAAAAGATAAAGAAAAAATAATTTAACTTTTACATTGCCGTAATTTATTACCTATCATATAATAGCGTCAGATTTCGAGTAAAACGTTTCGTCATCTAGATATCATCATCATGTTTTTATTTTTAAATATAAACTTGTAATTTTTATTGCAGTTTCGTAAATCTTGCTTCTTCTAACGTATTTGTGCAATATTGCTATAATGAAATATTAACGTTTCGACCCTATAAAACATCTTCAATCTTTATATTCTTATATTTTGATTTGTGACTTTATTTGAAAAGATAAAGAAAAAATAATTTAACTTTTGCATTGTCGTATTTTGTTTTCTATCATACGATGTCATCAGATTTCGGGTAAAACGTTTCGGCATCTAGATACCAACATCAGGTTTTTATTTTTTAATATAAACTTGTAATTTTTATTGCAGTGTCGTAAATCTTGCTTCTTCTAACGTCTTTGTGCAATATTACTTTAACCGAATATTAACGTTTGGACCCTATAAAAAAACATCTTCAATCTTTATATTCTTATATTTTGATTTGTGACTTTATTTGAAAAGATAAAGAAAAAATAATTTAACTATTGCATTGAAGTATTTTGTTTCCTATCATATGATGTCATCAGATTTCGAGTAAAACGTTTCGTCATCTAGATACCATCATCAGGTTTTTATTTTTAAATATAAACTTGTAATTTTTATTGCAGTTTCATAAATCTTGCTTCTTCTAACGTCTTTGTGCAATATTGCTTTAACCAAATATTAACGTTTCGACCCTATAAAACATCTTCAATCTTTATATTCTTATATTTGGATTTGTGACATTATTTGAAAAGATAAAGAAAAAATAATTTAACTTTAACATTGCCGTATTTTGTTTCCTATCATATGATGGCGTCAGATTTCGAGTAAAACGTTTCGTCATCGAGATACCATCATCAAGTTTTCATTTTTAAATATAAACTTGTAATTTTTATTGCAGTTTCGTAAATCTTGCTTCTTCTAACGTATTTGTGCAATATTGCTTTAACCAAATATTAACGTTTCGACCCTATAAAACATCTTCAATCTTTATATTCTTATATTTGGATTTGTGACATTATTTGAAAAGATAAAGAAAAAATAATTTAACTTTAACATTGCCGTATTTTGTTTCCTATCATATGATGGCGTCAGATTTCGAGTAAAACGTTTCGTCATCGAGATACCATCATCAAGTTTTCATTTTTAAATATAAACTGGTAATTTTTATTGCAGTTTCGTAAATATTGCTTCTTCTAACGTATTTGTGCAATATTGCTTTAACCAAATATCAACGTTTCGACACTATAAAACATCTTCAATCTTTATATTTTTATATTTGAATTTGTGACTTTATTTGAAAAGATAAAGAAAAAATAATTTAACTTTTACATTGCCGTATTTTGTTTCCTATCATATGATGTCATCAGATTTCGAGTAAAACGTTTCGTCATCTAGATACCATCATCAGGTTTTTATTTTTAAATATAAACTTGTAATTTTTATTGCAGTTTCGTAAATCTTGCTTCTTCTAACGTATTTGTGCAATATTGCTTTAACCAAATATTAACGTTTCGACCCTATAAAACATATTCAATCTTTATATTCTTATGTTTGGATTTGTGACTTTATTTGAAAAGATAAAGAAAAAATAATTTAACTTTTACATTGCCGTATATTATTACCTATCATATAATAGCGTCAGATTTCGAGTAAAACGTTTCGTCATCTAGATATCATCATCATGTTTTTATTTTTAAATATAAACTTGTAATTTTTATTGCAGTTTCGTAAATCTTGCTTCTTCTAACGTATTTGTGCAATATTGCTTTAACCAAATATCAACGTTTCGACCCTATAAAACATCTTCAATCTTTATATTCTTATATTTTGATTTGTGACTTTATTTGAAAAGATAAAGAAAAAATAATTTAACTTTTGCATTGTCGTATTTTGTTTTCTATCATACGATGTCATCAGATTTCGGGTAAAACGTTTCGGCATCTAGATACCAACATCAGGTTTTTATTTTTTAATATAAACTTGTAATTTTTATTGCAGTGTCGTAAATCTTGCTTCTTCTAACGTCTTTGTGCAATATTACTTTAACCGAATATTAACGTTTGGACCCTATAAAAAAACATCTTCAATCTTTATATTCTTATATTTTGATTTGTGACTTTATTTGAAAAGATAAAGAAAAAATAATTTAACTATTGCATTGCCGTATTTTGTTTCCTATCATATGATGTCATCAGATTTCGAGTAAAACGTTTCGTCATCTAGATACCATCATCAGGTTTTTTATTTTTAAATATAAACTTGTAATTTTTATTGCAGTTTCATAAATCTTGCTTCTTCTAACGTCTTTGTGCACTATTGCTTTAACCAAATATCAACGTTTCGACCCTATAAAACATCTTCAATCTTTATATTCGGAAAAATATGATAGTTGTGAAATTTAAAATGGACTGCTATTATTGTCTTGGAAAAACGAATATATCCGAAGAAGTAAAAGCATGAATTGAAAACTACTTATCTGGTCTGAACAAAATTTGGCATACGAATGAAAAATGAGTTATTGTGTGGAACAAAGATTTTGTATGTTGAAAAAGAGGTTGTTTCTTGCTAGCTGTCATTTTGACAATTTCAAAGTTCAACTATTTCAATTAAACTATTTAATATTAAGTGTTGATTTTGTGAAACATAAATAAAAAGGATAACAATAAAATACACGCGTTACAGTATTATTAGTTATATATTGACAGCTGTCATTTTGACATTTTTTATGTGTACTAATCGCGTTTATAAAAAAATATTTTGTTGTTTTAGTGTAGTTCTCATATTAAGATTGAAATACTTAAATATCAAATGAAATATTTGTAAATATTTCTTGACAGGTGTTATATCGACAAATTAGGCGATATGTTTTCACATCACAGTCCGAAGGAGTGTGATACAAAATTAAATAATATAGTTAAACAGAATATTTAGAAAAAAATTATAATAAATTTAAAAAAAATTAAAAAAATTAAAAATTCAAATTTTTTTAAATTCTTTTATGTAATGATTTTTACCTTTAGAGTCACGACAGTGACGATCAGGCGATATGCAGCTTTTTATATTCGATTATAGCTTCTACTACAATATCCTTAGAGAGTTCATTTTAGGCTTATTTTATTCCTCAATCTTTTCTAAACACGCACGTATACTTGAATATATTAATTTATTTTTTTTAATTTGAATAAAATTGATTTATTTAGAGCGAGGACAGAAAAATTCGTCAAATATCGAAATGCAACGTTTTTTAAATAGCTTGCCATGAAATCTCAAACAGGCTTCCATATTGAAATAATTACAGCTGTCAAAATTGGCCTAAAATGGGTGTTTTTGACTTCAGAAAGCGATGCTGTTTTAACGTTTCGACGTTAAAAATTGAATGTTATAGATTATTTGGGACTTTTACAATTTAATGAGACCAAAATTAAAAGCTTCATATGTCCGATTAGTTATCGAATATTCAATTTTAAAAATACCCTGCAATTTCCGTAAAAGTTTCATTTTAACAAAATTATGACTTTTCGAAGAGATTGCTTTGGATGGATAACGCGTCATCGTGGATATTAAAAATATGAAGTGTCAAAAAAGGCCAAAAATAGCCGAAAATGGCATATTTCATCGCAAGTGTTTAAAGTTATTCTAGCATGTCGCGCTTTAAAATGTGGGATAAGAGATAACTCGAAACTTCTACATTACAGTGCTATAAAACAGATAGCTCCAAATATAGTATTTATAGATGTATTTTTCATTTTAATGTCGGTCTGCAAGCCCTATATTTTCAATATCGGGTCAAAATTGCCGTTAAGATTTCTTATCATTGTGACTTTATTTGAAAAGATAAAGAAAAAATAATTTAACTTTTGCATTGCCGTATTTTGTTTCCTATCATACGATGTCATCAGATTTCGAGAAAAACGTTTCGTCATCTAGATACCAACATCAGATTTTTATTTTTAAATATAACCTTGTAATTTTTATTGCAATTTCGTAAATCTTGCTTCTTCTAACGTATTTGTGCAATATTGCTTTAACCAAATATTGAAGTTTCGACCCTATAAAACATCTTTAATCGTTATATTCTTATATTTGGATTTGTGACTTTATTTGAAAAGATAAAGAAAAAATAATTTAACTTTTGCATTGCCGTACTTTCTTTCCTATCATACGATGTGATCAGATTTCGAGTAAAACGTTTCGTCATCTAGATACCATCATCAGGTTTTTATTTTTAAATATATACTTGTAATTTTTATTGCAGTTTCGTATATCTTGCTTCTTCTAACGTATTTGTGCAATATTGCTTTAAAAAAAATATTAAAGTTTCGACCCTATAAACATCTTCAATCTTTATATTCTTATATATGGATTTGTGACTTTATTTGACAAGATAAAGAAAAAATAATTTAACTTTTGCATTGTCGTATTTTGTTTCCTATCATACGATGTCATCAGATTTCGGGTAAAACGTTTCGTCATCTAGATACCAACATCAGGTTTTTATTTTTAAATATAAACTTGTAATTTTTATTGCAGTTTCATAAATCTTGCTTCTTCTAACGTATTTGTGCAATATTGCTTTAACCAAATATTAACGTTTCGACCCTATAAAACATATTCAATCTTTATATTCTTATATTTGGATTTGTGACTTTATTTGAAAAGATTAAGAAAAAATAATTTAACCTTTACATTGCCGTATTTTATTACCTATCATATAATAGCGTCAGATTTCGAGTAAAACGTTTCGTCATCTAGATATCATCATCATGTTTTTATTTTTAAATATAAACTTGTAATTTTTATTGCAGTTTCGTAAATCTTGCTCCTTCTAACGTATTTGTGCAATATTGCTTTAAGCAAATATTAACGTTTCGACCCTATAAAACATCTTCAATCTTTATATTCTTATATTTGGATTTGTGACTTTATTTGAAAAGATAAAGAAAAAATAATTTAACTTTGACATTGCCGTATTTTATTACCTATCATATAATAGCGTCAGATTTCGAGTAAAACGTTTCGTGATCTAGATACCATCATCAGGTTTTCATTTTTAAATATAAACCTGTAATTTTTATTGCAGTGTCGTAAATCTTGCTTCTTTTAACGTCTTTGTGCAATATTACTTTAACCGAATATTAACGTTTCGACCCTATAAAAAAACATCTTCAATCTTTATATTCTTATATTTTGATTTGTGACTTTATTTGAAAAGATATAGAAAAAATAATTTAACTTTTGCATTGTCTTATTTTGTTTTCTATCATACGATGTCATCAGATTTCGGGTAAAACGTTTCGGCATCTAGATACCAACATCAGGTTTTTATTTTTTAATATAAACTTGTAATTTTTATTGCAGGTTCGTAAATCTTGCTTCTTCTAAAGTATTTGTGCAATATTGCTTTAACCAAATATCAACGTTTCGACCCTATAAAACATCTTCAATCTTTATATTCGGAAAAGTATGATAGTTGTGAAATTTAAAATGGACTGCTATTATTGTCTTAGAAAAACGAATATATCCGAAAAAGTAAAAGCATAAATTGAAAACTACTTATCTGGTCTAAACAAAATTTGGCATACGAATGAAAAATGAGTTATTGTGTGGAACAAAAATTTTGTGTGTTAAAAAATGGTTGTTTCTTGCTAGCTGTCATTTTGACAATTTTAAAGTTCAACTATTTCAATTAAACTATTTAATATTAAGTGTTAATTTTGTGAAACATAAATAAAAGGAATAAAAATAAAATACACGCGTTGACATTTTTTATGTGTAATAATCGCGTTTATAAAAAAATATTTTGTTGTTTTAGTGTAGTTCTCATATTAAGATTGAAATACTTAAATATCAAATGAAATATTTGTAAATATTTCTTGACAGGTGTTATATCGACAAATTAGGCGATATGTTTTCACATCACAGTCCGAAGGAGTGTGATACAAAAGTAAATAATATAGTAAAACAGAATATTTAAAAAAAAAATTTTAAAAATTAAAAATTCACATTTTTTTAAATTCTTTTATGTAATAACTTTTACCTTTAGAGGCAATGCCAGTTGCCGATCAGGCGATATGCAGCTTTTACATATCGCCCCTTTCGAGCGATATGTATATCTCCTCTTAATTTTTAAAATGTGTGACCTCTGTCGTCGTCGTCGTACCCGATTTTTGAAATCGCGATTTTTGACATTTTCGATTTTTTTTCTCTAAAGTGGTACATTTTGCACTGATTTTGATTATTTGGTTTTATAGAGGAATAACGGGGGCACGTTTTGTGAAAAATTTTAAATATACAGGGTGTACCGGAAAAAAGTTATTAAACGTCAAAGTTGAAAAATATGCGAATTCCGCTGTCTATCGTTTCAGGTCGCAAAATTTTTTTTTTTCGATTTTTACTTTTGGAGGTTCGAGAGGACCGGCAGCCGCCGAACCCTATTGTTTTTGAGAAAGATTAGAAAATGGAAAGTAATTTTTTTGATTTTTTAAAAGTCGAAAAATGGCCTTCGCAGGGTCGTAGGGGGTACCGAATAAGTCGAACTGAGTACGTCGGACATATTTCCGGTTTAAACGATCAGATGGGCCGTCTCAAATACTATCTTTTCACAATACATCTTTCTATACCTAAAAACATTAGAAATTGTGAAAAATTGTGAAAATTTAAAAATTACGATTTTAGACCCCAAATATTCACGGTTTTTAATTTTTTTCTCGAAAAATAATTTTTTTATTAAAATGTCGTATATCCTATCGGAAAGAGCTCGTCGACTTACGTTTAAAATATATTTTTTCGATCCTTAATCTATTTTAGTTACAGAGGACGAAACGAATGAAATTTGATTTTTTACAATTTTTTTTTTAGGTACTGGTCTGCTTAAATTTACCTGTGAGCCACTGTACGTAACTTTTTCAACTTTTTTTTGGACTGTTGTTTAGAGGGATAAATAGCCTTTAAAACGCATACTGTGCGCGCTCTTCGGTATGACGTTTAGTGGTTCAAAAAAAATTAAATTTATTTTTTTTACGTTTTTTTTACCAAAAGTTTTTTATATTCGATTATAGATTCTACTATAATATACTTAGAGAGTTCATTTTAGGCTTATTTTATTCCTCAATCTTTTCTCAACACGCACGTATACTTGAATATACCAATTTATTTTTTTAATTTTCAGTAAAATTGATATTTTTAGAGCGGGAACATAAAAATTCCGCAAATCTCGAACTACATGGTTTTCGAAGAGATTGCCATGAAATGTCAAGACAGGCTTCGATATTGGAATTAATTACGGCTGTCAAAACTGGCCTAAAATGGGTGTTTTTGACTTCAGAATCTGACCTTGTTTCGACGTTTTGACGTTAAAAATTGAATGTTATAGATTATTTGGGACTTTTACAATTTAATGAGACCAAAATTAAAGCTTCATATGCCCGAATAATTATCGAAATTTCAATTTTAAAATGTCACGTAGTTCGTTTCCTTGTAGGTGTTTATTTCGACAAATTTACGAGGCTCTTTTTTGATGGCAAGCCATGACCATGGCTGATTGGCTGATAAAAGTTGGATAGGTCAAGGAAATATAAAAAACGCCATTTTGTAAATTATTTCGTCATTGATTCATTTCACACAGACGCGTACTTGTGTTGAGTGAAATTATTTTCTGATATTTGAGTTAGTTTACTTAAAATTAAAAAAGTAATTCTTATTACTATTAGTGAACGACAACTAGTGTTTTTTTTGGAATATTTTACAAGTAAGTATCTATCCATTATATTTATCAAGTAAGTAGGTAAGTACCAATTTGCTATTGCATGTTTCGCCGTAATATTGTTCATAAATAATGCGAAACAGATATGATGTAATTTATAGTAAAGAGGTTGTATTTAACCTATATTTGGAGTAGTAGCATATTCCTAGCAATTTTTGAGAACATAAATTTTAATCTAAATGTATATACATTTATGTTATGGTCCTACTTGCTCTATGTAACCAACTTAACAATAATATATTAAAATATGCCAAACATAAACCTTTTGATGCTACCCGGTATTTATAGTGAGAAGTTAGGGAATTTTGTATGGTTGGCACTCAGTCCTCAGTCAGTTAGTTAGTGCAAAAAATGACAGCGAATCGTGTCGGCTTGAAAGTTACACGACTTACATTTTCGGCAATCATCTAAGAATATAGTAAGTGAAACACAATTAAACCTTGTCAGTCTCTTAAGATACATTGTTGGTCACATAAATTTATTGTCGTCATTACAGTTTGCGATATCGAAAAAAATAAAGCACATACTTATAACGGAAGACATGAATTATTTCGGCGTGTTCATTTTGTGTTCCGTAGGAGCTACACGGTGACCTTTTCTAAAATAATAGTGACCAACTACCTTCCTACAGGACATTAAAACAGTGTTTTCATTAGTAAAAGAGTGGTTTTTCAAAAAATAATTACGTTTATTGCAAAAAATATTAAAACGGCCTAACTTAACATAACATAGAGGTCGCCACATACGTGACATTTAAACACATGGTTTCAAAGTCAGCTGTGAAAACTTTGGATATAAGTGATTTCCAGTGTTCTTATCAATAAGTGATTTCCAGTGTTTTTATCAAAAAAAGGTGTGCACAATTATTAGGTACAGTTTTAGTGATTTTGTTTAATATATTTGAAGGTAAGTTTATTCTGTAAATTTAATATTTTAAGAAATTTTAATAAATATAGAAACATTATCACAGCATTATCAAACATCATGAAAGTTAATAAAGGAGCGCTATGGAAAAAAAATTGTTAACAAAAACACATCAAACCTTTATACCACAAGTTTCGAGGGAAAATTTGTTGTATACAGTTTCGTAGTACTACTACATTATCAAACTAAATAATTTAAAACTACATTGTACAATTATAAATAGGTGTTGACAAAGGATGTTTATATAGGCCGCTTTACAGTTTGCAATTTTTCTTTCACGTAAAAAAAGATTGCCCGGGAGTATGCGCAGAACGAGGCTAGTGATCAGTTGGCGCAATTTATATTGCTGCAAGAAATATAACTCCAACCCTATTTTTATTGCAATTGTAAGGGCAATTTTAGGGAATTTTTTAATGATTCATCAACCCTAATATAAAAATCCCTGACATTTGTTTATGTTTTTTGTAACCTATAGTGGGTACATTTTGTTTTGGTTGATTTGCTTTTGTGTCCTGTAATGATGTTATGTTAAAATGAATTCACAAAAACCCGCCGGTAAGTCCTAACCTAATTTTTTTTATGTTGAAGATTGGCAAATGGTACATCACCTACGACCTTTTTTATTGCCTCAATATTAATTGCTGCAAGACAACTTGAGTGAAAGAAAAATTGCAAACTGTAAAGCGGCCTTATAGAATATAATTTATCCCTTGATCTAGTTAGTGATCCTTATTATATAGGTAATATCATATTTATTATGTTTGTAAACTTCTATTGATTCCAAGATATTAAGCTTTGATTGCTTTTTGGTGCTGTATATAAAATTATTCTCATCTGGGAAACAATGACCTATCTCTGCGCAATGGTTAGAAAAATTAGAATTCTTATGTTCAGAAGTCTTATGTTCATTATATCTAATATTAATATTTCTTCCGGATTGACCTATTACATATTCTACAACATAGCCTATAAACTTCTGATTTTATTTTAAGTGCGGGTGTATTTTGTTTGGCGTATTTATCATATTTTGGTCAGATAAAATCTCGCACATAATTCCAATAAATCCTAAAAGTATTCACCCCAGGTCAAAAAATATCTCAATTATTTTTTAAAGCCAAACATAAAACACTGCCACTTAAAATATTTGGAGTAATATACCAAGCAAAAAACACCGTAAACATCCTTTGTCAAAACCTAGTTATAATTGTACAACATAGTTTTAAATTATTCAATTTGATAATGTACTGTAGGCATCAAGAAATTAATAACAAAATAAATGTCTCATATTGTTTTTGTTAAAATACAATATTAAACCTTTATTGAAATTTTGCGAAAATAAAATATCAAATTTTAGAAACGCTACACAGGGGTTCTAATATGCCTTCACTTAAACATCTCTACTCACTGTCAGGAGACAAGCAATTCAAAATAACTCAGAAGAATTCTTTGTTTCTTGCACCACAAGGCGAAATATTATCACAAAAATGTGTAGTCTGTGGAAAAGCACAACACACATTCTATGCCTGTGACAAATTTATGAATTTAAGGCCATACAATCATTCAGCAAAATAAAAAAACACAAATTATATTACAATTATCTAGGCACTCCAGGCAGTGATCAGAAATATGAAGATTGCAAAGCATGTTATTGAAAGAAACATAACACACATTGATTTTCAATAAAGAAACAAAAATAAATCTGGTAATCAAAATAATGAAGAAAATAATACTGAATCTCATTTCGCTGAAACTTCATTATGCTCCATACAGAACAGACATTCAGTCATTTTGTCAACTGCAGGAGTAGTCAAAATATATATATATACAGAGTGTCCGGTAACTTATGGGCCATAGAGCAACTAGAGATAGTAGATATAAAAATATGTCTTTTGAGCCAAATTTGCCCAAGTAAAATGTTAGAGGTTAAAGAGATACAGGGTGTTGAAAGTGAAAATTAATTTTTAATTTAAATGATGATAATTTTGAAACGGTTTAAGATATCGAATTCAAAATCGGTATAACTAGGTTTTCGAGAGTGAGAAATTCAAATTTGTTGTTAATTTCAAGATACTCCCTAGAGGGCGCTTGCTACGTTTGAACTAATTCATCCATATTTTTTTTAACCGTGCAGTTACTAGTATTTATACTTTAAACTATAAAAGAACCTACCTTTTTATGTAAAAAAGGTACTCTTGGTCGATCTCGATATCTCAAGCCGTTACCCAGATTCTAGGACTTGATGATAAAAAGGCAGAAAAAAAAACAAAATGAAAATATTGGAAACTATTAAGAATTTGTTTTAATTCACTTTAGTAAATGTTGAAAGTGTCCACCGTTTACTCAATACATTTTCTTAAGCTTTTTAACAAATGACGTCTCACATTCAGGAAGATATTTTGATTATCTCCTATTCGTATTTGGGCTATGTTTTTAATTTGCAATAACATTTCCATATAAAATTTTGCTGTATTTCTAATAATTAAGGTACTTTACTCTTGTGCGTGAAGTTAGCTTCGAGTTCCGCTCAGCACATATTTTCGCACGACCTATTTAACGTATCGCGACGGTAAAACCCGTATCGTTTTAAATTGGTTATTTTCTTTAGATTGAAGTTTTAAAAGTAAAATTTTCACGGGAAATCCTTGGGGGTGATCTACTTTATCGAGCACATGCGTCAAAATAATATTTTCCCCCCAACTAGTAGCCGTAAGGGCACATCAAAGAATTATACTGTATTTATTTAAAAAGTTATGGATTTTTGAGGGTTAAGTTTTGAAAGCAAAATTTTTACGGAAAACCCTTAAGGGTGATCTACTTTATCGAGTACATACGTCAAAATAATATTTTCCCCCCAACTAGTAGCGTTAAGGGCACGTCAAAGAATTATATCGTATTTTTTATAAAAGTTATGGATTTTTGAGAGTTAAGTTTTGAAAGTAAAATTTTTACGGGAAACCCTTAAAGATGAACTAGTTTATCGAGTACATACGTCAAAATAATATTTTCCCCCCAACTAATAGCCGTAAGGGCACGTCAAAGAATTATATCGTATTTTTTTAAAAAGTTATGGGTTTTTGAGGGTTAAGTTTTTAAAGTAAAATTTTCACAGGAAACCCTTAAGGGTGATCTACTTTATCGAGTACATACGTCAAAATAATATTTTCCCCCCAACTAGTAGCCTTAAGGGCACATCAAATAATTATACCGTCTTTTTTTAAAAAGTTATGGATTTTTGAGGGTTAAGTTTTGAAAGTAAAATTTTCATGGGAAACCCTTAAGGGTGATCTACTTTATCGAGTACATACGTCAAAATAATATTTTCCCCCTTCCCCCCTTAGTTAGTAACACTGCTAGCTACTAGTTGGGGGAAAAAATTATTTTGACGTATGTACTCGATAAAGTAGATCACCCTTAAGGGTTTCCCATGAAAATTTTACTTTCAAAACTTAACCCTCAAAAATCCATAACTTTTATAAAAAATACGATATAATTCTTTGACGTGCCCTTAACGCTACTAGTTGGGGGGGAAATATTATTTTGACGAATGTACTCGATAAAGTAGATCACCCTTAAGGGTTTTCCGTAAAAATTTTGCTTTCAAAACTTAACCCTCAAAAATCCATAACTTTTTAAATAAATACAGTATAATTCTTTGATGTGCCCTTACGGCTACTAGTTGGGGGAAAAATATTATTTTGACGTATGTGCTCGATAAAGTAGATCACCCCCAAGGATTTCCCGTGAAAATTTTACTTTTAAAACTTCAATCTAAAGAAAATAACCAATTTAAAACGATACGGGTTTTACCGTCGCGATACGTTAAATAGGTCGTGCGAAAATATGTGCTGAGCGGAACTCGAAGCTAACTTCACGCACATACTTTACTCTTAATGCAATTTCGAAAAAATGGCACTTGCTCCCTTACTATTAGCCGCAGGTGAAATGTGAAATATGCATTTATAGTTTCAAGGCATGCACCAACTTTTATCAAGAATAAAATTTTCTGAGAAATCGGTAATAAAAAACTTTTACATATGTTGCATACTTTTTTGGACACACTGTATATAATTTACACAAAATTACCTTTAAGTGGCATAGAAAATACTACAACTCACATCACAGAGACAGTCACAGTGACTATAAAATTGAGAATAAATTCATTTCAAAAAATTCTAAATTTTAAGGTGTTGCCGAAGATTAAAAGAAACCTTCCAGTAGTAAACATAAATTTGAAAACTTTTCATATTCCAAAAAATATACAACTAGCAGATTTGGAAATTTACAAGTCAAAAGAAGTTAATACGCTTATTGGAGCGAAAGTTCACATGGATTTTCTCTGCATTGGACAAATAAAAAGAAAAAATTATCTCGCACTACAGAACACAATTTTGGAATGGCTTGTATCTGGAAGAATTATTTTCGGATATCTCCGAAAGCATTCGGAATAATTACAATTTTTCTTTCGCCAAATTATTAAGCCTCAAAATACACAACTTTGCCTTAATTTAATCATTTTCGTATATCTCTTAGCGTTTAACTACTATTTAAAATAGATCCATATAAACTTGGAAACTCACATAAATTTACATTAATAAGATTTGACAGTTTGGAATAAATATTTTCACCAAATTTAATGTTAATAATAAAATAATAATAAACATTCTTTATTTGAAATGTATGTTAATCAAAGTGGAAATAAAAAGGTCACGAAACGAACAATATTAAGTTACATTGCACCAATTTTTGACGTCTTGAAATTAATTGGATCTATTATACTCACAACCAAACTAATACTAAGAAATGTATGGACAATTCTTTGGATTGAAACGATCCATTACCCATTTTAGAATATACTGAGTGGGCTCCGTTGCAGAAACAGTTGCCAGATTTAAACACGTTAAAAATTCCCAGAAATGTTACTGCTATTTTGACACTTGGAAATGTGAAAGAAATTCAATTACATGGTTATAGTGATGCATCCCAAGAAGCATATAGCGCTTGTACCTATATTTGAGTCGCACATGAGGATGACACTAATTCATTACAATTACTTTTCTCTAAGTTACAAGTCGCACCAGTTAAAAATCCATCATTATCTCGGTTAGAATTATGTGGGACACACACCTACTGTCGAAATTTATTGTTAATATTTAAATAATAATGAATAAATTGAAACATACATTGCCGATTTAACTTTACAAGGTGCATCTATGCACAAATTCAACTATTGTTCTATGTTAGTTATAATCCTAGTTATAATCCCTTTATAACACAACCTAGTGTCACAGATCCAAGAAAATACTAAAAATTACCATTGACATCATATACCGACGAAAGACAATCCTGCAGATCCAATTTCAAATGATCTCATGCCAAATCAAATTTTACACAATCAACAATGGTGAAATGGACCTCAGTGGCTTTAGCAAGACACGGACAATTGGCCACAATGGACACAATAGTGTCGTTATTTTATATACCATATGACGGTATTGTATTAAGTTAAAATAGTTGTAATAAAATTATTTTATCAATAAATAATTTTACCAGAATGTTGTTACAAATATAGTTTTAATTGTATTAATGAATACCAAGATGGATACTTTACCTACTAGAAATTTTTTTTTTTATAAATGAAAAAAGAGATTACAATACAAAACTTAGTTGATTTATGCTAACCCTTGTTATTTTAACCTCTGAAGTATTATATTTTGATAGTTTTAAATTTAGAACCCCTTAGTGAATACAACTGTTAGTATTTGGCATACCCTTATTTGACATATTATTGATAAGAATTTCATAATATTCTTAGTCACTAACATTTCAATGATCACATCCTACATAAAATAAGGTTCATCTTAATAATTTAATTAAATTTAAAACATAATTTACTTTAAGTATATAAAATTTCAAATTAAATCTTATTATTAAAAAACTTAACTACTTGAAATAAATTTGCAATATCTTAAGAAATTATCTGTATAGAAATTATATAAAAATAATATTCCAATAAAATATTTACAAATTTAGTATTATACTTATACCCTTTGTATCAATTAAATACAACTTTATATACAAAAACTGAGCTTCATGTTCACAAACCAACTTAAAATTAAAAGTCTTACTTAGAAATAATATACAAAAACAAAACATGATTACACTTAAGATCAATTAAAATCACAAAAGTTTAACACAGATGCACCTCTCAACTAATGGATATTCAAGATCCCAAGAAGATAACTTACAAAAAGCCATTCTTCAAAATAGCGATACCTTAAAAAATGTGTTAATAAGGTAAGTACGATAAATAAGGCCCGGTTAAGGAAAAATAATTTTTATTTGTCAAAAAATAATTCGAATGAACATTTTTCACGTGAAAAAACATAAAGTGCACTCTTTTTCATCAAAGCATAGTATTTGGTATGCAAAAAAATCCATTAGGTATGTAACAGCTTGTATAACTTTCAACAATACAAATAGGCCTTATTTCTATACCTGGATATTATAAAGCCTGTTATTTTTCACATGTACTGCAAATATATTCTTCATTATCTGATGCAGTATAGCCTAAACATTCATCATGGGCCCATGACTGGCACCCAGCGCATTGCCTCATATCTTTTTGAGACACCTCCCAGCACAATAAGCAATACCATGAGTTGCTTGCTGTTTCTTTCGATCATGAAGCTTTAACAACTGTGGTCAAAACACTTTTAGCTTCTGATGTAGATTCAGCATGTTTTTCTAAAGTTTTTTTTGGATACGCGCTCATCAAATAATGTTTTTGTCACTACTTGAGCTTTATAATTGACTTGACTTGTTACGTGGTGCTTCCAATTTTTGTTTTACCAAGTTGGGCGTTGGCATCAACTCTTGAAAACTAGTATTCAAACCTACTACAGGGCCTTATTACCAGCCGGGCCTTATTTGTCGCACTTACCTTACATCAACTCTTAAAATTATTGTTAAATTATAACTTTAAATATTTGAACTCCTTGGCTAACCTAATTATTAAATAAATAAATAATTCGAAACAAAAAATTACATAATTAACCTACATTTATTTTTAGTTAAACTATGCCACGTACAAAGAAGCAATCAACTGATAAAAAACGTAAATTAAAAAAAGAAAAGCGAAAAGAGCTTAATGAAAAACTAAATTTAAACAAAAAAGAAAAAAAGGAAAATAAAAAAAATGCTATTACTCAAAACCGTATTGAAACCCTGGAAATAGAAAAAAGTAAGGAAACATTAGAAAAGCAGGATCCTAAACAACTAAAAAAACAGAAGATAGCATTGAAACGCCAAAATTCAGCATATTTAAAACTTGAAAGAGAACAAAAGGCTTTGAAACGTCAAAACCCTGACATTCTACAACTAGAAAGGGAACAAAAGGCTTTGAAACGTCAAAACCCTGACATTCTACAACTAGAAAGAGAACAAAAGGCTTTGAAACGTCAAAACCCTGACATTCTACAACTAGAAAGGGAACAAAAGGCCCTTAAACGTCAAAACCCTGACATTCTACAACTAGAAAGGGAACAAAAAGCTTTCAAACGTCAGGATAAAGAGTATTTAGATATAGAAAAACAAAGCAAAGCTATAAAACGATTAGATCCCATATACTCTAAAAATGAAAAAGAAAAAGCGACTGAAGCACGCAAACATCGAATTTCTCAGAATAAAGAATATTATAATAATATTCAACAAGTAAAAAATATAAGTAGAAGATTAAGTCCAAAATATACTCAACTAGAAAATGAAATGTATAAGAACAGAATGGCAAATAAGAGAAAAATTGATTCTCTTAATAACCCTAATAAAAAGCAAAAAATTGGGACTAGTGCATTTGAAAAGTTTAAAGAAGCCATTCGAGAAGGTAAATATTAATATTTTAAGCTTTACAGTAATGACATTGTTTCTTCAATTAATACGAATTAAAACTCGTTATAGTCGTTCACTGCCTTATTTAATTAATTTTATACTTAATTATCATATTAGACCCATGTACTAATTATTTTATTATTAATTATTGATATTAATGTACACAATATAGTCTTTGAACAAGTACACTATTTAAGTATAATGTTTATACAGTAATATAATTCATATAATGCTCCATTTTTAAAAACATTGCTATTCAATTATTTATTGTTTTGAAATCCCCTTGTACACACATGAATTTATAGCACCCTGTATATTTTATATTAGTTGTTGCCATTTTTATATATATTTATATAATGTCTATTTTTAAGCCCAGATACCATTTGTGCTTGTTGTAAAAGACTTTGGTTTAGTACTTCCTGTACAAAAACTGATCGACAAAATTTGGAAAACAAATTTGGGCTAGAATATTGCAATTCCGTATTTCTTAATGGAGCCTCTGAAACATTTTGCAACTCATGTTACCAATCCATTAGAAAGAAGGAGATACCGACATTTTGTTCAACCAATTTTAAGATAATATTTCCTATTCCCAACGAACTTAAACATTTGACTGTCTTAGAAGAACGAATGGTAGCATTAAGAATACCATTTATGAAAATAACAAGCGGCATTATGAAACAGTGTTCTATTCGCGGACAAATAGTAAATGTACCATTAAACATAAATACAACAACTGATATTCTTCCTAGAAATGTAGAAGACACTCATACTATTCAGATTAAACTGAAAAGGAAAATGGAATATAATCTACATTATATAGAACAAACAGTACGACCTAATACAGTACTAAAAGCACTTGATTATCTATTAGATCAACCATTGTATAAAGAACAAAACGTTAAAAAGTCTATTGATTGGGAAAAAAACATTCAAAATTATGTTAATTCTCAACCCGCTATTAATGCTGCTCCAAAAGATACGATTGCAAAACTAAAACAATTACCAGATTGGGTAGACTTGAAATCATTTGGTTTAGATGAAACATTTGTAAAGGAATGCATAATTAATCATAAGGATAATCAACAAACAAACATTCCTATGTCTGATAATATCCAAAAAGACTTAGACTTAAATGGTACGTATACATAATTATTTATAATTTTAAATTTTCATTTATCAAATATGTTAAAGCAAGTTGTTTAATTATTTTTAAAAAAACCAAGTTTTAACTTATTGATAGAGAATAGACAGGGAGGTAAAAATCAATTTTCTTCGAATGGCAACGCTCCACTGTTATAATAAGATGTCAAAATTCGAAAATAACATATTTTAAATATCTCAAAAATAATTAAATTTAGCCGTATCCAATTTTATACAAAATAAGCGTAAATAATTAGAATATATAAATTAAGAGTTCCCACGATATATCTACAACGGTATGCTAAGTAAGCAAATTGAACTTTGAATATAACTGCGCATGTTATCACTGCAAGAGTGCAACTGACGAATCTAAACTGACAAATATCAACTATACTTAAAACAATCATCAATCATGTTTTTACATCTAATGTCAACTGATCTTAAGCGTCCTCGCAGTATTGTAGAAGCAGTAAAAACTGTATGCGGAATAGCAAACGGATGTTAGTATATTGTGGATATTCCTTTAAAAGAAAAGTACATTTGATATTCCTTGATTAATTAGTACAACTTGTAAAATTTAATAAATATTTAGATTGTATGCCTATAATATCTCTCTATAACTCTGTTGAAAAATAGTCAGAAATTAAGTAAGTTTCATTCCATTTTATTCTACACTATGAGTAAGAAATTTTGCCTTCAAGACAAAGCGGATGATCATAAATATAATCCTCTTTCTCTAAGCTTGATGATAAATCACTATGAAATAATTTATTATCCATTCTTTACTGCTCTTTACAAATTAAGCAACAATAATACATGTTTGAAATTTAAATAACAATATTCGTTCGACACTCTAAAATCTATTAATAAATATAGTAGGTACCTATATAAATACACTTAAGTATGTTAGATTGAACAATATTTTTTAAATAAAAATTAATCAATAGCCAATTTTGATTAAGAAATAAGCGACATTGACAAACATTATGTTTTCATTATCAAAATTGTATGATTAATTAATCAAAAATTGAACCAACTATTTCACTATAATTATAAGAAATTAATTTTTTTAGTCTATAGCATAATGTATTTTATTTTTCAGTTCTAAAAAAATTACAAGAATTTCAAGAATTTGTAGACTTGAAATCATTTGGTTTAGATGAAACAGTTGTAAAGGAATTCCTAATTAATCATAAGGATAATCAACAAACAAACATTACTATGTCTGATAATATCCAAAAAGACATTGATTTAAATGGTAAGTTTAATTATTAACATTATCTTATCCACGTAATTAAAACATTTAATTATTTAGAAATGTTTAATTTAAACAATCAAGTAAATGTTAATGATGTTATTTTATTTACTTAATCAATATTAAAAATATATTTATTAATAATATTAATGAATTAACATTTAATATTGAATTTGTCAATATAGCAGCTGCATAATAAATTGTTAATAATTGAATTGACATAAAAAAACCAAATGACAGCTAGCAATGTAACCTTTTTTGTCAAATATCAATATATAGTTTGTTGCACAGTATAATCAGGTAACTTTCATTGGAATTAAATCAAATCTGCCAATGACATTTATCTCAAAAACGGACAAGGCCACAGTTACTGCCATCTCTAAAAGATAGTATTTCATTATTATTATAAATTCAGAGTACCTATTTATACCAAATATTATTCAGATTATTTAAATAGTTTACGAGATAAATTCCTTTTATATATGCATACCAAATTTAAAGTGAACCAGTTAAATAAATTAATAATAATAATAATAATAATAATAAAATAAATAATATTACATAATGGTATACGGCACCTTATCCCTTAACGATTGTGCCCCAGCGGCGAAAATATTT